>CM065119.1:13982500-14505000 GCA_033026305.1 Cirrhinus molitorella | reverse complement strand
ATAAGTAAAAAAAAAAACAGGAGCTCATTGGGCTGCAATATGATGACAAAAAGCATTCTTGTAGATTATTGCTCTAACTATTAATATTGATATAGAAAGTAAAATAAATAGTGTCAGCGTTTTGGGCATGTCACATTCTGGCTTCACGCACAAATGTATTCAGTCCATGCCGTTAGACTAGTGTAGCAGACGTTAGGGTTATAACGATATCTAAATCAAAACCAAATGATAATATCTCGATAGGAAGCCCATGTTAAGCTTTTTATTGTGATTATTGCATAAAACACAACTTTAAAGACCTTTTATGTTAGAATAGGAAGTTTAAATGTATTTTAAAAACTACACTTTTTGCCTATCATTGCATATGACCATGATAATATCGAGACAGTTTTGCATGATATTGATTTAAAACCCTTTTTGTGCTCAATTTGTCTCATAATAGAAAAGGTGAACCTAAAACTTATTTTGATGACTAGTAGTTCAGGCAAACCTCAGACTAGTCGATTTTGAGACATCCCTCATCAGCCATCACATCACACTGCAGTTAGTCATGTCTGTTTCACTGTCTCTGCTCCAGATCTCCTGCGCAGACAGGAAGAGTTGAGGAGAATGGAGGAGGCTCATAGCCAGGAGGTGCAGAAACGGAAACAGATGGAGCTGCGTCAGGAGGAGGAGCGAAGAAGGAGAGAGGAAGATCTCCGTTCCCACTCGGAGGACCTGATGAGGAGACAGCAGGGCCAGGGAAGCAACTTCTCGGAGAAAGTGAGTCAGATTTTTCTGAGGTTTCCAAACTCCACTGTTATTGTACGGGTTTCTAAAGATTTTTAACTTATGGACTTTGTGTTTGCTTTCTCAGAGGGATCCAGACATGAGGATGCATATGGGAGGTAAGAAACAAACACACTGGGATTAACAATAACAACACTATACCTTAACACAAATATCATAGCAAGAACTGCTTAACTGTCATGCGGTGCTGAAAATCCTTTACCTAATTAATTAGTTTTTTTTTTTTTTTTTTTTTTTTTACGGTTAAGAATGAACGCAGATGAGGCCTTGGATCAGTTAGTTTCAAAAAGAGATAAATACTTGGTAATAATATAGAATACAGGGAAATGTATACAGTTCTTTAGTAATATGGTCTTTTTTGACCAGCAACGCCACAAATGTAGGGGGGGGGGGGTATGCCAAAATGTCAGCAAGTTTAAGTGAAATGTCATAACCAGCATTTAAATGGGAATCTGCTTTGGGTCAAAATGAGAGAACATGAGGGGAATCCTGTTGTTTTGCCCTGCTTAAAGGGATAGTTCACCCAAAACAAGAGATGGGTACCGAAACCCAGTATTAAATCAGCCCTGGTGCTAAATTATGAAAGCCCGGATTATCAGAACGCATAATAATAAAGCAGTGTTTAACTGTGATGATAGAGGACATAACTAAACAATCAAACACATGCTTACACACTTTATGACTGGCTGTGATATTAAGCCAATTTTATTGTTTGATTTCAATGTTGACTTCCAAGGATCACAAAAAAATGTTATGAGGTAAAACTGTTCTTTTTAACATTTTTACCTTTTACAGCGGTGCACATTCGTTCCTCTCTAAAACCGAAACTTAACACCAGAAGTAGTGATTGTTTCAAAATGCAGTCTTTACTATTTCTAAATAAATATATATATATATATATATATATATATATATATATATATATATATATATATATGCGCACACATGCATACATACATACATACATGCACTACCAGTCAGAAGTTTGGACACACCCTCTCAATGTTTTTTCTTTATTTTCATGATTATTTATATTGTAGATTCTCACTGAAGAAATTAAAACTGAATTAACAAATATGGAATTATGTAGTAAACAAAGTGTGAACATGTTTTATATTTTAGATTCTTCAAAATAGCAACCCTTTACTTTGATTACTGCTTTGCACACTCTTGGCATTCTCTTGATGAGCTTCATGAGGTAGTCGTCTAAAATGGTTTTCCAACCGTCTTGAAGGAGTTCCCAGAGAAGCTGAGCCCTTTTGCCTTCACTCTGCGGTCCATCTCATCCCAACCCATCTCCATTGGGTTTAGGTCAGGTGACTGTGGAGGCCAGGTCATCTGGCGCAGCACTCCATCTCCCTCTTGGTCATATAGCCCTTTACACAGCCTGGAGGTGTGTTTGGGGTCATTGTCCTGTTGAAAAATAAATGATGGTCTAAATGCAAACCGGATGGGATGGCAGGTTGCTGCAGGATGCTGTGATAGCCATGCTGGTTCAGTGTGCCTAAATCCCCAACAGTGTCACCAGCAAAGCACCTCCTCCATGCTTCACAGTGGGAACCATCCGTTCACAGATTCCCACTGGTCTAATGTCCTTTCCTTGTGTTTCTTAGCCCAAACAAATCTCTTCTGCTTGTTGCTTTTCCTTTTAGTAGTATATATATATATATTTTTTTTAGCAGCTATTTGACCATAAAGGCCTGATTCGCACAGTCTCCTCTGAACAGTTGATGTAGAGATGTCTGCTACTAGAACTCTGTGTGGCATTAATCTGGGCTCTAATCTGAGGTGCTGTTAATTTGTGATTTCTGAGGCTGGTGACTTGGATGAGCTAATCCTTAGCTGTAGGTGACTCTTGGTCATTTTTTTTCCTGGGGCGGTCCTCATGTGAGCCAGTTTCGTCGTAGCGCTTGGTTCTTGCAACTGCACTTGTCAAGATTAAAAGTTTTTGCAATTTTCCAGACTGACTGACCTTCAGTTCTTAAAGTAATGATGGACTGTCGTTTCTCTTTACTTAGCTGACTGGCTCCTGCCATAATATGAATTCTAACAAATAGGGCTGTCAGCTGTGTACCAACCTGACTTTTGGACAACAACTGATGGTCCCAACCCCATTAAGAAGGCAAGAAATTCCACAAATGAACCCTAACAGGGCACACCTGTGAAGTGAAAATCATTTCGGGTGACTACATCATGAAGCTCACTGAGAGAAGGCCAAGGGTTTGCAGCGCTGTCAACAAAGCAAAGGGTGGCTACTTTGAGGAATCTAAAACATGAAACCTATCTAGAGTTATTTCACACTTTTTTGTTTACTACAAAATTCCATGTATGTCCATTCATAGTTTTGATGTCTTCAGTGAGAATCTACAATGTAAATAGTCAGGAAAATAAATAAACACGAACTGAGAGGGTGTGTCTAAAGTTTTGACTTGTAGTGTGTATAATTAAAATATATAAATATATAAATATAAATATATATGTATGTGTGTATATAATATAATATAATATAATATAATATAATATAATAATATAAAAAAACAAAAAGTACAGGTAAGAATACCGTTAAAGTACCGTATCGGTAATCGTAGTAATACAGTTAAAACCTTAACGATACCCATCCCTACCCAAAACTGAAAATTCTGTCATTAATTACCCACACTCAAGTCATTCCAAACCCATAAGACTTTAGTTTGTCTTCAGAACACAAATTAAGATTTTTCTGTTCTTTTCTTTTTCTTTTGCACAACAAAAGCTATTGTAGCTTCATAAAATTATGGTTGAACCACTGATGTCACATGGTTAATTTTGTCGATGTTATTGGTACCTTACTGGACCTTAAATGTGGTAGGACCTATGAGCTCTCTGGTTTCATCAAAAATATCTTAATTTGTGTTCCAAAGATGAACGACATAAGGGTAGTTAATGACAGAATTTTCATTTTTGGCTGAACTATCCTATTAAGATGTAGGTCTCAATCTGGTACGGTAATATAAAATACTAGATATGTTCTTGTAGTATTTAATTATTATTATTATTATTATTATTATTATTATTATTATTATTATTTATTATTATTATTTTATTTATTTTTTAACCCATTTGAACTTAACATTTTCTTTCTTGGGGTGAAAGGTCAGGGAATGGCCATGAACAGGAACCCAATGGGTGGAAATACTACAACAGCAGGCGCTGCCAGCTTGGCTTCCAGTGAGGTACAGATTTCTCAACACACATTGGTAACATTTCAACATGCAGAGTGTATAGTATCTAAGCTCCTGTCTTTCTCTTTTTCAGCAGGGGTCTGCTGGTAATCCAGGTGGTCTCCCTCTTCCCTTCCCTCGTCCTGGACCTCCCGTTGACTTTGGCCCTAACAAACGCCGCAGATTCTGAGACCACCAGCCAAACATCTTTCTTTTTTTTTGTTTTTGTTTTTTTACATACTGTAAAATATTTTTAAGTGAAAATTGTGGTTTTGTAGGACCTGTGTATGCATTTCACATTCACAAATGAATTTGTGTAGGCAAATGTTTTAAACAGGTTGAAGTGTACGTTTTAAGTTACCCTGTAAGATCTCACATCCCCAGCGGGAGCCTTAAGGGACTGTTTCCAGAAACGAATTGAGCCAATTCTGGGGTAAAGGACCCTTATGCTTACATATGATTACTTAATGAAGAGTCTTCATCTATGGATGAGGGTTTATCTGTGCATGGAAACAGCTCCAGGCTGGACATTCAGCTTTGTATAGCCCTATTTTTTTTCCCCCTTTTTATTGATTTCTTCTCTTTTGTATTTCACCCTGCAGTGACCTTTTCTAAAGTAGAGATTAGCTTTTGTCCATCTTGTCCTCTGCAATGCTTGCCTTTCTAGACAACTTTAAATAAATTCATAACTACGTGTTACATGTTGTCCAGTGTTGCTGGCAGCATACATGGGATCATTTTGTGATTCATCTTTATACAGCAATTACAAAGAAGAAGAAAAAAAAAACAGCAGCTTTAAATTTAAAATTTAATTTGTCAATTTCCTCAGTCATCAATCAATCTAACCAACCTCTGTGGAGTGAAAAATTGTAAAAAAAATACTCCATATACCACTTTTGTTTATATATAGCTTTCATGGAAACCTCAGATTCTTTTGACTCCATTGTCCACAAACAGGTTTTCTTTGGTACATCTGCTGTGAACATTTTGTTTTCAAAACTTGAAATTACAGAAACTGTCCATAGATTCATATAAGTTAATAATAAAAAAAAAAAGTATAATTAAAATGAAAGAAAAAAAGAATTCCAGGACATTTATGGAATGTTCTTTGGGAAACCCTCTCTGTTTAACAAATACAAATAAATTATAATACAACAGTCAAACATTTTAGAGCTTAACGTAATGTACAAGATTGTTAAAACAATTAATCCTAGAGCAAATGAGGAAAAACTTTAGATTTACTACTAAGACTTGCAGGACGACGTGATAAAAGGAGGAAAAAAAAAACATTTCAATGCAGAGGTTAAGAGGAACAATAAACAAGCATGTTTTCATGTTACAAACATGTAACATAAAACAATTTTTGACCCAGAAGAACATTAAAGACCAACTTGAATATGCTAAATTTATTTGAACAGGTCTGTGGAGTTTTGGAGAAATGTTTTCTGGAGTAATGACCAAACTGGAGCTTTTTGCATCCATGAATCAGTGGTATATGGTGCAAAAAGTGGAAAAGGAAGTGGAAATCTTGACTATATGAAGGACAAAATGGATTTTTTGAAGTATGAGTGGACCTGTATTATCTCTATTGGCGCTAACCTCTGGTAACTATAAAGAGACTTTTTTTAATTGAATGCTTGAAAAACAGTAACAAGTGTTATCATTGTCAAATCATAATAAGCAACAATAATAAACCAAGGCCCTACAGTCTTAATAGAGAGAACTCGGTAGATTCAAAATATAGTTTGTATTAAAAAAAAGATTTGCATTTAAAAAAGGCACATTTATGAATATGAAATTTCGCTAATAGTAAAATGAGGTTTATTTTATAAGTAAAACTGCATGTATAGGCTATACGTAAATTCAAAATTAGGATTCACGTAACATTTGATGAAATCAAGAAACACCAAAATGTCATTGTGTAAGAGCAATTCCAAAATAAATGTAAATATATTTCAAGATTCTCTAAACAGAAAGAACATTGCTGCAAAATGGTCCACTGGACTGAATCCCCGCCCACAATTCTTTAGTTTTAACAGGAAAGTTTACATTATTTCCTGTTGTTTCCCACCCTTCATTAAAATCTTATTAACTTTTTATATAGGCTACGACGAAATGGCAGGTAAGAATAATATCAATAATATATATGTGTACGTTAGAAAAGTTTATTTGCATGCTATATGACTAATGCTGCTTTCCAGGCAGGTTTTTGAGCTCGTAAGTCACGGATTCAAACCACGACTCACGACTTTGCAGCGTTCCAGGCTTAAGCCCATTTACAAATAATTTCTATAGCCAAAGGTCCTTATTTCTTGCTTATTTGAGGGAAATGGATGAGGAAAACGGAGCATAAGACAAGAGAAGCAGTTATACCTTTTATTTTACGTTATTTGTGTATTTGGAAATACGTCCATATATGTGCTACCATAGTTGGTTCACGGGCTATGTGACGTTAGAGCTCGGAACTGGGAGTGCATCGATCTAGAACGAGTTCACGGGTGAGAAGTCACTGGTTTGACTGCCATTCCAGTGCACTTTCACTGGTAGGAGGCTGGAAAAACATGCGTAAGGGGTTGTCTGGAACGCGGCATAATACTTTTGAGGAAATCGCAGAACAATGAGATTGTGAAAGTGAAATAAAAAAGAACGGACGGTTAGGCCTACCAGTTAAAGCCGTCGACTTGTTTGCGACTATGCAAAAGATGCCATTCAGAATTGTGTGGAAAATATTATAGTAATACATTGTTTAGGGTGCGCGGGGCACAAACTCGGGTTTTTTTTTTTGTAACACACGTGGTTTGCATTACAAAATTTACCGTATCAAATAGTTGCCATATAGCATAAACACAATATAGAGAAAAAGTGTGTTGAAGATATCGCTGAACATTTATTTTACCATAACACAAGTAATTTCTTGCTGAAGAAAATGTTTCGTCTCAGTTTTTTAGTATTCATTTAAAACAACGTCTATTATTTTAATATTATATGCTATAATATGCTATTATTTTAGTCTCCAGTCTGTTATTAGATCAGAACGTCCATTTATTTGGGGTAAATAAAGAAAAACGTATACACTGCAATTATGAAACAAAGTGACAAACTTGTACTGTACTATACAAGTGTGAAATTATGCAGATAAAAAAAGTTATTCTCTGAACCCCACATAAATTTACACAGACTAAGAAAGTCGGTAACACTTTATAATAACGTTCAGTTGTAAGTCATTTATAAGTGATTAGTTAATGATGAAATAATCTTTTACAAAACATCAGTTGTAAATGTTTTACTCATCATTTTTAGATCTTTCCCCCCAGTGTGTATACCCACACAATCTGTAACCAGCAGGTTTATAAAACATTTACAACTAATGAGTAGTTTACACCTTAGATTAGGGGATGCAGAGAAGGTTGTAAATGCTTTGTATACACCAGATCATTTTTAATGTGTAAGAAAGGTCTACAAATGATGTGGAAGTGATTAATTGTTTACACTTTAGGGGATGCAGAAAGATTTGTAAATTATTTACTCATGCATTTACACGACAGGTTTTGAATAATTTGTAGTGTGTACTGCAATGTAAGGGCTGACTGGTGAGAGTAAAGATGTCTTCTATGACACACATGGAGTAATTTAGCACTGTGCACCTGGTGTGATCTTCATTGGAGGGTAAAACTGGTTTACATTATCACTAGATCCAACACACTCCACACAGAACACTGATGAACACTGTGCTGATGAGAGAAAGGGTTTACAAATTTATTCACTTGATAGCAAGTAATTTATGATTATTTAAAAAAGAAAATAGTTTTAGAATAATTGCATTTTTGTGCTTTTTAACATAGCCCTTATTAATCATTTATAAGCACTTAGTCATGTTTTGTAGATGATTAGTTCATCATTAACTAATTACTTGTAAATGAACTTGTAAATGATTTGTAAATGAATTAACAAAACATACACAAATTGTTAGCATATCACTTAATCATTTGTGAATGTTTTGTAAAAGATTATTTCATCATTAACTAATCACTTATAAATTACTTACAGCTGAACATTATTATAAAGTGTTACCAGAAAGTCAAAAAGTAGGTTGTGCCCTGAGCTCCACTTAATACATTGTACATTATGCCTAATTAGTGTCGTGTCGTTCATTCGTTCAATTTGAACTAATCTTTAATATGACTCGGGACGAACGGCATAGGCTATAACGGCAACAGAATTGATTAATTCATCTCACAAAAGGTGTGCTGTGGGATTTGGCTGTTAACATGTATTCTAATTATATTCTGCTGAACGAAATGAATTGGAAAAAAAATTCAAAGTAAAATGCAAGTAAAATGATCCGAACTTCCCTTCACTTATGCCTATGTGACAATAATTAGCTTACTAAATACTACATACAACCCAGGGCTAGAGAAAATATGCACAGCCCAGCAGTTAGTTTAAATGTTTAACCCAACATTCTGGGTAGTTTTATTTAACTCAACTATAGTTTAAAAATTACTATATGCCTATGGCTGGCTTAAAATGAACCCAAAATAAGCAAAGGAGAAAAAGGAAAGGACGTACCGTGTGGCCAAGTATAGTGACCCATACTCAGATTAAATTACAGTAATTTGAACAAAATTATTAAATAAAATATACATGTGACCCTGCATCAGAAAACCTGCATTTTTTTAAAAAAAATTGAGATGTATACATCACCTAAAAGCAGAATAAATAAGCTTTCCATTGATGTATGGTTTGTTAGGATAGGAAAATATTTAGCCGAGAACTATTTGAAAATCTGGAATCTGAGGGTGTATTGATAAAATATTAGTCTTTAAAGTTGTCCAAATGAAGTCCTTAGCAATGCATATTACTAATCAAAAATTAAAAAGTTTTGATATATTTACGGTAGGAAAAAATTTACTTAATATCCTAATGATTTTTGGCATAAAAGAAAAATCAATCATTTTGACCTATACAATGTATTTTTGCCTATTGCTACAAATATACTAATGCTGCTTAAGATTGGTTTTGTGGTCCAGGCTCACACATAAACATTTGACTTACCAGACAGCTTTCTTTTAGAAAAAGTCTTGGAACAACTTCGGAATGAACTGATTCAAGGTTTGTCGGAGCCCGTCATCAACGGTTTGTTGGATGATCTTCAGCAAAACAAGGTGCTAGGCAGTGAGGAGATTGAAGTAATAAAGCAGAAGATGAAAACACGAAGTGATCAAGCTCGTGATCTGATTGATGGGGTGAGAAAAAAGGGAAGCAAAGCAAGTGAACTTTTTTTCACATTTCTGAAGAACAGAGACATATGCCTTTACGAGAACTTAAAGATAGACAGCCATTTGGCAATTCTTGAAACAAGAGCGACCTGCAGTCCTGCACCAATGCCACACAATACAACAGGTACAGTTGCATCAAACATTTAGTATTCATACTTTATTGATACTTTAAGACTTTAAATACTTCAAAGACTTACTGACAATATCCCCCCCCCCCCCCCCCCCCCGCGCCCCCCCAAGACAAACAAAAAAAATTGGTAAGTGGAAAAAGCAATGCAACGTGTTCATATAATACTTTTTTTTTCTCATAATTTCACTTAAATCCCTATAATTATTACATTTTCAGACAGATTTCATTCTTGAATGTTGCTTGTGCTTTGTAACACTTGCTTTTGTTCCAGATTGAGAAGTACAAAATGGATAGTAATCCACGTGGGCTGTGCCTAATTATTAATAACGAGAACTTTTTAGACCCCGAAAAGAAACGTTATGGATCCCAATACGATGTTGGTAGGCATCTTCAACATACTATTCACAAAACATTCTTTTTAGAAAAGACGTAAGACTTAAGAGATGCTTGTTGTTCTTGTCTTTTTTTTTTGTTCTCTATTTTTTCTTTCTTTCAGTTGTTGTAATTGTTCTGTGGATCTATGTATGGTCATGTTATGATCTATGTGTGGTTATTTTCTTTTATGCATTTCTCAGATTCTCTGAAGACCTTGTTTGAATTTTTGGGCTTTCTGGTTAAAGTCAAGAAAGACAAGACTGCAAGTGAAATAAAAGCGCTTATGAAAAAATACAGTAAATATGATCGTCATGGAGACTGCTTTGTCTGTTGCGTGATGAGTCATGGAAATAAAACTGGTGTCGTGGGACGTGATGGGCAAACATGTAGTCAGAACGACATCACCTCCCCGTTTGACGGAGTCAACTGCCCCTCTCTTGCTGGCAAACCTAAAGTGTTCATTTTCCAGGCATGTAGAGGGCATAATATGCAGAGTAAAGTGCTGGTTACAGATGGTGCTAGTTCCAGTTGTATGAAGAAATCTGGTGAAATATCATACAGCATTGCCAAAGATTCAGATTTTCTGATTGCCCTGGCCACTGTGGAGGGATATGTGTCAATCCGTGATGAATTCAGTGGATCATGGTTTATACAGTCCCTTTGTGAGCATTTAAAAGAAGGAAGTGAACAGTGAGCATTCACTACACTGCACTTATTACTGCATGCAGTAACACTTTCTTTTAAGCCTCTTGTCAGAGTTTATATGTTAAATAGTTTCTTCTTTCATTTTTAGAGGCCAGGACATCATGAGTATCCTCACTAATGTCAATAACGATGTAAGCCATATCGAAGACACTCTAGAAATGAACAATGATATTGTTGATGCAAAGATGACCCCTCAGGCACAATCCACCCTGAGGAAGCTTCTTATTTTCAAAGCTCCATAGGTCAGGACTGTTTTTTAATTCCATAACAGAAATAGATTACAATTATGTGCCATATATGTTACAATGTGTCAAAAATTGAAAAATTCACAACTGAATATTGTTCTGTTGCAGATCTGTATCTCCTTAAACTAAAATTTCTCTGTTTTATAATTAAACATAGCATAACAGTCTAAGTTTGTCAGTCTGCATTTAGGAGCATTTTTTTATATAAAATATTTATTAACTAAAGGTCTCTATTCATTCCCCATTGTAGGGTCAGGCTGTGCTTCTAAACAGAAGACAAAAAGGCAAAACATCCCCATCTTTCACCTGAAGAAGAGGAAATCTTACCATTGAGATTCTAGAAAAGATCAGTGACATAGACAAACTATATATTTTCCATATTCGTTGTATTGGATTTTAAGAATATGTATATCACATGTAACCATGTAAACCGAAAGAATGGAATGATTTCATTACTTTCTTCTCTATAGCTAACGATATATACAAATAAAATAACTGAATTGTTTCCTATGAAGGATCTGATGATCCTCAAGTGCTAATTGTGTGTTTTGCTTCACGAGAGCAACCATACATTTGTGTTGTGCTTTACTTTCTTTTTTATATTCTTCATTCCTTTATTCATTTATAATCATTTATCATTTAAATCATTTATAATAATCATTATAGTCATTTATATATCCATTACATTGATTCATTAATTGATTAGTCATTTATATTATGTTATATTATTATTGTTTTTATATATTTTTCCATTGTTGCTTAGTCTTATGACTGTGGGGTTTCAAGGGCTGTTTGTCTTCATGAATAAGAGATATGAGGGACTGTTTATGAAACCCAAGGTTTATGGGATGTTGTTGTGAAGCAGTTTGGTATAACAATACTTGTTGGATTTGTGTTCTTCAGACTGACAAGTCTGAACATTGAGACATACGCACCTAAGACTATTCAATAAACTCTGCTCCTTTTTACCATCATTACTTCGTCTCTTGCTTCTGCTCTTCACTTTCACTGGTTTTTCCTCAGTCAACTTCTTGGCTCACAGAAGACTGGTAATAGTGTTCTGGGTATTTTGGGTACCAGACAAGACCTCCTGTTCACAGAGTTTGAGTATTAGACTCTGCTGATGAGTTGTTCTGTTACCTGACAAACTGATATTTTCTGACGGGATCTGGATCTTAATTGTATAGGAATGGGGACAGCGAGCTAACATTTTGGCTGTTATCTCCATAAGAGCGGAGTCGGGGTTGTTTCCTCATGACCAGATGGTGGAATATCCCAGACTACTGGGCTTCTGACTCCGGGCCACGAGTGAGGACAAGGACGACTCTCACAGGTGTCTTCTCCTGCACGCACAACGTGTTTAGCGTGTCACTAGTGTAGTGTTCAGTGTGGGCCAATGATCAGAAGCAAGGAATGTCTACTGGAGAGAGGATAGGCAGTTACTGGTGAGTGAATAAACTACACAATTCTGAATGAATTATAAAAATTATTTTCTTTTAACTTAATGATTTAATGAATTAATGATTAACTTCTGATTCAAACTTTCCATCATACATGCATACACACACGTCTCAAATAACACATTAATACACTGACACTCAAGAATCACTCTTTGTCTTGTCTCATGACACATTTAGCACTATTGCACGTGGTAGCTTTAGCTCATATGCTAACTCCAACGCCATAGAGAAAGCGCATTTAGGACAAGGCCACGCGGGGCGGGGGAACAATCCAACGCTCTCCACTGACTTTGTATTGCGGGAAGCTGCCTTCTTGTCATTTCTGACTTATAACAAAAAAAAAGTACAATGTCCAAAAGCTGCCGTGTGACAAGGTGTACAGTAAACAAGCTAAAAAACCACACAGAACTACGTTTTTATAAGCTGTCAACCCCAAAAACGAGCGTTTAAGGACACAAATAGTTGTAGATGTCATGGAATTTCACGATGGGCCTTTCAGTTGGATAATTTCTCCAGCAAACGGAAGGTAAGGAGAAGGAGCACAGACACAGATAAATAAAATTTAGTTTCTTAATATATCTCCTCCTTTCAGGTTTACATGGGGTGGTGAAATAATAATTTGAAAATTAATGAACGTTTTTTGGGGTCGACAGTTTATAAAAACGTAGTTCTGTGTTCTTTAGCTTGTTTACTGTACATCTTGGCTGCGTCCGAAAGCCTAGGCAGCTAACTTGCTGCCTCGCTGCCCTATCAGGCAATGACTTCGAAGGCTGCGAAGGCAACTCCAGGAAGAGTTTTGGACGGGCTTCAGGAGCGGATCTACCGGGGTGGCACAGGGTGGCAACTGCCACCCTAAGAAAAAACTGTGCCACCCCAGAATTATCTCAGAATAAAATGTATGTGTAAGCAGTGTTTCGTGTGCTTCTATGCACCCGCGGCAGTAACAGTGTAACGAAAAATAATAGCCAAAAACACGTCTTTCAATAAACTGCAGGATGTTTGCACGCGCACACAGCGCGCCCAGTGTAGTCGACCTTATGAACAAATGATTCTTATGAACCGGTTCAAACACACAAACTGCGGCCCAGTTCACTGGTGAATTGTTTTCATTTGATCGTGAATCAGATAATTACTGCTTCTCGGCTAACACAGGAGACCTCTGATAAATCTAATCCCGTCCGGATATGTCTGAGATTCATCGCGTAATTGTTTGCTGATCCGATTCTCCGACCGCTTGCTCCACTTTCATCACGGATAGCAACTGCAATATCTGACGAAACAATAACATGAAACCAACAAGAAGACGCCGATAATGGAAATTAATAGCAAAAATAGGCAAGAGTCTAGTCGTATTGCAGTTTTCTAGATAACAAAATATAACTGTTTTAGTTGGCCCATTTTCCTAAACCATTAATTCAGTTCTCAAAAAGTTTAACAATGAATAAGTTAAATATTAGGTAGCAAAATTGATGACTGAATCACACACGTTTTAATTACACATTCAGTATAATTACAGTACAGTACCAGTACATTAGATGATGGAAATGTCACTGTATGTACAGTAAACTGTAGCACATGTTGTACACCTTCAAACGTGTTACAGACTGTTCAATTTTATTTGTAAACATTTCTTATGTGTACTGCAGTTGCAGAACTGAGAAATTACTGCCTACAGATATAGCTAGTTGTGTGTCAGGAGACCAAGAAGCTGCTATAGTACTGTGTACTGCAATGAAATTTGGCCAAATGTGCAGAAAATGCTGAATTTCCTTTTTTTTTTTTTCCTTTCCTTTTTCATTTTTGGTATTTGAGGTATTGGTGCTGTTCATAAACTGCAAGATTACTTCACAGTAATGAAAATGATTTTTGTTGCTCTTAAACTTCCAGTAAACTAAGTATAGCCGGTGTAATTGTAATAGAACTGCATGTCTTCCTGATATAAGCTCAGAAATATTTATGATCTATAACTTATAACCTAAGTTTTTTTTATATATATATATTTTGTATTGACTTGTTGAAATATTATTTATTTATTTAAAACAGTATAGATTACTTAATGGTAATGCAATATTTGTGAACACAACTGTGTATGTCAGACAATGAATCCCCAGAAACTATGCATGGGGGCTTGCTTTGGTGTTGCCACCCCTCATAGACCCCATGCCACCCCTTTGCCACCCTAAAAAATATTTTCTGGATCCGCCCCTGACGGGCTTCAGAGGCAGCGTAACGTGACGCCGTTGCTAAGTCACCTAACGGCTAACTTGTACATTCTGGAGAAAAACAATCTTTTATACAATTACATATAAATGCTTTAACGATACATAAAGACCTCGTTTTCATTGCCCGCCGAAGGACTGTGTGTCGGAGACTGAGACTGAGAATGGCAGCTATTTTTTGCTTAAATAAATAAAAGCACTGATGCAAGTATTATTGCAGAACAGGTTACTAGAGATTGTTTCATTATTATAAGCAATATATTATATATATTATTCTTGTTTACTACTAACTTGAACCTTTTTAACACTTTATAAAATACTATTATTACAAATAATATTGCTTATTATGTTTTTACACTATTACTATTCATAAAATATATCATGGTCAATATCTCATCTATTTTATAAATAATCAAGTTTAAATTCACCAGAATATCTTGATTTATATAGCCTATATGACGCACATGCACAGAATTGTGGGTAATCGAAGACAGCGTAGGATATGCTGCCTGTCAGTACACGATCCCGACACTGCCTTCAAAATTCCATCAGATGAAGGTACCTCCGGAGACAGGAAGTGAAGCAGAATTGGGATTCGGACGTGCCTTGATGCCTTCCAGCCTTGGAATGCGACCTCAGAAGGCAGCATTTTAGAGCTTTCGGACGCAGCCCTTGTCACATAGCAGCTTTCAGACATTGTTCAGAAGGAGTCCCGCAATACGTCAATGGAGAGCGTTGGATTCACTTAGCTCTTCTCTTTCTCTCTCTGACGACAACACTTCAGGCTGACTCGTGGATTCAATCTCCGTGCTGCAATCTCGTGTGATCTCGTCTCTCTCTCCGCTCATACTAGAAACCACAGCAGCGCCAGCGCGACCTGTGGGCGGGGCTTACAGTTGTGCTGCCACCATTGGTTCTGAGAGATGTCTGTCACTCAAGTGAGGAGTGATTCACCGAATCTCCCGTCATTCTCATCTCTTTTCTTAGCTTTTTTTTTCAATTTTCCCTTACATTTAAATCACTTCTTTATCTCCCCGCTAGTAGCCCGCTAGTGAGTGTGTTCTGTTTGGCATTTCGTGGTAATTCAGTACGTACTGTGGTGGCTTAGTTACTGGGTCAGATGATATCATTTCAGTTATGGAGTGTTTAAGCTAGTTGAAATAATTACCTTTGACACAACATTTGGAAGAGCTTTTTAAGATCAGTAAGCAGAAGCAGTAACATATGATTAATAGTTGCTAAATATACAGTCACAGTGCAGAAAGGTGTTCTCCTTTTAACCTAAAGACAACAAAAAGTGAAGGGGCTGTTAAACATTTTCTAAAATGTTTTTTAAAATGTTCAAGGCTTTTTAAAAGACGTTTGTCAGATTAACAGATGCTAAAATAAGTGCTGTGAGGGTAAAGATAATGTGGGCAAAGAAAGACAAAGATTGTTGGTTAAGTAGCTGAAGGTAGGACCTCTATGTTCTAATTGTTTGGCTTAGTATGGTCAAAGTAAGTAGGGGCTGAAGTAGTCAGTATGATGGAATATTTTGTCTTTCGCTGTGGGGAAGAGTTTGAACAAAAGCTTGAGGATGTTTGATTTTGTGTGTGAAAAGCACATCACTAACAGTAGGGTAAATAACTCTGAAATTCTGAACTTTTGGTTTTAGATTCAATGCAGATACTACTGTGGTTGTTTAATTATTATAATATCTGCAAAGACGTAGCATGAACAGAAAGTGCTAGCCTCAATGTTGGTGTGAATTTGCAGTCTGATTTGCAATCTAAAACCTCCAAGGAAAACCTGGGGTGAATATATATTATCTAAATATTTATATGCTATATTTATATCTGTTATTTAAATTTGGGAAATTGAAATCTTGCTCCCGTAATTTTAATCAGCTTGAAAGACAACAGCTGAGTGGGAAAAAATCTTGTTTCAGACTCTGAGAAGTTCAATGACATGTGAAACTTGTCATTTTGAGAGATTTCTAAGACACCAATGATGTTTAGTAAATGGGCTTTGGTCAATGATACTAGCTATTTTTGGGGGTTTCCTGTAACCGCTATTTCACCAGTCTGCAAAAAATATTTTGGAAGATTTTGATTCAACACCCTTGGTGTGTCAGTCACATCTAGCTTTTGTGAGATGCTTGGACACATCTGATTTCTGGAACTATTCAGAAGCTGAGATTCTTTCTGAAAATGTAACTACAGGTGTAGTTGAATTCAAAGTTATGCAGATAAGCTGCAATTTGGAACTGTTTTCTTCAGTTTGATTAGGTTCAGGGCTCGATGACTGGACTCCTGAGGCTGGAATAGTTTTTGAGAAATTGACACGAGTAGCACTCACGCTGGATATATCAGATACAGGCGCAGAGATTTTGCATTAGTTACATGACAACTTGTTAACCCAAGAATGGGAAAATCAGAATAGCTATTGCATTATTGTTGCATTATTGTCTATTGAGCAGCAGAACGTGTGACAACTGATCCACAATGCTAAAATAGCCAACATAATTTCTGGGAAATCTAATTCATTTCATCTGAAATTCCAGATGGTCAAGATGGTGCAGAGCTAATAAGAGATTTTTAAGGGTAGAAAACATTTAGATAATTTGAAACTCTAAATTCTAATTTTGTCTAATTTTGTTTGTTGTTTGCGCTGTTCATCTTTTGTGAACAATGGGGAATGCAAGGCAGGTTGAGCAGTTACTACAGACTAAAAGTCTTAGTCAGTTGGATAATAGGCTCCGGACCTTGCTTCCTTCTCTGGTCACACAGGTGTGTGTCCGTCACTTTCAATTTGTTCATGTTTAAACAAAATGGGTGAGGGGATTTTTTTAAAAAGGAAACATGCGGAAGACGTTAATTGATGCACAATGTCAAAACACAATTTGGCAACTATTTTAATTGGGGAAAACCTGCACCCTCAGAGCTGTTTTGTGAATTTGTGATTTCATAACTCTTTAAGAAAAGCAAGGGTTACTGATGTTTTGGTTATAGTTGGCAACATTTTCACTATCAAAAGGCACAGTCATAAGGGAATACACTTTAATGGTCAGGTATGTCAGGAAGTCGGTGGACTTCATTGGATTTTCATAGTACCAACAATGACATTCGTCATTTGAAAAGTTAATCACACTCTGAGATCAAACATGGCAAATGTGGTACAATGGGCTAACGTGGTTAGATGTGCTTTTATTATTTCTGTGTATAACATCGGTTATCAGCTAAGTTTTGGCCGAAGGTCAAATGTTGCTATGAGAGATCTTGCTATGGCAGGTGTGCACTTAATTCAGAGTTTCTTCTGATACATTGATTAGTTTAAATGAGGTATTGCGAAAGGTTAAAATTCAGGCTTTAGGATGTGTGGAAACCTCCTCCAGAGGGGGGTGGAAATTAAATTGTGCCAAATAAGAGTTTATCATTAGCAACCCCCTTCAGATCAAAAATACGTAGGAACATTAAGCAAATTAGATGGATACATATTAGACATTGTAAATTTGCTCATTAATTTTGAATGAGAACTGGAGAAATGCTGTAGGAAGGAGTCGTGAGGAAGAACCTTGTCTTTTAGTAATATGGCGGGTGGGGGGCTACAATGATTAGCTTTCTCTGGACTACAGTCTAGTCGCCAGCTGGTCTCTATATTCTTTGTTTATCTATCAGAGTCAAAATAATTCCATTTTCTTTATTTTCAATAACTTTTTATTACATTGTTTTATTACATTATTTACATTGTAGATTCTCACTGAAGACATTAAAACTATGAATGAACAAATATGGAATTATTTTAGTAAACAAAAGAATGTGAAATAACTGAGAACATGTTTTATATTTTAGATTCTTCAAAATAGCCACTCTTTGCTTTGATTACTGCTTTGCACACTCTTGGCATTCTCTCAGTGAGCTTCATGAGGTAGTCGCCTGAAATGGTTTTCTAACTGTCTTGAAGGAGTTCCCAGAGAAACTGAGCTCTTTTGCCTTCACTCTGCGGTCCATCTCATCCCAAACCATCTCCATTGGGTTTAGGTCAGGTGACTGTGGAGGCCAGGTCATCTGGCGCAGCACTCCATCTCCATCTTGGTCAGATAGCCCTTACACAGCCTGGAGGTGTGTTTGGGGTCATTGTCCTGTTGAAAAATAAATGATGGTCCAAATGCAAACCGGATGGGACGGCAAGTCACTACAGGGTGCTGTGGTAGCCATGCTAGTTCAGTGTGCCTTCAATTTTGAATATATCCCCAACCGTGTCACCAGCAAAGCAACCCCACACCATAAAATCCGAACCAAAGATCTCAAATTTGCACTCATCAGACCAAAGCACAGGTTTCCACTGGTCTAATGTCCATTCCTTGTGTTTCTTGGCCTAAACAAATCTCTTCTGCTTTTTGCTTTTCCTTAGTAGTGTTTTTTTAAGCAGCTACTTGACCATAAAGGCCTGATTCGCACAGTCTCCTCTGAACAGTTGATGTAGAGATGTCTGCTACTAGAACTCTGTGTGGCATTAATCTGGACTCTAATCTGCGGTTTTGTTAATTTTCGATTTCTGAGGCTGGTGACCGGGATGGACTTATCCTCAGCAGCAGAGGTGACTCTTGTTTTTTTTTTTCCTGGGGCGGTCCTCATGTGAGCCAGTTTCGTCATAGCGCTTGATGGTTTTTACAACTGCACTTGAAGACGCATTCAAAGTTTTTGCAGTTTTCCAGACTGACTGACCTTCAGTTCTTAAAGTAATGATGGACTGTTGTTTTCCTTTACTTAGCTGATTTGTTCTTGCCATAATATGAATTCCAACAGTAAAGTTGTCAAATAGGGCAGTCACCTGACTTCTGCACAATACAACTGATGGTCCCAACCCCATTAAAGTGTTAACAATAAAATTGTATTCCGAAGACGATCAAACCTTTTACGGGTTTGGAACGACATGGGGGTAAGTGATTAATGACAAGTATCCCTTTAAGAATGCAAGAAATTCCACAAATGAACCCTGACACACACCTGTAAAGTGAAGATCATTTCAGGTGACTACATCATGAAGCTCATTGAGAGAAGGCCAAGGGTTTGCAGCGCTGTCCACTTTGAGGAATCTAAAATATGAAACATATTTCACACTTTTTTGTTTGCTAGTAATAATTCCATATTTGTTCATTCATAGTTTGTATGTCTTCAGTGAGAATCTACAATGTAAATAGTCATGAAAATAAAGAAAAAACATGAACTGTGAGGGTGTGTCCAAACTTTGGACTGGTAATGTGCGTATATAATATGTGCAAAAGGTACAGATAAGAAAACTGTTGAAGTACCAGATCGATAAGCATAGTAATACAGTTAGAACCTTAACGATACCCATCCCTACCCAAAACGGAAAATTCTGTCATTAATTACTCACACTCAAGTCATTCCAAACCCATTCAGAACACAAATTAAGATATTTTTGAAGAAAATTGAGTAAAGTTATTTTATTTTTTTTGTGCAACAAAAGCTATTGTAGCTTCATAAAATTACGGTTAAACTACTGATGTCACATGGTTAATTTTGTTGATGTTATTGGTACCTTTCTGGACATTAAATGTGGTAGGACCTATGTTGTCTATGCAGGGTCAGAGAGCTCTCTGGTTTCATCAAAAATATCTTATTTGTGTTCCGAAGATGAACGACATAAGGGTGAGTAATGACAGAATTTTCATTTTTGGCTGAACTATCCCTTTAAGATGTAGGTCTCTATCTGGTACGGTAATATAAAATACTATATATGTTCTTGTATTTATTTATTTTTTTTAACCCATTCAAACTTAACATTTTCTTTCTTGGGGTGAAAGGTCAGGGAATGGCCATGAACAGGAACCCAATGGGTGAAAATACTACAACAGCAGGCGCTGCCAGCTTGGCTTCCAGTGAGGTACAGATTTCTCAACACACATTGGTAACATTTCAACATGCAGAGTGTATAGTATCTAAGCTCCTGTCTTTCTCTTTTTCAGCGGGGGTCTGCTGGTAATCCAGGTGGTCTCCCTCTTCCCTTCCCTCTTCCTGGACCTCCCGTTGACTTTGGCCCCAACAAACGCCGCAGATTCTGAGACCACCAGCCAAACATCTTTTTTTGTTTTGCTGTTTGTTTGTTTTGTTTTTTTACATGTTGAATTTTGGTTTTATAGAACCTGTGTATGCATTTCACATTCACAAATGAATTTGTGTAGGCAAATGATTTAAACAGGTTGAAGTGTATGTTTTAAGTTACCCTGTAAGATCTCACATCCCTAGTGGGAGCCTTAAGGGACTGTTTCCAGAAACGAATTGAGCCCAGTTCTGGGGTAAAGGACCCTTATGCTTATGATTACTTAATGAAGAGTCTTCATCTATGGATGAGGGTTTATCTGTGCATGGAAACAGCTCCAGGCTGGACATTCAGCTTTGTATAGCCCTATTTTTTCCCTTTTTATTGATTTCTTTTCTTTTGTTTTTCACCCTGCAGTGACCTTTTCTAAAGTAGAGATTAGCTTTTGTCCATCTTGTCCTCTGCAATGCTTGCCTTTCTAGACAACTTAAATTCATAAATTCATAACTACATGTTACATACTGTCCCTGATTCGTCTTTGTACAGCTGTTACAAAGAAAAAAAAAAAACACCAGCTTTAAATTTAAAATGAAATTGTCAATTTCCTCAGTCATCAATCAGTCTAACCAACAACTACAGAATGGGAAATTATTAAAAAGTAGTCCATATACCACTTTTGTTTATATATAGGTTTTATAGCAACCTCAGATTTTTTGACTCCATTCTCCACAACAATATTCAAAGGCCCTTTTGTGTAGGCTAATAGGTTTTCTTTGGTATGTCTGCTGTGAACATCTTCAGAACTTGAATTTACAGAATTTCAAATAAGTACAAATTAATACAAAATAAATAAATAAATAAATAAATAAAATAAATAAAAAAAACAAGTATACTTAAAATGAAAGAAAAAAAGGTTAAGAATTCCAGGACATTTATAAGCAGAATGTTTTTCGGAATCCCTCTCTGTTTAACAAATACGACAAATAAATTATATTATAATTATATAATAATTAGTTATATAAATTAACAATAAAACATTTTAGAGCTTAACGTAAATTGAATGATTTATAAATAGTAGTTTAGTGGCCTGTTATTACTGATAATGTCAATATATGATGTAATTTTGTACGCTGCCATAATTACTCAACACTGACTTGCTGTTTTTAGTGTCTTTTTATGGCAATGTACAAAATTGTTTAAACAATTAAGCCTAAAGGCAAATGAGAAAAATATTTTCTTTTCAAGTTTGTATTAAAAAAAATAAATAATTGCAGTTAGAAAATGCACATTTATGAATGGTAAAATGAGGTTTATGAAATAAGTATCAATTTTATAAGTAAAACTGCATTTACGTAAATTCAAAATTAGGATTCACGTAACATTTGATGAAATCAAGAAACACCAAAATGTCATTGTGTACTAAGAGCAATTCCAAAATAATTGTAAATATATTTCAAGGTTCTCTAAACAGAAAGAACATTGCTGTAAAATGGTCCACTGGACTGAATCCCCGCCCACAATGCCTTAAAGTTTTAATAGGAAACTTCCTTTAGGCTACATTCTTTTCTTGTTGTACCCCACCCTTTCTTCCGCAATAGCTGTACATTAAAATCTTATTAACAGTTTATATAGGCTATAGGCCTACGACGAAATGGCAGGTAAGAATAATTAATAATATCAATAATATATGTGTGCGAGTTAGAAAGGTTAATTTGCAGGCTATATGACTAATACTTTTGAAGAAATCGCAGAACAATGAGACTGAAAGTGAAATAAAAAACAACGAACGGTTAGCCATACCAGTGAAAGCCGCCGTTAGTAGACTTTTTTAGATCTTGTTTGCGACTAAAAAAAAGATGTTAGATTTATGCTAAGGATGCCATTCAGAATTGTGTGGAAAATATTATAGTAATACATTGTAGGGGTGCGCGGGCACAAAATAACTTGGGGTTAGTTGTAAAACACGTGGTTTGCATTACAAAATTTAGATACTGTATTGACTAGTTGAGAAAAAAGTGTTGAAGATATCGCTGAACATTTATTTTACCATAACAAAAGTAATTTCTTGCTGAAGTAAATTTTTAATCTCAGTTTTTAGTATTCATTTAAAACTAGACATCTGCTATTATTTTTGTCTCCAGTCTGTTATCAGTTTAGAACTTACATTATTTTGTGGTAAATAAAGAAAAACGTATCCACTGTAGATTCAAAGATCTGAGTAAGTAAAATGATCTGAACTTCCCTTCACTTATGCCTATATGTGACAATAAGTAGCTTACTAAAAATGCTAGGTTAAATACAACCCAGGTCTAGAGAAAATATGGACACACCCAGCAGTTAGTTTAGTTTAACCCAACATTCTGGGTAGTTTTATTTAACTAAACTATTGTTTCAAAATTACTATGTGCCTATGGCTGGCTTAAAATGAACCCAAAACAAGCAAAGGAAAGAAAAGGATATGACGTATAGTGACCCATACTCGGATTAAATTACATTAGTTTGAACAAAATAATTAAAAAAATATACCCTGTGACCCTGGATCACAAAGCCAGTCATCAAAAAATTTAGATGTATAAATCACCTAAAAGCAGAATAAATAAGCTTTCCATTGATGCATGTTTTGTTAGGATAGGAAAATATTTAGCCGAGATACAATTTGACAAAGTTTTGATATATTTACGGTAGGAAAAATTTTACTTAATATCCTAATGATTTTTGGCATTAAAGAAAAATCAATCATTTTGACCCATACAATGTATTTTTGGCTATTGCTACAAATATACCCATGCTGCTTAAGATTGGTTTTGTGGTCCAGGCTCACACATAAACATTTGACTTACCAGAGAGCTTTCTTTTAGAAAAAGTCTTGGAACAACTTCGGAATGAACTGATTCAAGGTTTGTCGGAGCCCATCATCAACAGTTTGTTGGATGATCTTCAGGAAAACAAGGTGCTAGGCAATGAGGAGATTGAAGTAATAAGGCAGAAGATGAAAACACGAAGTGATCAAGCTCGTGATCTGATTGATGGGGTGAGAAAAAAGGGGAGCAAAGCAAGTGAACTTATGTTCACATCTCTGAAGAACAGAGACAACTGCCTTTACGAGAACTTAAAGATAGACAGCCATTTGGCAATTCCTGAAACAAGAGCGACCTGCAGTCCTGCACCAATGCCACACAATACAACAGGTACAGTTACATGAAACATTTAGTAGTCATATTTAGTTTTCATTTAAAGAAGTTACCATGTTTCCTCTTTTGGTCCAATTTTTCTTAAAAAAATATGTGTACACTTTTGTTTTTGTGGAATTCATTAATATTGAAAAGACTTCAAAGATTTACTGACACTATTTTTCCCCCAGACAAACAAAACAATTTGGTAAGTGGAGAAAGCAATGCAACGTTTACATTTTCCATGATTTCAACTTTTGTTCTCTGTAATGACAGATTTCATTCTGCTTTTGCTTTTTGCTTTTGCTCTGTAACACCTGCTCTTTTGTTCTAGAATGAGGAGTACAAAATGGACAGTAATCCACGTGGACTGTGTGTAATTATTAATAACGAGAACTTTGTAAACCGCAAAAGGAAACGGAATGGATCCCAGAACGACGTTGGTAGGCAGTCAATTATTTTTTATTCTTGATGGTGAAGAATCACAAAACAAAATGCTCATTCACACAGGCTAGATTCTTTTTAGAACATTATTTTCTTCCTCTTTCTTTTTTATCATTTACATTGTATTCTTTCATTTGTTGTTGCAATTGCTCGGTGGATCAGTGTTTGGTCATGCATTTTACTAGCTTTACTTTTATTCTTTTCTTTCCTTCATGTATTTCTCAGATTCTCTGAAGGCCTTGTTTAAATATTTGGGCTTTCTGGTTGAAGTCGAGAAAGACAAGACTGCAAATCAAATAAAAGAACTTATGACCGAATACAGTAAATATGATCATCATGGAGACTGCTTTGTCTGTTGCGTGATGAGTCATGGCAATGAGACTGGTGTTGAGGGATGTGATGAACATGTATGTCCCCTGGATGACATCACCTCCCCATTTGATGGAGACAACTGTCACTCTCTTGTTGGCAAACCTAAAGTGTTCATTATCCAGGCATGTAGAGGAACGAAGACGCAGAGTAAACTGATGACTACAGATAGTGCTAGTGCCACTCATAATCAGACATCTGCCGATGCATCATACAGCATTCCTAAAGATTCTGATTTTCTAATTGCCCTGGCCACTGTGGAGGGATATTT
Source organism: Cirrhinus molitorella (assembly GCA_033026305.1). Classification (NCBI taxonomy): domain Eukaryota; kingdom Metazoa; phylum Chordata; class Actinopteri; order Cypriniformes; family Cyprinidae; genus Cirrhinus; species Cirrhinus molitorella. Next base: position 14,480,299 of record CM065119.1, on the reverse strand, counting down.
TTCAGTTCGCAATCCCGTCAGTGGATCATGGTTTATACAGTCCCTTTGCAAGCATTTAAAAAAAGGAAGTGAACAGTGAGCATCCACTACACTGGCCTTATTGCTGCATGCAGTGATACTTTATTTTAAACCACTTGTCTGTGTTTATACGTTAAATGGATTCTTGTTTTATTTTTAGAGGCCAGGACATCTTGAGGATCCTCACTAATGTCAATAACGACGTAAGCCGTCGTGAGGGCATTTTAATAATGAACAAGAAAATAGTAGATGCAAAGATGACCCCTCAGCCCCAGTTCACCCTGAGGAAGCTTCTTATTTTCAAAGCTCCAAAGGTCAGGACTGTTTTTATCCCATAACAGAAATAGATTACAGTTCTGTGTTGTGCATGTTATAATGTGTCAGATACTGAAATATTCACAACTGAATATAGTTCTGTTGCAGATCTGCATATTCTCAGATTTCTGTTTTATAATTAAACATAGCCTAACAGTGTGTCAATCTGCATTTAGCAACATTTTGAATATAAATATTTATCACCTATTCATTCACCATTGTAGGGTCAAGCTGCTGCTTCCAAACAGAAAAGAAAAAGGGGAAACATTGACAGCTTTGACCTGCAGAAGAAGAAGAAATCTTGCCATTCTAGAGAAGATCAGTGACATGGACAGAGAAATAGCATTCACCTCTGCTTTTCCATATTTGTTGTACTGGATTTTGGTAGCATTTGTAACCATGTAAACAGAATGATTTTTGTATTTTATGTTATTTTTCCCTGTTTACAATGATATACAGGTGCATCTCAATGTTGTGGAAAAGTTCATTTATTTCAGTACTTCAGTTTAAATTGTCAAACTTGTGTATTAAATAAATTCAGTGCACACAGACTGAAGTAGTTTAAGTCTTTGGTTCTTTTAATTGTGATGATTTTGGCTCTGTTGAAATTTTTGTTAAATGTGATACAAAATTATCACAATTAAAAGAACCAAAGACTCAAACTACTTTTAAAAGTTTCACAATTTGTGAAATGAATGAACTTTTCCACGACATTCTAATTTATTGAGATGCACCTGTATATGAATAATATAACTGAATTGTTTGTTTGTTGGTAAAATCATGGTTTTAGCAGATCTTGAATCTTTTAAGAAATGTGTTTGTAATCACAAATTTCTTTCATTTCTTTATTAAATTACATCAAATTCTCTTACACGGCTTTTAAACTGTTTTGGCTGACTAAAAACACTTACACTTGTATCAACAGGACTGAAAACCCTAGTAATAAAGTAATATATTTAAAATATGTTTATTTTATGCTAAGTATAGTTTAAATCTATTAAAATATTTAGTGACATATCGCTGGAGACTTCCTGATATAAAAATCATAATGAATCTTTATATGGGGTAATGCTTGTGCATAATGCACATTTCTTAATAGTAAGCCCAAAATGGGTTTATTGATGAGGATTGCAAGATATTTAAAATGTACCTAAAATATACTTGCAATAGTTCCACTTTAGCACAATCAAATATACTGAAGTATATCTTTAGTTGTACCTCAGCACTACTTCAGTACAAAGTTCATTAAGTACAAAATGAGTTGTTTCACAGACTTTAAGTACACCAGTTGAGGTTGGTTTCACAGATAGGGCTTAGACTAAGCCAGAATTAGGCCATAGTTCAATTATAGACATTATAGGTCATTTTTATAAGCAAAAAGAAAAAACATTACTGGTGTGCATCTTGTGAAAAAACAAGGGCACTGACATATTTCAAGATCAATAAGTGCAAGTTTTTTTTTAGTTTTTTTTTTTATTGAAACAGCTCAGGCTTACATGTTAGTCTGGGACTAGGCTTATGCAATGTATTTTTATTAAGTACATAAATATGTAAATTTGTAGTAGTATACTTGTACTCTTGCTGTTATTCATAATCTCATTATACAAAGGCATTTACTTTACAATAAACGTTGTATTAAAACTGCAAAAATAAACTTGAAAACACTTTAGTCTTGATGTGGATAAAAGAAACTTATTCATCATCTCTGTATACATACAGTTTATTCATATTTATTTGGAAAACAAATGACCAGTATATAATCTCTGTAAGTAATCAACTTTAACAAAATGCTGCTGATTTTCTCAGTTAATCATGAATGCCCCAAAGTAAGTGGCTTCTTGGGGGAAGCGCACTGCGCTTATATTTAGCACATACAAGGAAAGCCTGTCCCCCTTTTCTAAGCGGAACAGCGCCCCCTGATGGCTGGAATAAAGCTGTACACTAGAGTTTACGCTCGTGCAGGGAGTCACTATAGATTTTGCTAGCATCATTGGTTGTGGATAGGATGCTGTCGTCTTGTATAAATACTGCGTAAAGTGCACATTCTGTCCTAATTTTGTTTCAAAATTAACCTGAGAGAAAACAAAGTAAATTCCGTCTTGTGGCACCACTATTTCTCCATCGGGGCTTAGGCGCATCAACCCTTCCTGACTGAACTGGCCATTCATGTTATCCCACTGAATACGATCCAATGCAGGAATTCCATCTGCAGAAAGCAAAAAGAAAAATGTTGTTACTTTATCTTGTACAACATGGATGTCCAAACTCGGACCACTATGCTACACAGTTTAGCTTTGAGGCAAGCTGGAGCTAAACTCTGCAGTATAGTGGCCCTCCAGGACAGAGTTTGGACACCCATGGACATTGTTGCTGTGGGGAAGATCTTACCATTTTTCTGCAGTCTTTGATATTGTTTAAGCTCCTGTTTTGCCCCAACATGCACAGCTGGTTTGAAAATCTCAGTGATGTTATATTCTGTAAGTCCAAGAACATACTTTAAATAGCCTACAATGCTTGAATCAGTGTGAAAATTGTGGGTGTGCTGGGTCTGGCTCTTACTTCACAAATTAAGGCCTAGAACATTAGTTCACTTTCAGAACATTTACAGATAATGTACTTACTTGTCATCCAAGATGTTCATGTCTTTCTTTCTTCAGTCATAAAGAAATTATGTTTTCTAAGGAAAACATTTCAGGATTTCTCTCAATATAATGGTCAATACAGTTAGGGTATGTTGAAAAACTCCCATCTTGGTTTTGTCTTCATCTTCATAATCGTTGTACAGTGCTGTTTTACCTTTTTTCTTTGTAAAGGGCATTTAATGTTCCTTGTATATTCACTTTGTAAACACTGGGTTGGTACTTTTGCAGCAATGTAAGACGATTTTGAAGTTGGGGAAGAAAACAAGATTTTTTCAACATAACCTAACTTTATTGACCTGGATCACACAGACTATGCATCGCAGAGATGAGACAAACAGAGTTTGAGGTTAAAAAGTATATAAATTCTAAACAGTTTGTTTAGAAAATAATCAATCGTTTCGCTAGATAAGACCCTTCTTCATCGTCTGGGATCATTTAGAGCCCTTTGAAGCTGGATTTAAACTGCATTTTGGAAGTTCAAACTCGGGGGCACCATAGAGGTCTATTATATGGAGAAAAATCCTGAAATGTTTTCCTCAAAAAAAAAAATTTCTTTATGACCGAAGAAAGAAAGACATGAACATCTTGGATGACAAGGGGGTGAGTACATTATCTGTAAATTTTTGCTCTAAAAGTGAACTAATCCTTTAGTTTAAACAGCATATACAGAGAGTTTTAACAGCGTTTTCATGTTTGATTACAAGTTAGTTACATACGTGGGTAACCAAAGCAACAGTATAGGCTACCAATAGACAAACAAACAAACAAACAAACACATACATGCAGTGTCGAGGAAAGTTACATTTAAAATATTGTATTACAATATTGTGTTACTTTCTAGAAAAGTAACTAATTACGTTAGTTACTTTTTATGTAAAGTAATGCGTTACGTTAATTTTGAGTGACTATTGCGAGTGACTGCCCGCATTTGCTGTCAAACGATTAATCGGATCCAAAGTAAAAGTTTTTGTTTACATAATATATGTGTGTGTACTGTTTATATTTATTATGTATATATATAAATACACACACATGCATGTATATATTATGCATGTAAAAATATGTTGTGTTTACATAATATATATATTAAGGGTGTAAGGATACACGTATTCGTATTGAACCGTTCGGTACGGGGCTTTCGGTTCGGTATGCATTACTACAGACCGAACGATTCGATTCGTTGTACTAATCCTATTACATTTGGAAAATAAAAGAACTTACAGTGAGTGAAATATAATGTTCTCAGTGCCACTGTACTCTACAAGACAGCCCAAACGACGTAACAGACAAACTGATGTCTGCCTCTCCCACTCCCGACGAAAAACACAATACACCAGTAAAGGGCTGTGCCAATATTCGGACGCGATATCATGAGTATCTCGTCAGTTCTGTAATTAGTCGTAAATCTCATTCACGTGTTCATTCATGCAGCCACGTTTACTACACAGAGCCGTAGTTCACTGACAAGCTACGCAGTTTCGCGTGCATTATCGATATGTATCGCCTGCGATAATGAAGACGATATTTGCGTAGCTTATCAGTGAACTACGGCTCTGTGTAAACACGGCTTTATGAATGAACACGTGAATGAGATTTATGACTAATCACAGAACCGGCATTACTGACGAGATACGCATGATAATTCGCATCCGAATATCGACACAGCCCTACTCCAGTAGGGTTGTGATGGTGAGGTAGTTCGTTAGAATTTTCCCTCTTTTCCTTGCTTTTATTCGCTTTTAAACAGCTTGTAAATGCCTGTTTTAGTTTCACTTTTGAATTAGCGCCAATTCCACGTCAATTGATTGAATTGACAACAACAAAACAGCACGGCAAACTCACTTATATTAAACATAGAATGATTAATGTATTAACAAACCAACGCTTATTTGCTTAGCTTTTAGGCTATGCCTAATATAAAATAACAAATTAACGTACGCAAAATTTTCTTTTTGAAACTAAATAGCCTATTTACTTAACAACTTGTTTTCTCACCTCACTGGTCAGCTCGACTCACTCTCTTCATGTGATAAATCTGAAATCTGACTCCTGCCACTGATCTGAGATGCATAGCCTACTTCATGGTGTTAGTTTTAATAAATAAAAAATGTGTACAAATTTCTTTCTTTTTGCTGTATCGAAAATGTACCGAACCGTGACACCACTGTGTCGTATCGAACCGAACCGTGAATTCTGTGAACCGTTACACCCCTAATATATATATATATATATATATATATATATATAGGCCTATGCCTACATGTACTTTTTAGAAAATATATAGCCTGCTGTATGTGTGTGTATTTAAATATACATAAGAAATATACACAGTATACACATATATAATGTAAACAAAAACTTTTATTTTGGATGCGATTAATCGAGATTAATCATTTGACAGCAGTAAATCGCTCTGTGTATCATTGTGATGACCCTGTAAACAATAACATCATGCTCATTTGTTGCATCTCATTTCGGAGGTTCATTTGATAAAAGTAGGCTAACTGTTAAAATAAGACACCCTTGATGACATATGCAGCCTGAAAGGTCATGTGACATGCGTTTTCGGTAGTGTAGAGGGAGATCGTTTCTGAAACGCAGTGAAAACGCCAGTGTAGATGAGAATCATTTTCATTTTAAAACACTGTTTTAAAACAAAAACGCACTAGTGTAAACAGGGCCTCACATCAAAAGAAACATGAAATTAATAAGTGAAATTAATAAGAAATTAAAATTAAATGTAAATTCACGCCTGTATAAAGAGCACAGTTGGCAAACAATTGTGTTGCCATTCTGGATTGCATGAAGAATACTCAGCAATAATAATAAAAAGGAAACACGAATGTAATGTTTATCTAAAGTCATTTTTGTGTATTGTGTATTGTATAGTGTCAGCAGCATTTCACTGTTTTTATTCATTTTGAGAAAATACTGTTTTTGTGCAAGTGAGATGAATAAATGCATGTTCACATTTAGTCTAGAACTACAGCAACCATCAAGTTTACACAGCGCACACAACGCTTCTCTCAACATGGGGACAAGACCTGACAGTCAATAAATTGGAAAAAAAAGTAACTGGCGTTACTTGTTTGGAAAAGTAACTCAGGTATTTTCTTGTAAAATTAAAAAGTAATGCATTAGGCTACTTTTCTCTCGTTAACTCGCATTAGGCTACTTGTAATGAGTTACCCCGGCCTCAACACTGCATAAATAGGCTATATTTCTTTTACCTCCTAATGTTCCTAGTACATCATTCTGTATGTCCAGCAACAGTCTCTGTTCAAAAAGGAATCTAGTTTTAGTATAGAACATCTTACATATATTTCGCAATATCACAAAATGTATTCATGTCTTGAAGCAGTTTTAAATAAGCTACCTGCTGAGCGGTTTGTTTCAGTTCTTGAATGAACAAGTCACAGCTTGCGATACCTGCTTGATTTGTCAGTTGTATAAGATCTGTGGAGAGACAGTGGATTGGATACCCTCCCTCTTTGCCTGTTTCACGAGTCTTTTAAAGTAAAAAAAAAAAAAAAATCATCATAATCATATCATATTGCTTGTTAAAATTTAGCTTGTCTTAAAAATTATAACGATTTCGGAAGAGCTTGTGATTAAACGATTTAACTCACTCTGTGAATATCCTCGGAGAAGTTATACAGAAGAAACGCCGTGACAAACGTCTCCGTGCTTAATATTAAAGTCAGAATCAAGAAAAATATGTACTGGCCCTTTGCAGATTTGTTTTCAGATGTGTTTTCGTCCAGCTGGCTATAATTGGGGCTGATTTGTAGGTTTGATGTCATGTTCAGACAGTGTTCTACAGCGCGTTCGCATGACAGAAAGAGAAAGTAGCTTTTCCTGTTGTATCCTGAAGGAGTCAAAGGTCTGTGCGCTGTTCAGTGCTCTTCCGCATGTCAGTTTGTTTTCCTCGCTGGAAAGTCCCGAGGTCACGGACGGCGCCGCCCCGCTTTCTAGCAAGCCTGATTGCATGTGGGAGTAATCTGAAAACTGTTTTTTTTTTAATTCAATGAACAATAACATACAATACGAGAAACTACATCAAAAAGAAGAAGAAGAAGAAGAAGAAGAAGAAAAGGCAAATTAAAACAAATAAAACATTTGCCAGGTAGAGGTAAGTATAAAAGAAAAAAAAAAAAGGTTTCAAAGGTCCTACAGCTTTCTTATTCAAAGAGTCTCTGATACTGTCAGTATATATACATATTTCAGTCAACAAAACCATAAAATAACCATAAAATAAACAGAATAACTAAACTAATTAAGTAAAAGTACTATTCCTCTTGGTAAGTATAGTCAATGAAGCCAGAGTACATTTTCCCATAGCAATGAAAAAGGTCTTAAACACTTGTTAATATTTTGTTTAACCTTACACTATAGTGTAACTTAGTATGTACAGTGCCAAAATAAGTGCAAAGCAGTTTCCTCATTTTCATTACAAAAATACAATTAACATTTATTCCTTTTTTACATTTTTGTTTATAAATGATATTTCTGTGGTAACAGCCACAATCAAATTTCCATTCAATAAGAGACCCAATGAGACAAAACATAAGGTACAGTAACAATTTCTCTTTGGAAAAGAGTACAAATAGCTCTCAAGGTTGCATATATTTGATAAAAAACAACAACAACAACAACTGTATTATTACAATTTAAAATAATGTTTATTATTATTATTATTAGTAGTAGTAGTAGTAGTATTGTTTTAATATACTTTGAAATATATATTTCCATCAACCATGGAAATATATGAATTTCCATCAGCCATTACTCCAGTCTGCACATGAACCTTCAGAAATCATTCAAATATGCTGATTTATGATGTGCTGCTTACTATTTTTTTGGACCATGTGATGCTTTTTTTCAAGATTACCTGGTGAATAAAAGATGTAAAAATAGTTTTAGTAATTCAAGTATAAATGATTGAAACGCCAGCTGTAAGACTAAAAATTGAAAGAATTAACTTATATACCTTTAATACAGTGGGACGTTAACTGGGGCTCTCTCGTCACACGACCTGTGGCGTCGTTAAGGCGTCCCCACAAATAGCCAATCGTCTATTGAGTGACGCTGATAAATTGGAACTGACAGAAAAACTAACCAATTACTCAACAATCCGTCAGTGCCGCAGCCAATCAGTGAAGAAAGAGGGCGGGTTGTTAGCGGAAACCGGAAGCGTCTGCAGGAGCTGTGTGACCTGAGAAGGTCTCCGGCCTTGTGCTAGAGCTGCATAGTGAGCGTGGCTGTGAACTTCCCCAGGCTGTCTTACCGAAAAGCACAGCAGAGCTGCGATGTTTAAGTGCAAGACAGTATGGAATAAACTGGCTCCGCTGGTCCGGGCCTCATCCACTCTGTGTCTGCAGAATGCGAAGAAATCAGGCAAGTTTGAAAAAAGCGTCAGAAGTCTGTTGCTCAGCTAATCACCTGTGAACTTCATTTCGAGCAGAAAGGCTTGCACAATTTCATGGAAACACAAGTCCTGGCGCCGGTAGGATAGGGGTCCAGTTTGGTGCGTGCTATGGGGTGCTGTCCAAATGCTAGGTACTTTATTTGATAGCTGAAACGAATAAAACACACGTAGCTGAACTGAGTAGATAAACACTGTTGAAGTTTCATTTAGTGTTGTCTGTGGTCACAGCGCATATGGACCAACTTCTTCACGGAGGCACGATTTCAGCAAAAAACGCTATGTGGGAATTCTGTCAAATTAATTATTTGTCACGAAAACGCTGAATGGGTTAATATAGGGCTGCATGAAGAATTGCAGTAATTGTTGGGCCAAGGTCGGTGAACATCAAGTCTGCCTCTAATGCACTTGTGGCTCTGACAGCTCAATGACACTGTCATTCAACTGACTTACACTCCAAGTTCACTACAAATACGTTTGTAATGTTTTTTTTTTAAAGAAGTCTCTTCTGCTCACTAAGCCTGCATTTATTTGCAACTAAATGCAACAAAAGCAGTAATATTATGAAACATTTATACTATTTAAAACAACTGCTTTCTATTTGAATATATTTTAAAATGTAATTTAAAAAATGTGATCAAAGCTAAATTTACTCCAGTCTCAGTGTCACATGGTCCTTCAGAAATCACTCTAATATATTTTATTTTATTTGTATATTATTATTATTATTATTATTATTATCTTGTGTTATTATTTTATTATTGTATATATTTATAATTTATTGTAAGTTTATTTATTTTTTACAGGCAATTTGTTTTGATTGTTATTTTATTGTAAGGTAGCCTGGTCTTGGGGCAGGGTTGGGGTGTTTGGAGGGGTTCCAGAGGGTCAGTTTGATCTGTTTATTGTGAAGAAGCAATTGTATACAATTGCATATGACCCTTTTTATGCAAAATCAATTCTTCTGAACTTTCTATTCCTCAAAGAAACCTGAAAAAAAATCACATAACAACATATTATTATTATTATTATTATTATTATTATTAATAATAATAATAATAATAATAAAAATAAATGTTTTTGAGTAGCAAATTAGAATAGTATAATGATTTCTGAAGGATCATGTAACTGGAGTAAAGATGCTAAAAAGTCAGATTTCAAATCACAGAAGTAAATTATACTTTAAATAGTAAAAATATTTGCAAACTTTACTGTTTTTGCTGTACTTCGAAACAAATAAATCCAGGTTTGGTCAGCAGAAGAGGCTTCTTTAAAAAAAAAAATTAAAATCGTACTTTTCAAAAACTTTTGACTGGTAGTGTAATTGACCTATCGGTAAGCCCCTCCCCTTGAACGCAGATGAGCCAATGGCAGTTGAGTATCAGCTGCACGGAGACTGAACCTCGGACATCTGTAGGTTTTAGCGCCATAGAGAAACATTGGAAAATCCGAAGCTCTTGTCGTTTTGATGGTGTTTATGCTACAAAAATAATAAAACGATGTGCCTGAGGTACTTGTAACACTGATTCCAGGTATCCTGAGAGGATTAGCAATGGAATTTGGAATTTATTTTATTATTCAGCATTCATTTTCTGGTTGTCATACTCTCATTAAGTGGCCTTTTTCATCTGCTCAAGCAGTTAATGTTTGTTAATATCGTTAAAATCTCTGGCTAAAACTAGCTAACGTTAAGGTTAGTGAGTCCATGCTAACATACAAACCAGCTAACTATACTCGCATCATGTACAGTGTAGGTCAAAAACACATAAACGAAGTCCTACATTTCAGTGCCTCTCCATATTGAACTGGTTAAATTTAAAATAATTAATCAAAATAATTACTCTGCGGTACATGAACAGTGTTGATCCTGGATGTTGCCATCTGCGATCGTGACGATCGTAACATGAGATTTCTACTATTTGTATTCTAACTTAATCATGTTACTCACCATATTTATTTTAAAATCATTTATATATCCCTCCATGGCATATTTAAGCCCTGCTTGAATGCTCCTCGATCTTCTGACTAGGTTTCACACTGACAGCTGTCATTGTAAGACAGTGGGCAGCTCCGTTTGTTTGTCCGAGGCAGCAACAGTAACAAAGGGGTGCGGGGCTTACCGATAGGTCAGTTGTATAGCAAGTGTTTATTTTACAATAATGACCAGCTGACCATATATCTTTCCTGCTTATTACACCATTTTTTTTTAAATAAATATATATCATTTATATGATTGACTTCTCAGTGCTGAGACATGGGAGAAAGCTGGAGATGGTTCAGAAGGCCCAGATGTCATCAGGGCCAGCAGGAGGGGGTGGTGAAAACACTCTGTATTATGTCCTGGTTGGAGCAACATGTCTGGGGGGTGGAGTTTATGTAAGTACCTTTATGATTTGCTCATTCATTAGCCCCAAATTGACAAGCACAAAATATGTGACCCTGGACCAGTCATTAGGGTCATTTTTTGTAATTAAGTTTAATCTGAAAGCTAAATAAATAAGGTTTCCATTAATGTATGGTTTCGTAGGATAAGACAATATTTGTTCAAAATACAACTATTTGAAAAATATGGAATCTGAGGGTGCAAAAATTTGAAATATTGAGAAAATCGTCTTTAAAGTTGTCCAAATGAAGTTCTTAGCAATGCAAATTACTAATGGAAAATTGGGTTTTGATAAATTCATGGTAGAAAATGTACAAAATATCTTCATGGAACATGATCTTTACCTAATATCCTAATGATTTTTTGCATAAAAGAAAAATCAATAAAATAAGAAATATTTAGTTTGATAACATTTATTAACACATGAGGCTGAGTAAATTTTTGGGTGGGTGAACTAGATCTTTAATCATTTATTACATTAATGTTAGTAATTTTACTATGGAAATATGAAATTATTTCTTTAATGAAATGATACTCTAAAAAAGAAACTAAAACTGCCAGTAGGTGGTGATAAATTCATTGTAATCGTTCAAATGGCTGATTCATTCAGGTGTGAAGTAAATGTTTTTTTAGAAATGGTCCTTTGAATCATTCGGCTTGTTCGACTTGAAGCAGACCATCACCTTTCAGTGTGTGTGTGTTCAGTGTGTCATCAAAGTACCACAAGAGCTATATAGAGCAGATGGCTCCTTATGCTTTTGAATTGCTCTTGTGGTTCTTTGATGTCATATACCGAAAGGTCTGTAGTTAATTGTAGTTAAGGTAGTTAATTAATCTAATTAACGCGTTAAATCATCAGCCCATATATGTGTGTGTGTATATATATATATATATATATATATATATATATATATATATATATATATATACTATAAAATCAGATAATTGCTTTTAAAGTTGTTACTGCTTGTGCGGGTTGTGGTTTATTTGTGAATTATGTTCATTTACATAAGCATACTCAAAAAATGTACAAGTTACAACTGTCAGTTAAACTGCAGGACAGGTTGTTGAAATTATGTTAAGATGTGTGCCATCTCACAAGAATTTGATATGAATTCAATTTGAAGCAGGCTAATAAGCTTGCTTATTATGAATACTTGTATAACAATTTCTCCACATTACCATTTCAGACTCTGGATCATTAGTAGCATGAGTTTTCGTCATTGTAGTAAATAATGTTATAATATCATTCAAAAGTGTTCTCACATTCTTGTTGATCAGTCACACACAGCTTTTGTCCTCCTGGTGTTTTCAAATATGATGTTGATTCATGTATGTGCAGAGTTCAGAGTGAGTGGTGTTTAATTGTGTGTTTAAAGGCGTACCGCACCGTCTCAGGGGACAAGGAAAGATATAATGAGCGTATGATACAAATTGCCAGTAGACCAAAACACGGACCACTAGCAGCTGAGGCTGTAGGTAGGTAAACATTATAACCACATGAACACACACCAAATAAAAAAATCACTGGTCTCATTTAATTAGCAGTTATTGTGTTGTTTTAATTTATATGTGTATATATACAGTTTAATTAATGGTATGTTGTCCTTTGTGTTTCAGCTGAAGTTGTGACACAATCAAAAGAAGGTGAGTGATTATTTTTACACGCTGATATAGGTTCTTTCCATCTGTCTATATATGCACATTGTTCACAGCCTTACACAAAGAGCACTGTGGTCCACTGCCTATGCATTGGTTGCTGAATTCAAAACTTAAGCCAATTATCTGACAACATTCTCATTTGAAATTTTAAATTCTGATTTTTGATTGCAAAATTTAATAAACATTTTTAATATAAGTGATGCAGTGCTGGTGTACTCTGAGGTCGTATGGCTCTGGTTGGTATTTGCCTGTGTCACTGGTGCACGTATGGGTATTAACATGCACAGAATGTCCTGTTCATGCAGGATGAAACAACACTCTCAGCAGGAAATGTTTCTTGGGGATTCTTAACTCTGCTTAATCTAAAAAGGGTTCAACAAACTGAACATATTAAACGGGGTATTGTATTGTATTATGTATAATGATCAGGAGTCAGCTGCAAGTGTGTAGTATCTTCATTTTGGTATATGCGTAGCATAATATTGCTTAATATAAACTAGTAGACTAGTAAAATTCATATAAAATATAATCTGAATGAGGTCATATCAAACATTTTATTGTTTTATGATTTTTTTTTGGTTTCATTTAGTTATTTAAATTTTACCTACTCTTAGAAAATAAACAGCTAGATTCTAGAACATAAACAGGTAATTTTAAGTGGCTTATATAGTTTTTTACTTGACAGGAGCTTTTATAAACTAGCGTAACTTCAAAAGAAAAGTTGATTTCTCATTTTTTCAGCAAATGTGTCTTCAGAACCGGAACCGTATCAGTGTATTAGACTTACTTCTGAAGGATCACGTGACACAGATGACTGAAGTAATGCTGCTGAAGAAATAAATTAAACACATTGTAAATAAATAAAAATCATTTTCAAAAATATTAAAACAGTTCTTTTAAATTTAGTAATATTGCACAATATTAATGTATTTAATATATATATATATGTAAGGGATAATCAACGGTTTGCCGTGCATTAAAGGATTTTAATACACGACGTGGAGGCTAATAACCGCCCGACGCGAAGCGGAGGGTGGTTGCCTCCGCGAAGTGCATTAAAATCCTTTAATGCACGGCAAGCCGTTGATTATCCCGCTTATTCCATGGTTATTTGCAAATTTATAGGCACGTTACAACTAGTATTGATCTTTGCAGCGCAAGATTTGACTGAATGGGTAAAAATGACGGTTATTTTCGTCAGTTAGCTCATCAGCTCTATCATTCTGCCCGATTCAAATCAGACACAGACATGAAATAATGATAAATCACATTTATTTGAACGAATTACAGCATTTATTTCAATTACTTATCGATTGATCGAGAGAAAGACAGAGAGAGAGAGAGAAGGAGAAAGGGAGAGATGACAGTTGTATGTGCGTTTTACCTGCCTGCTGCGCGTCTGTGCGTCTCTCTCTACAAACAACGAATTAATTCAAAAACAGCGGTCTTACCATCTCGTTGCTGAGGAATATTATGTAGCGATCTATTATCCAGGCTATTTGATTAATATGATTTGAGAGGAAGCCCTTACAACAAGTTTATATGTGCGCAGCACAATACGATCTCTCTCTCTCTCTCTCTCTCTCTCTCTCTCTCTCTCTCTCTCAGTGTGCGGTTGCGTGCATCAATTAAAGCAGCGCATTAATATAGAACGGTGATCAAACTGACTTGGAACTACCTGTGCATTAAACGATTTTAATGCATACCTGCCAGCCAATCAGAATCCAGTATCCAGACATTCCATGGAATAAATATATATAATATAATGTTTAATTATTCAGTATGTATGTTTTGTCGTAGCTCAACCAGCAGTTTCTAGTGAAGTTAAAAAAGATTTAGTTCATGCCGTGTGAGCTTTACATGGTCACCATTTCCTGTTTAACCCCTCTATACAGTATAGTAATTTGTGAAATTAAAAGGTAATTTGATGTCATTTGATGTCTACATCATTGTATACCTACCAAACATCCCTTCTGTTAATTTCTGCTGAGCCATGATTGTTGTAACCATAATAGAAACTGTTAAACTGCACATGAACTGTGTCTCATTCAGTTGTGCATGCTTCTTGGGACACTGCATCTATTTAATGTTCCAATTAACATTTGCATTGTTGTAATGTCGTCTGTAACTCTCCTAACAGTTCTGCATTTTATGTACTTTCCTTTAAATAACTTACAAAAAAACATCTGCCAGCAACAGCAAATGTAAACTGTCAGCCATCTTTAGAATCGTCACCTTGAATTTCCATTTCTACTCATACTTGGTGAACTGTCTCCACTGACATGTGAGAATTTGTTTTCGTGTGACTGCATTGTGAGTAACTCCATTGACATTCCTCACCCAATCACTTGACTATCCATTTGTTTTTATTCTAAATTTCACTTGTTATACCATTTCAAGTTTAGAGGGTAATATGGTACAAAAGTATCATTTACATTGGCCATTGGGCCATGAATGGTTGGATTGAGGTTATGTTCTGTGAAGTTCTTTTATTGTTGATGGACATGCCTGATGCTAGTCTTGTCTTCTTTGTCATGTCTTTCATTTGTCAGTTGTGTATTTTGCATCACACTTTGTCTGTCTCACCAACCAAACATTTCCATCACAAAGACACCACTATTTTCTTTCCATCTTTTTTCGTTCGTCCTACTAACTCTCAGATGTTTTGAAAAAAGCTGTTTTGTCTTGCTCATTGTCTTGCTTTAACGTCTTCATTTATAGTTAAAGTGTTTGGGAAGGTTTTTAGATGGCTAAACTATCTATTTGTTTGGATGGTCTGTCCTGTATTCTGCTTGCACAATGAAACTGATGTTTTGGAGAAACTCTCATCAGCACTTGTTCTGGCAAAATGTTCTGTCAGTGCTTAAGTTCCTCAAGTTTCTGTTGGACTTTTTGATTGGCTCTGACACATCGACCCGGCTTCAGAATCAACCAGCAGCTACAAATGTTAGTACAAAAATGCCAAAAAGGAGCTTTTAGTTTTTTAAAGTTAGAGTCTATGGAAGGAGACAGATGTAAATGCAGAGAAGTCTAAGAGAAAATTCCAGAGAATTATCCTTCATGATGAACTTTCAGAAGATGAAAAGGTAGTCCTCAACAAAACCTGAAAATGTCGCAGTTAAGGAAGTGGATGAAGACTCTGATACCTTCACATTCATCCAGAACTTCACCTTTCCTTATATCTTTATCCCTTTCTGTCCTACACATTCATTCCTTATCCTGGATCCTCTATTTATTTTTTCACTGGAAGAACCTACCCCAAATGAACCACTCATACAACACATGAAAGTGGAAAAATGTTCAGATTTGGAGCAATGAAAAAGTGCTAGAGATGTTTTTCGTTAAGTCAGTTATCTCTCTGCTTCTTCTGGTCAAACATTCTTGTGTTTTGCTCATTCTGTGGCATTAGAGTCTGTTGCTGAAGAACCTACTCTAACACAACCTTCTGTTGAAGAACCTCCAGTAACAGAAGCTGTTGTGGAGTCCACTGAAACCGAACCTGTTGTAGAAGAAACTGTGACAGAACCAATTGTAGAAGCTTCTATTCCGGAACCCACTGTGGAAACCCTAGAAACGGAGCCTGTTGTTGAAGCCTCTGTAACGGAACCTGTTGCAGAAGTTGCGAGTGGTAAGCTTGACACATCTGCATGGAAGTCCAGTTTCTTTTACAGAGGAAAATATTTTTGGAATCTGAGGTTAACGTCTTTCCTCTCCTCTTACATCGGGATTAAGAAACAGAGCCCACACCTGTAATCATGGCTGAGCATGTTCCGGAGGCTTCATCTGTTTCTGAAAGTGGTAAGACTCCACTTCTGACCGGATGGGAATCTGTTTAAACGTTACCGATAAAGATACTGATAACTACTTCATTCACACATATGGACACCTATTTCTAAACTTTCTATTACTACACTTTTGATTTTTATGGCTATAAACGCTCTTTTATTTGACAGTCTTGGTCTGTCTTAGGTCGGTTATTTCCTTTATCGTTGTAGATCATTCATTTTTCTTGTCTTTATAAACCACATTGTCCTCTCTTCTTTTGAATGCTTTATATTCTTTCAAACTTAGTTTTTCATTCCTTTGAATGGTTGTTTTGTGTGACTGCTTTAATGCTAATTGCTAATGCTAATGGTACAAGGTCACACTCTTATGACCAATTTGCAGCCGTGTTTCCAGATTACTCAAGTTACAGTGTGCATTAATATTACTATAAAATGCTAACCTCTCCCCTCATCTAGCGCTGTGTTCCTGAGATTACTTTTGTACTATTTGTACTATTAATATTTTTGTACAGATAATGTTAGGTGCTTTCACTAATGTGGTGTTCAGGTCAAGTTATTCATAAACGCTTGTTTGTTTGTACTAAATGTCTCTTTATTTAACCAGCTGCAGTTTCCGAGGCAACTCCTGCTGCTGAGCCCGTTGAACCCACTGCTGCTCACCCAGATGTCCCTGAACACACTCCCTATCTGCTGATTGGTGGAGGCACAGCTTCATTTGCTGCAGCCAGGTCCATTCGGGCACGTGACCCTGGTGCCAGGGTGAGTCTCGCATTATATAGTAAACAATACTTGGAAGAGGGTTTGCCAAGCATTGTGATATTGTGATTATTATCTGGAATGTATTTATGTATATATTAATTGTTGACTTTTTGTCATTTAAATGGACAAATTGAGATGAACTTAAAGGAGTAATGAACTGCCTTTTTTATTATTTTGTAATAGGTCCACTTATAACGTATCAAGATTTTTACATCAAAAAACATCATAATTTATAAGTAATAGGCTATTTTCTGTCATGTTTTGATCCCCTTCATCCGAACGCTTTGTTTGAATATGATTGTAAACTCCACTGTTAAACGTCCACTGCTATGATTGGCTAAAAGTTGTGTATGTTTGACATCCCATCCTTCACAAATGGACGCTGCTGTGATTTAGGTTAAAAAAGTATAAATAAGTACATACCTGTAATAAGGCAGTAGTGACCACATGATAAAAACAGTTACTCACACAGTTACTGTTGGATCCAACATAAGCTGTGTCTCATTTAGAAGGCTGCGCCCTCCGGAGGTCGAATCCTCTGGAGGTTGCAACCTTTGTAGGATGTGTATAAGAAGTGTCCTAAGCCTAGAATTAAACGAGACGGCCTTCGTAGGATGGGAGGAAAAGGAAACTGTATTTATCACGTTGCTATGCCAACACATTTAGCACTCTCACACTACTTAAATGAAGGACAATTATTTCTAAAATTGGAAAGTAATTGAAAAAATGCTTTTACTTGTTTTATTTTGTTCAATGTTTGAGCAGCTGCAGCGTATCTGTTAGAGAAAAAAGGAGGATATTAAGAACAAAGTTTATCTGTTTTTACCAGAAGCAATTTAATGTAAATTGTAAACGTCATATCTTCGCCTGTGTGTACATCAGCCTGCACCGGCATTTTTCAGATTGCTTCTTCTTTAAATAGCTTGAACGTGTAAATTGGCCATTTAATCTGCGAATCACATGATGAACAGTGGGGTCTGGACCTGAGCTGTGAGAGATTGCTCTAGGCCACTAGGGATGGGCAATACCACTTTTTTTTTTTCTATACAATACCAATACTTTTCAAGGCCAGTATCGTTGATATTGATACAATTCGATACTTCTAAACTAAACTTTTAAATTATTACATAAATATGAATTATTATTATAAAATATTATTATAATAAATTATTAAATTACTAAGAGTAAAATGGGTAATGATAATAACCACATAACTTTATATTTGAAACACATTTTAACATTCAGTACGCCTTAATGGTTACTTATTAGGTTATATTTTTGTTAAAACATGGTTCAAATATGTTTTTTTTTTTGTTCACACATGTTTCAGATCTACAAAAAATACATTTGGTCACTTTAGTAAAACCATGGTTCATTTTCATAAGGGACTACCAGTGTTTTTAATCTGACAGTGAATAATTTCTATTAACATTACAGAATTAAACATGATTAATATGAACTCTTAACTTTTAAATAAACTTAATTGCACAAACTGTGTAGGCTACAATTTCAATTTGTTTAAATGTTTTTTTTTTCTGTCCTCTGATAAGCATTGTTCTGGGCTGCCATTTCCAAAAGCATCAGCTTTCTTATAATACTTTTGGGAAATACTTTTGGGATACTTTTTGTCTTGCAACATCTACGTGTTTAAATGAGCAGGAAAATATTCCTATATATCCTACACAATTATTAATCATCAATCATGAGTTTTTCGTCCAATTCAATGTATATTGTACACCTACCTGAAAATAAACAAAATCACTGGTAAATATTTTTTTGTTTGAGGATCGATACTTTCGATACTCACGTCAGCATAGATCTAACCATCCCTATAGGCCACAGAGTGGTGAGTTCTGACAGGCTGCATCAGAGCCATATAGTGCATTTCAAAATTAAATCATTTTATCGGCTAATTGGTTTTGAAAATGACCGATACCGATAATCATAAAAAATGCTTAATATCAGTGCCGATAATCGGCCAGACTGATAATCGATCGACCCCTACACTACAATCGTAAATCAGTTAGCAGTTCTAAACAGGCAGTGATGTAGAAACAGGTGTTAATCTTCCTCTGTAGAGGCAACAGCATTTAGCCACACTTTTACGTCATAAAGTGGCACATTCCACAATCTGTCGTTTTGGCAGATTGGCTTCAAAATAAGCTGTTTTAGACTAAAGAGAAAGTTTTAAAGTTCTAAAACTTACAGGATGTTTTTATAGTACAATGACCTCTTCTATGACAAAAGATCAAGGGAGTTTTGGTTTTTCAGTTCATGACATTTAAATTACATTTACATTTATTCATTTGGTTGACGCTTTTATCCAATGCGACCTATAATTAGGGAATACAGCAAGCAACTTATCCTAAAGAGGCAAATTGACATAGGAAGTGGTCATAATAACATATATTAGGCATTGTTTAGATACAGTTACAAATCAGTTACAGATACAAGCTAGAAAGGGAAGAATAAGAAAAAGAGGAGAAGGTTTTTTTTTTTTTTTTTGAGTCAAATAGTGTTGAAAGAGATTTCAGCAGTCACTCTTAAATTGTTAGGGAGTTGGCATTCCGGATAGGGGTGGGAAGATCATTCCACCATAACCCCTTTAAAAGCTTTAAAAATACAATAAAATCTTTAATTATATACCATTGATGTTTCCTTGCAGAATCCTATGTTTCAAATATTTTTAGGTATTAAAGTGTGTGTGTGTGTGTGTGTGTGTGTGTGTGTTTTTTTTTTTTATTTTTTTTATTTTTTTTTAACATAGGTGTTGATTATAACAGAGGAGTCTGACCTGCCCTACATGAGACCTCCTCTCTCTAAAGAACTCTGGTTCTCTGATGACCCCAAGGCCACCGAAACACTGCGCTTCAAACAGTGGAATGGCAAAGAGAGGAGGTGTGTATCAGAATGTTCCAAACCACACATTAATGCACTGGTTTTGCATCAGAAATTTGCTTCAGCATTCTGTTTTTTTGGTTGATTTTTGTGATATTTATTTATTTATGCTTGTTTTAGTATTTACTTCCAGCCTCCGTCATTCTACGTCAGTCCCACGGATCTTCCTAAAGTGGAGAATGGGGGTGTGGCTGTGCTCACGGGCCGTAAGGTGGGTGACACCAGCATCTCATGTTACTGTAAAGCTGTGCTCTTAATTACATCCATATGAACAAGTCTGAAAAATAGTGAGGTCACACGAGAGGATTAAATGTTTTATTAATGCACAAGTGTATGCGGATGAGTTGTCCTTACTTTACCCCTGTGTGTGTCTGTTTGTACCCATGGTGTAGGTGGTGCACATGGATGTCAGAGGAAATAAAGTCAAACTGAGTGATGGTGCAGAGATCTCATATGAAAAGTGCCTGATTGCCACAGGTAAAATGCATGTATAATAAACACACAACACAGTGGTGTAAAATCTATTGCTGACTGTCCTATAAATGTATGTGTGTATTAGGTGGGGTGCCTAGAAACCTGCAAGTGATTGACAGAGCAGGAGAGGAGGTGACGAAGAGGACAACCCTCTTTAGAAAAGTATGTCTTACTGCACATTCTGGGGTTTTAGGACAAGCAGAATTAAACAGTAGTGTTCAAATTAAGCTGCGTTTACACTTGGCATTAACATGCAACCTGTATCTGGATGTTGTCCACATCCACATTGAAAAGACAAGTGTAAACGCGCGTGTGATTGGAATGTTATCCGATCAGCGTGTCCTGCTCTAGAGGTAGCCGAGGACGCATTGTGATCGGATCTCAGTGTAATGTAAACGCAATCCAGCCACCGTGCCTGCATTCAGAGGACGACGTCACGCAAAACCAAGAATTGCTGCACGTAGCCGCATGGTTTTGCGGTACAATTGAGCGCGGAGTACTTCACAAATATAGTGGTACGTTTGCCTGCGCACCCGAAAGTTGCAGAACCACTCATTCTCTGTAAAGGAGGCACATTTTTCCCACCACAGCTGGCAACGATCTCAGACCCATAGGTTTCTTCCTACCGTTTTCATAACAGAATCTATCCACCTTATTAATAACTGCAGCTTCCTCATCCTCCTAATTTTGTGGGATTTGTAAAATGTCCCGCACAGAAAA
This sequence comes from Cirrhinus molitorella, assembly GCA_033026305.1. Lineage (NCBI taxonomy): Eukaryota > Metazoa > Chordata > Actinopteri > Cypriniformes > Cyprinidae > Cirrhinus > Cirrhinus molitorella. The sequence goes on along the minus strand of CM065119.1, from coordinate 14,459,218 downwards.
TGGTTTTCAAAAGGAATCCCACCACCTCGTTTTTAAATATATTACTCGGGAACGAGAGATCCAATTGGTTATCCAGATACAGAGGCCACACGATGTGAACAAATGTAAACGCCCCGTGTCCTGATTGCTTGATGATCCGATCTGCTTGTTCAGATCTTGGTGATCGCATGTTAATGCCAAGTGTAAACACAGCCTTAGATCCTCAATTAGTATGTTAAAATCAACATGAAATGAGGAAAAAAGTTGTTTTGTTTTTATCAACATGCAAAGAATCGACACTAAAAGCTGTTTATCAGATGATGGATAAATACATTCCTCATGTTTGTTTTTCTTGCTCAATATGCACATCAAATTGGTTGTGAATGCTGTGAATGAATGAATCAGATCATAGCTGTTATACCCCAGTCTACGGTGTCAGTACAGTGAAAAATTCAAACCAGAATAAGATGTTTAATAAGAGCTCTTTAACTAACAGATGAACTTCATCTCATGAGATGCTAATGCATGAATGCAAAACACCACTGGAGGGCACCCTTATGCTAATCTGTAATGCTGCTTTAGCATATCACACACCACTATGAATTACTAGGGCATGTTTTGTTTTTCTTTTTAACCAGAAGTCATTAAGCCAAGTGCATAATTTTACAACCATCAGTGTATGGGGTATTAGATATTAGCAATCTATGTGGCCACAAATTCTGTATCTTGTTTCTGCAATCTTAGAAAACCTTAATTTCAGGGATTATGTTATTCACTCTATTCACTTTTATGCTTTTTAAAACAGTCTCCATTTTATATTTTTTAATATGTTTATGCTGTAAATCCATAAAAAAAAGTATAAAAAATATAAAAATAATAAAAGTAATGGAAATATGTTGGTCAAAAAGGTAGTGTTGGACAGAACCCTGTCTATATATATATATATATATATATATATTATCTCTGTTTAACCTTCGTATGTTCTTTTTGGTAGATTGAGGATTTTAGATCTCTAGAGAAGATCTCCAGAGAGGTTAAGTCCATTACCATCATTGGCGGAGGTTTTCTCGGAAGCGAGCTAGCATGTGCCTTGGGTCGCAGAAGTGAGTACAAACACTCAGCTGTCATTCAGAGAGAGAGAGAGAAATTATATATGTATGTATATTTGTAGAAATCAGGCCAAAGTGTTGATTTGTAAATAATTAATAATAATAAAAAAGAAAATATGTATATACATGTATAAATAATGACATAGATCTTTTTCTTAATAATATCATCATATATGTGTGTGTATGTAAAACGGTGGCCAAAATTATTAGAACACTAGTATTTTCACCAGCTAAAAATGGTTTTAAGTCAGTTATTTATCTTTTGCTGTAGTTTGTCATTAGGAAACAATCAGTTTACATTTCCAAACATTCATTTTGCCATTAATTTGTAATAACCCAGTGAGAATTTTGTTTGCACAAGGAGGATGCACTTGTGTAAAAATGCTGTAAATTGAGGATGGTGTCAAAAATGGATTGTCAATGTCATAAATAGATTTTCTTTATCAGTTAACTAAATTATAATAACATTTGGTGTTACCGTCCTTTGCGTTTAAAGCATCTTTTGCCATCTGTGCACTTTCACATAGTTTTTCAGGTAGGTTTCTTGATGCATCTTGGAGACGTTGCCACAGTTCTTCTGGATTTAGTCTGTCTCAGTTTGTTCTGTTTCTTCATGTCATTCCAGACAGACTGGATGATGATGAGATCAGATCTCTGTGTGGAGCACTGGCTGTTGTCAGACTCCTTGTGCAAACAAAAATCTTTTTTTAGATGGTGAGAAGACTAGTGTTCTAATAATGTTGGCCACCATTGTATGTATGTAAATATTCTCATAAAGGTGTTTTTTTTTTTGTAATGAAAATGCTACTGACTTATTCCTCTCTCCTTTTCCTTGCTGTCTTTCTTTCTTCCTCTCTGTAGCCACTGACCTTGGTTTAGAGGTGATCCAGATGTTCCCAGAGAAGGGCAACATGGGAAAAGTACTGCCTGAATACTTGAGTAACTGGACAACTGAGAAAGTCCGCAGAGGTAAGAAAATGAATAAAGGACATTTGTTCAAGAAACCTGTCTGAAACCCTATTGTTTTTTAGTTTTTTAAGTTCCATCTATCACAGGAATTGCTTCCTTTACCTGTAAATGTCCAGATTAAATGTAGGCATCTTTAAAACATTAAGCTAACCAAAACCCTTTTGATCGTTCATAGAGGGTGTGAACGTCATCACGGATGCTCTAGTGAAAAACGTAAGCTACAAAAATGACAAATTGGAGATCAAACTGAAGGATGGACGACTGGTAAGTCTGCTCTTCCATCAGCCAGTCATAACTGGGCCTAATTTTCTGAATGCAAATTACAATGTAATATGGTTATATATGTTATAACTTTTTATGTTGTTGTTTTAGATTAAGACAGACCACATTGTGGCCGCAGTTGGTTTAGAGCCTAATGTGGAACTTGCCAAATCTGCCGGGCTGGAGGTGGACTCTGATTTCGGAGGGTACCGGGTTAATGCTGAGCTCCAGGCTCGCTCCAACATCTGGGTGGTACGTAGGGCTCCTAGGGCTTCTCCAGCTAAAATTTTAAAATGAAAGAGAGAAGATCTTCTAATATTACTGATATCTGTGATATTCAGGAGACAGTACCAAGCCAGAAGATCCTAAAGGATATCTGGTTCAGTTTTCATAGAAACTGTATTATGAATGCATCACACATTTTTGTTGACTTGATAAGGTTCTTTGCCATTTGTGTTCTAGGCAGGAGATGCTGCATGTTTCTATGACATCAAGCTGGGCCGTCGACGTGTAGAGCATCATGATCACGCTGTGGTCAGCGGCAGACTGGCTGGAGAGAACATGACTGGAGTCAGCAAACCCTATTGGCATCAGTCAATGTTTTGGTAACCTTACATCCTTCAACAAGCTCACCTTTTAAAGGGCACCTATTATGAAAAATCCACTATTACATGGTGTTTGGACAAATTTGTGTTGGCAGTGTGTGAACACAACCACCCTGAAACGAAATCAATAGCACCCTCAGTTGTAATAATAGCATTTAATTGCAGATTTGGCAAACTCTTCAGTGTGTAATGGTTTGCACTCTGGGGATTGGTTTCTATTTCAGTGTGTTTTTGCAGCGTAAGCAATGTAGCCAATCACAGATATTTTTTGATTTCTTGAATGCAACAACAAAACAGGTGTTGTGTTCAGCAGGAATCATCTCATTATATCAGTGTAAACGCGATGTAAATAAGAGATTCGTTGTGCAGAAAACTTCACTGATTATAACTATTGGTTCATTTGTAATTTATTATGTCCCAGAACAAAGTGGGGTGACAGATCCGACAAGTGATCGGAATAGGGAGAGGTACATCATTCGCGCAGTCACATTGGTGGACCAGCTTGAGTGATTACCAGCTTGCATCAGTTGCTTTTATAGTGTGCACATGTACTCCAAAAAAATAAAAAATAAAATAAATAATAATAATATGGTTAATTTATTGCAAAATAAATAAAGAGACTGGATGTCACCCATCTAAACGAGCCTCATCTGTCTTTTCAAGACAATTATATATTTAACTTCTAAAATAAAATCTTGTTAAATGTTTAAATGTAAGAATTTATGCATTTAAACGTTAAAATATGTTGTATTAAGAATTGTATTTAACAACAAATGGCATTTCGAATATTCAGAGATTACTATGGGTGAATGACGTCAAGTTGACCGCTGCATTATGGCGGACCGCTTATGCATCTAGGTATATATATATATATTTATGGTCAGCACTGGCCCACAGAATATTTTGAGACCAGTTTCAATAGGCTAATGCTATTAGTAGTTATTAAGTGTTGTAAATGTCATTATTGATGGTTAATAAATAGTTTATTACTCTTGACCAATAGGAGGCACTAGTTAACCAATTTGATGTGGCGTGGTCAGTGTGAGGTGACAATGGCACATAGAAAATTTAGTGTCAATATGTCAAAGCTTTGCAGAGATATAGCCTTAGATGCAGACTAACAGTCTAGGAGGAGTTTGAAAAACTAGGTTTTTGACATTAATAAAAATTGTGGACAGGAAGTTCATCCAATTATGGCATAATTGGTATCAATGTTTTGGCATGACCCATGAGTTTCATTACAATAGGTTAATTTATACAAAAGTTTTTAGCATTTGTCAAAATTTCATTGTAACTTTTGACCACAAGGTGGCGCTGCCCCCAAACTTTTTGAATACTGTCAGAACATGGTGCCAAAGACACACAACGAGTTTTGTAACAATATGCCAATGCATTTGTAAAATATAACATTTTCTTACAACATTCAAAATGGCTGACGCCCAAAATGGCTGACACGGGAAAATTGGGTACGGTGCGACTCGGCATGATGCACTGAATCAAAAGTGACTAGTTTTGTGTTATAAGCAAAAATAGCCATTTTTCATATTTCCTGACCACTAGATGGCTGCAGAAAGTCTCAGGTCATGCTTGTTATAACACATAGCAAGTTCGCTAATTTAAGAAGCACCCCCAGCAATTTGATTCAGAAGCCGGGCCTGATCCCAGTGTTCTTTGTTTGGATGTAAAACTGAACATAAGAGTCTTCATTTTCTCACATCTCAACCACTAAAAACGCAGTGGATTATTTTTTTTTTTTTGAAGGTCATGCGCTTAAAAATCTGCCAAATCATTTCACTCCAGACTGCTTTGTGAATGTCATTTCGTTGTAGTGCTTAGCTAATGTTTCAACCGTATTTGTGTGCGTACGTTATCGTAGTTTTTATATTCTGGAGACACCCAAGACCAGTATTAAGATCTTGTAAAAAAGGGCATGATAGGTGCCCTTTGATATGTTTTTAATTGCATTATTCAGCACTCACAATGTGTCCTTGTCTTCAGGAGTGATCTAGGTCCAGATGTAGGATATGAAGCCATTGGTATAGTGGACAGCAGCCTGCCTACTGTGGGAGTATTTGCTAAAGCGACAGCCAAGGACACACCAAAAGCTGCAACTGAACAATCAGGTACACAAACATTTGCTAACATGTAGACTGCTACCACTATGGATTTGTGGGTTGCCACTTTCTGGGTAACATCAATAGCAGAATACAAACAAAACTTTTCTCTGTTTACAGGCACCGGAATTCGTTCCGAGAGTGAGACAGAGGCAGTTGCCGGAACTTTGAAGGCAGAAACAAAGGCCACTCCACCTCCTATCCAGCAGAAGGAGGATTATGGGAAGGGAGTGATATTCTACCTGAGGGACCAAGTGGTGGTCGGTATTGTACTGTGGAACGTCTTCAACAGAATGCCCATTGCCAGGAAGGTGAGCAGAGATATCATTCCCTTTCTCCATCCAGTGTTTTTTCTGAGAGATTATTAATTGTCGTTTCGTCTGTGTATTTGTAGATAATCAAAGATGGAGACCAACATGCAGATCTGAATGAGGTGGCCAAGCTTTTCAACATCCATGAAGACTGAACAGTCTTTCATTTCTCTTTCCACTCTGTTGGTGGCACTCAGCCCAAATCCATGTGAAGTGAACTTGGAAAAGACACACATACACACACTGAACAAACATACAGGCTTACACCAGCCTGTCGTCTGCCATTTTGACCTCAAAGTCGCTCAGGACGTCATGCTGACTCCAGTCTGCAAGATGGCGCTGTGTCCATGCATTGTTTAAAACTGTACCACTCAATTTTCTACTGAGGGAAATCTATTCTTGTTGTTTGTATTGAAAAGTGTGTTTTTTTTCTGTTGAGGTCAGTAAATGTTTATCTTGAATGCGTCCCTTCCAAACACCTCCTCAAAATCCGACAGGATACCCACTTCCGTTAAATATTGCAATAAAGTTGCATTTCGATTCAAACCCAGATGAAAGACATTCCTCTGACACCTGGTTACAGTGTTTTCTACCTGCACGATCAAAGCAGCTCATACAAATGAAATTTAAATAAAAAATAAATTATTTTTAACAATGTCTCAAGATTCATTTAAATTTTTCCTAACTTATTCAGTGATTATTTGGCCATTCCAGAGGTCAGAGGAACTTACCAACCCTTTACAAGTGCAAGACATTCATAAGTTGAAATTTGAATGCCTGTGTGCCTGATATGGGTGTGACCCTGAGGCTTTTGTGATGCGTAGTGAAGATGCAATATGTTAAGGCTCATTAAACCTGTGATTGCCTGCAAACATGTTCCCTAACATAGCCTTGACCTATTTCCTTATGCACCAGTGCTCTGATATACAGGTCAGAGTAATAGCAAATTGCTCATTCTGTGTTTCAGCACAGTGATAGCCATGGAAAAAGATACAATTTGAGCCTTTGATCTTAATTGAAATACTTTGATGTATTTAAATACTATTTGTCAATGTTGTTTTGATGCATGCCACTTTACAATTAAGTTGGGTACCATGTGCAGATTATATCTTCATCACTCTAGATATTATTTATTTTTAAGCTCTTTTTTCAAAGTAAATTTTTTTTTTTAAAACAGAGAATCAAACATGCCCTAGATTTTAAGAGTTTCAAAATTAAACTTTTAAGTCACTCATTTATATAGTAGTATTATTAATTATTTATTTAATTAGATCAGTTGGGTAGCGATTTCAAGTTTCTTGATTTGATTATGATCCAATCCAATTGGGTATATTTCAGTTCATTTCATCTACGTTTTGTGAAGTCTCTCTCTGCTGATGCTGTAAATTGTACAGGGGTTATTTTTATTTTGTTATTTCTATATTCGGTAAAAGAGCCGGCTGATAAGAATCATTAACAGTAAATTGGACTGCTGTGGTCACGCTCTGGGTTTTTGATTCACTAAAAAGAACCGGTTCATAAGAGTCAGTGTTCATAAGTGTCGCATTGTTTGTTGTCCTACGAGGACAATTATCAAAAATATTTTTCAATATTTCACTGTACAGTCTTCGTGTTGGATGACATTCACAACTCAGGTAATTTGTTTATATTGCTGTGGCGCTAAAATATTAGCAGGGAGCCCAAAGTTTTGCACAATTTGTTGAGTTACCCGGATGCGCGTTCATATTGGCGATACTCGAATGTAAACACGGAAAAATTAAATTAAATCACGAAAAAACGTGTGGAATCGTAACTGCTAAATTATATAGAGAAGGACTTAGTCATGCAGCAAAGGGTGCAATATTTTGACAAACTTAAGTTAAGGTGGTAAAAATACGTACAAGCAGTATTAAGATATTAGCCTAATATTTCACCTACCTGACCGGAAATTATAAGAACAAACACAGATGTTGTCAAGATTCTTAGAAATCCTGGTTCAGTTTGGCCAACCACAAACACCTTTTGTTCTTCAGACAGTTTTTTTGCAATCTTATCCTTGATTTGTTGTAACTTTTAGCAGTTTATAGTACTCCAAATGTATTCCTGGTCCGACCAATTAGTACGGGCCAAAATATGACAATAATTGACCATTTTCAGCAGCAATCATCAGCATCATTGTTCGGCTTAGTGGCATTGTTTCCCCCATCATTGTTGCCACCAATATGGCACTGAATGTAAACAAAATACTCATGGAAATACGCTATAGAGATACAAATGTTTTACACAATTAACAAATTTGAGTGAACACATTTTTTTGCATGTGTATTTGTATTTTTAGTAGATTGCAATGGCTGAGTTGTAGAAGAGCCAGGATGCAGACACAAAATCTGTCCACATAAACAAGATCAGATGTTTCCAAGATAAACTTCCTCAGGACTGTGATATTCTCTAATGCATATGAACAGGGTGGATGTCGCTGACCCGTACATACATAGGCCTACACACACACACAAATAAATGTCTGCTTCCCCTCAGTTAATCTGGAGTGAGCTAGCAATTTTCAGCTGAGAATGCCTGAATACCTTTAACCTCTGTAGAGACTGACAAACAGAAATGCATATGTGTTTGTGTTGTTTCAGATTTTACGATTCATTAATTAATAATTCTGTTTTCAGGCATGTTAATAAGTAGAAAGCAGTGGAGTGTGTGTGTAATTGGAGGGTCTTGGATAATTACATTAGCTTAGAGCAAAAGTGTAAGTGTGTGTGTGGTGTAGTTTAGGCATTTGCTCTAATTCCTCTTGAGGTCAAAGCAATGTTTTACCACATCATCGACATGACCGCTGACTGTGTGTGATTTCAGAGAAAAACTGGGTCTGTTATTCTTTAGTTTGGTTCACTCTGGAGTGAAGATACATTAAAATTAACACTGGCCTAGTTATCCACTGTGACTCAACACACAGATAGAGCTCAGTCGGATTTCTTTCTTTCAGTTGTTTTTCTTACACCCACTCTAACTATATTCTTGTCTTATTTTTCTCTCTCTTCTATATGCTCCTAAATAGATGGCGGTTCATGAAAAACAGTATAATGGGGAAAAATTATGGAAACGGAGAGATGCTGTACATTTTGCTATCAAAAATAAATGATCAACAATTTATATCTCTATATAAAGAGAGAGACATTTACAATATTACAAAAGATTTATAGAAATATAAATAAATTATGGACTTTTGGACTTTATATTCATCAAAGAATCTTAAAAAAAATGTATAATGTATGTGACGTTGGACCACAAAACCAGTCAAAAGTAGCACGGGTATATTTCTAGCAGTAGCCAACAATACATTGAATGGGTCAAAATTATAGTTTTTTCTTTTAAGCCAAAAATCATTGGGATGTTAAGGAAAGATTATGTTCCAGGAAGATATTTTGTAACTTTCCTACTCTAAACATATCAAAACTTAATTTGCATTAGTAATATGCATAGCTACGAACTTCATTTGGACAACTTTAAAGGTGATTTTCTCAGTATTTAGATTTTTTTGCACCCTCAGATTATCTATAGTTGTATCTCTGCCAAATATTGTCCTATCCTAACAACTATACACCAATGGAAATCTTATTTATTGAGCTTTATTTAACTTCACTACGTTTTGTTCTTAATATTCATGATGTTAATATGTTTCCAGCATTTATAATACTTGATAATAATACATGTTTATTGAACACCAGCATATTAGAATGATTTCTGAAGGAAATCACAGGAGTAAGTTACATTTAAAAATTTTCAAAGTTATTATAAATTGTAGTAATATTGTATATAATCAAATAAGTGCTGCCTTGGTGAGCATAAAAGAACATTTGAATGGTAGTGTGTATATTAACTTCTGAAGTGAACAAGACACAAAGGTGATAAAAACGTGGTGGAAAATTCTGAAGAAATGGTGGCCAGTCACAAGCTAAAATATAAATGTAAAAATTCTAAAATCTGAATGTTGAACCTAAATTCTAGCTGTTAAATAACTGAAAGCATTTGTTATGTGTTCTCTACCAGATATCCTCAAGAATGCAGATATCAGAAGAGGTGGATGGATGGATGTTTATCCTCTGCTGCAGTGCGTCTTGGGATGTGGATCTGGAGCCCCTCAGGTAGAGTCGTGTCACAGTTGTTTATTCTGATAAAAGTCTTTAAACGCATCTTATGCCCTGTTGCCTTCTCTCTTCTCCATGGTAGAACTGCACCTCAGGCTAGCATGTGGCCAGAGAGAAAGAAAAAGCAGAAGCCCCCCTGTACACACACACACACACATCTCTTAGTGTGCCCGTCTCAGGATGCGGTGCTCAGTCAGATGGCAGTGGAGGAGAGACCAGAGTGCATCAGAATGGGCATCCTGCCCCTCCAAAACACATCTGCTTACTGAGATTTAGCCACAGGACACCAGGGAGTGAAAAGAGAGCAGTTGAATTGTGAAAGGATGTTTTCTCTGTTCTGGAGGATCCTGCTGGAGCTCTTACTGGTTTGGTGGATGTTCGAAGGGGTCATCAGGTGAGTTTTTCACACAGGTGTGCCATCATTCCTCAGTGGTGTCACCATTTGATTCATAAACACTTGCAGAGGCTGTTTCTGAAGATTCAAATATAGTTTAAACTGTCTTCAGATAAATAAACTCAGGTGCTTCTGTGTGTAATTGCTTAAAATGATCTGTTTCTTCTCTAATGTTTGAATTTCCATACTTGTTTGCTTTTGTGTCGTCAGTCGTCTGTATTTGGCTTGTGTGTTCAGTTCAGTAGTCTTCATGGGTGATAGGTTTATTTTAATCCCGGAGAGCGTTCTTATGTTTCGGAGTGTGTGTGTGTGTGTGCGTGTGTTTGTTGGCTTTATGTATCTGGGTCTCTGAAGTATGAGGCTGACACATAGAGACAGCTCTGTCTGAAGTCATTTTCACTGTTACTGAAATTGCAGATTTATTGAAGTTCACATAATAAGATTGAACTATTATTGTCCTTTGTGGAACTAGATGTTTCTTTGGAATGACAATAAGGGCTTGTAAGACTCACCTGAGGATGCGTTATTTCCATTGCCTATACGCTGTGGGAAACTGACTTTATACTTTCACAAATCAAATTTGCCACAGTTCTGCTCTCAAACAGACAAGAAAATTGAAGAGGAACTGGACCAGAAAATTTCTCTAAATATGGAACTAGATTCAAATGGTGTGAGAGAAAGTGCTGTCCTTTTCTCTACTTGGGCTTCTACTTAACTCTTTTTTTAATAAAATATTAACACCTACAACAACCTGCAATTAGGTCCAAGGCAATAAAGATGTCACCACTATCTTATTTTTTACTGCAGCCACACAGAGAATCAGACAGGACGTGTCAGGTGGAGAGGGATTTTAATAAAACATGGGACAGATGCTCTGATATGCTCATTTAAAGCCTTATTAAAAGTTTAAGTAGACTTCTCAGGTATTTTGTTAGCAGCTAGATTTCCCTCTTGATTTTTTAATTTGGGGTACATTATTGCCAAAGCATTCAGTCAATAATGAAATGATAATAAAAGCTTTCGGCAGCAGTGAATGTTAAAATGAACAACTGAAGAAGCTAGAGAGCATACTTATTAATGCACCATGCACAGTCCAAAAGCACACAATGGTCATTCAAAAGACAAATTTTAATTGAAGTTTTTCAAGACAGAGAGGAAGAGATGAATGCAAAGAGTGTCATTTGTTCAATATATAGTTCCTTGCAAAAGTATTCATACCCCTTCATTTTTTCATTTTGTTAAGTTGCTGCCTTGTGTTAAACTGCTTTAAATTACTTTTTTCCCCCAAATCAATATACACTCCATACACCAAAATGGCAAAGCAAAAAAATGTTTTTTAACATATTTATTTATTTATTTATTTTTTACAAGTTTAATCAAAATAAAAAACTTAAATGATTCCATTGCATAAGTATTCACTGGGACAGTTGAAATTTAGCTTAGGAGCATTCATATTGCTTGTAGATGTTACTACATTTTGAGTGAAGTTAGCCTTTGGCATATTCAATTGAATGGGTATGATTTGGAAAGGCACACACATCTCAATAAATGGTCTAACAGCTGAAAATGCATATCAGAGCAAAAACTGTCTGTAGAGCTCAGAGACAGGATTGCATTAAGCCACACATCTGAGGAAGAGTTCAGAAAAAAATGTGCTGCATTGAAAGTTCACAGAAGCATGTAGTCTCCTTAACCTTAATGGAAGAAGTTTAAAACAACCACTACTATTCCTAGAGCTGTCTTTCTGGTCAAACTGAGCAATTGATGGAGAAGGGCCTTGGCTAGAGTGGTGAACAAGTACCTGATGGTCACTCTGGTTGAGCTCCATGATCATATATGCAGATGGGAGAAACTTACAGAAGGATAAACATCACTCCAACATTTCACCGATCTGGTGGTGTGGCAAGACTCAAACCTCTCCTTAGTGAAGACACATGAAAACACATTGGGAATATGCAAAAAGCACCTTAAGAACCCTCAGACTGTGAGAAACAAGGTTCTGTGGTCTGATGAGCCTCAATTCCAAGCATCATGTTTAAAGGAAACCAGAAACTGCTCACCAGCTGCAGTGTACCATCCCAAAAGTAAAGTGTGCTGGTAGCATGAGGCTGTTTTCCAGTGGCAGGAACTAGTAGGAGAAAAGCTTAGTGAACCAAAATATTCAGATAGCCTCAATAAAAACCTAGTCTAGAGCATTCAGAACCTCAGACTAAGCAGTAGTTTTACTTTCCAACAGGACAATGACCCTAAGCACACAGCAAGAGGGTGTTATAGACAACTCTGTCTGCCAGACCCCAAGCTAACAGACCTTGAAGTGAAAAGGTGAGGTGAAGAATGGCAGATAATTGCCAAATGTTGATGTGCAAATTATACCCAAAAAGACTTGAGGCTGTTTCAACTAAGTATTGAGTTGAATACTTATGCCATGTACTTATTTCTTTTTTTTCTATAAATGTATGAAGTTGTGACAATTCTGTTTTGCTTTTTCATTATGATGCATGGAGTGTAGATTGATGTGGAAAAAACGACTTTAAAACTGTTTAATATAAGGCAGCAACATAAAGCGTAAAAAAATCAATAGATTAATAATTTTGCAAGGCACTGTAAATGGTGGAGGGTAATCTGGTTGCTAACAAAACCAGAATAAACAAAAAGTTTATATTCACAAAGATTTTGATGATCTGTTGGAAGTGGGTGTAGATCTGATGTTCTGATGTGTTTTTTTTTTTTTTTTTTACCTCTCTCAGGTGTGTGTTTAGTAAGGAGCTAAAATCGCCCAGCGGCAGAGCAAAACCCATGTCACCATCTGATTTTCTCGATAAATTAATGGGAAAAACATCTGGATATGATGCCCGGATCAGGCCCAACTTTAAAGGTTTGAATACAACTCTAATCTGCTCTAGCGTAATTTACATGTTTAACTTCCATTAAAGAAAGTTATATAGAATGTGATGGATGAATCAAAAAACTGTGAAATGCTCATCTTTATGCAAATAAGAGGCAAAAACAGTCACTGACTGCCAATTTCTATCGTACACTATTGTTCAAAAGTTTAGGGTCAGAAGATGTTGGAATGAATAGCATTGTCAAATTTTAATTGCAAGTTTTCTGTATATCTTTAAATGAAATTTATTTCTATGATGACAAAAAAAAGGCATTACCCCAATCTTCAGGATCACATGATTCTTTAGAAATCACTCTAATATGCTGATTTGGTCCTCAAATACCATGAGTGAAAACCATGACATAAAATGAACCCAAAATAGGTTGAAAATAATGACACATAATTTAATATTAATAAGCAATTTTAAAAGTTTATTATTTAATTTATGATTTTTTTTTTCAACTTAATTAATAAATGTTCATTTATTGAACATATTAATAAATGGAAACTTCCAACCTATTTGGGGTTCATTTTAAGCAAAAAATATAGTAATTCTGATACAATAGTTGGTTTAAACATTTAACATTAACATTAACTTTTGCATCCATTGCTGGATATTTCTTTCTTCAAAAACAAGAATCTTACTGACCCCAAATGTTTCATGAAATCAACAGCATATGTATACATTGGACATTTGGAAATACGTTTTTTCAGATGTAATCCTGCATATAGACTATATGATGATTTTATAACCTGTATAGTAAAAGCAATCATAGACCAATCCAAAAACATCCACAATCACTGTAAGTTTTACAGACACTCCTTCAAAGCTTCAACTCTCAAGTATTTTTAGCAGGTTCCTTCTCCACCAGTGGACATGTCAAGAACAGAAATTTCATTTTTAGGTGAACTGTTTGTTTAACCACATCAATAAATCTCTTACTATTTTATATTTTCGCTGAATCCTGCTGCTGGACAGACACACGTGAGGCTGGAACACCAGGATATTTGGAGTCTGTCAGCTATTGTCTTCCTCTTTCTCGCTCTCTTCTGTTACTTTCTTTCAATGATATCTCAGTCATTTTTAAACATCACATAAAGCAACACAGAAGTAAGTAAAAACTGCTGTAGCAGCTTAATCTCTTTTACATAGATTGTTTTGGCAAGAACTCTGCGAAAATGTGATGCGGTCAGCAAAGCATATATTTACATTCTCTGTGAGTCTCACATGTGAAAAAGTGCTGCTACCTGAAAACACAGAGCACCATAAGATCTCATTAAACTATGTGACCCCCCCATGGGTTCTCCAGTCTATTTTTTGCCTTCCCCACCTTACACAGACTCCCAGTGACCATTCAACAAGAGAAACCCACAGGCGTTCAGAGACGAAAACCGCCAGAATACGAGACAGAATTTCAGCCCCAGACGATGAGAATGATTTCAGAAACATGCAGGATACGGCTGTCAGCTCACGCTAGATTTCTCTCCGTAAAAAGTGTCACAACAGCCTCTGTGAGGATTTGTGAGGGGCAGTTTCTCCGCTGGCATCAGGGCCATTTAGTTTGCTATGCTGTCTGCTCGAGTGCATGTTAACCCACAGACCTAAATAAGTCTTTTCCTCTCATTCTCTTGCTTATGTTTTTTAAACTGGAATTTCTTTTTTTATTTATACTTTTTCCTCCTTCCTCTCTTTTTCTCTCATGATCTCTTGCGCTCTGACTGTAGGCGTCTCTGAGCTCGTGTATATTTCATTTCTGTTCTACATCTCTGAGATGTGGCTGTCAGCATGTGTGGGGGAAAATGTCCCCTCTGATAAGCTATATATATATATATCACTAATGCCATGAATGTTAAATCAATAAATAAAATGCAGCAATCAAATATTTACAGAGCAACTGAATGCTAATTAAAGACTGGCTAAATAGCATAGTCAGTTGTATAGTTTCTCACTCTCTTCTGTTACATTCTTTCAATGATATCTTAGTCATTTTTTAAACGAGGCATTTTACAGTTGTCTAGTTCTCTATGGGCTTCACTATGTTCATTAAAATGCTTTGTTTTATCATTTGTAATTCAAATTACCAGTGTTGGACAACCTCAATCTGTTGCTATTTGCTGCTTGTGGATTTCTTTTTATTCAAGCAGACATAGAAGGTCAGTTCTGCGTGAGTTATTTATCTAATCTAATGTGTTGAAATGGTGGATGCAGAGGTTCAGTTTTCAATATTTTTCCTTTTGGGGACAATGTGCGTGATTTACATTCTGCTTTCAGTTTCTCTTTATATTCTTTTATTCCTGCTGAAAAAAAACTGCGTAGACCAGCCTATGATTTGCTGATTTTTCAGACTGGTCTGGTATCCTGGTTTTAGAAAGATTCTGGCCACTTTACAGTCAGGCTGGCTGACCAGGTAAAAAACCAGGCTGGGGATCAGCTAGACCACTTGAAATCAGCAAAGACTAGGAAAGTGGTTTAGGCTGGTGTAAATTTGTAATAAATATGCTAATGTTTGTTATTATGTTGTTCTTTCATTTTCCAGGTCCTCCTGTAAATGTCACTTGCAATATTTTTATCAACAGCTTTGGCTCCATCACAGAGACCACCATGGTACACACACCCACACACACGCTCACATGTATTAAACATATACTCACATCTCCTAGGGAGAATCTGTCAGTATGTATTAGATTAATGACCATTAAAATTACACACTGGCAACATTGGCTTAGAGTTTTCATTAGCCCTGCTATGAATTATGAAAACACTACTTGATTATAGGGAATCCACACAGGGGCACACACACACACACACACACACACACACACACACACACAAATATTATAAATATTATATATATATATATATATATATATATATATACAGGTCCTTCTCAAAAAATTAACATATTGTGATAAAGTTCATTATTTTCTGTAATGTACTGATAAACATTAGACTTTTAGATTCATTACACACAACTGAAGTAGTTCAAGCCTTTTTTTTGTTTTAATATTGAAAACCCAAAATTCCTATCTCAAAAAATTAGCATATCATGAAAAGGTTCTCTAAACGAGCTATTAACCTAATCATCTGAATCAACTAATTAACTCTAAATACCTGCAAAAGATTCCTGAGGCTTTTAAAAACTCCCAGCCTGGTTCATTACTCAAAACCGCAATCATGGGTAAGACTGCCGACCTGACTGCTGTCCAGAAGGCCATCATTGACACCCTCAAGCAAGAGGGTAAGACACAGAAAGAAATTTCTGAACGAATAGGCTGTTCCCAGAGTGCTGTATCAAGGCACCTCAGTGGGAAGTCTGTGGGAAGGAAAAAGTGTGGCAGAAAACGCTGCACAACGAGAGGGGGACCTGCGGAAGCAGTGGACTGAGTCTGGAGTAGAAACATCCAGAGCCACCGTGTACAGGCGTGTGCAGGAAATGGGCTACAGGTGCCGCATTCCCCAGGTCAAGCCACTTTTGAACCAGAAACAGCGGCAGAAGCGCCTGACCTGGGCTACAGAGAAGCAGCACTGGACTGTTGCTCAGTGGTCCAAAGTACTTTTTTCGGATGAAAGCAAATTTTGCATGTCATTCGGAAATCAAGGTGCCAGAGTCTGGAGGAAGACTGGGGAGAGGGAAATGCCAAAATGCCTGAAGTCCAGTGTCAAGTACCCACAGTCAGTGATGGTCTGGGGTGCCATGTCAGCTGCTGGTGTTGGTCCACTGTTTTTTATCAAGGGCAGGGTCAATGCAGCTAGCTATCAGGAGATTTTGGAGCACTTCATGCTTCCATCTGCTGAAAAGCTTTATGGAGATGAAGATTTCATTTTTCAGCACGACCTGCTCACAGTGCCAAAACCACTGGTAAATGGTTTACTGACCATGGTATTACTGTGCTCAGTTGGCCTGCCAACTCTCCTGACCTGAACCCCATAGAGAATCTGTGGGATATTGTGAAGAGAAAGTTGAGAGACGCAAGACCCAACACTCTGGATGAGCTTAAGGCCGCTATCGAAGCATCCTGGGCCTCCATAACACCTCAGCAGTGCCACAGGCTGATTGCCTCCATGCCACGCCGCATTGAAGCAGTCATTTCTACAAAAGGATTCCCGACCAAGTATTGAGTGCATAACTGAACATAATTATTTGAAGGTTGACTTTTTTTGTATTAAAAACACTTTTCTTTTATTGGTCGGATGAAATATGCTAATTTTTTGAGATAGGAATTTTGGGTTTTCATGAGCTGTATGCCAAAATCATCAATATTAAAACAAAAAAAAGGCTTGAACTACTTCAGTTATGTGTAATGAATCTAAAATATATGAAAGTCTAATGTTTATCAGTACATTACAGAAAATAATGAACTTTATCACAATATGCTAATTTTTTGAGAAGGACCTGTATATATATATATATATATATATACAGTGGTGGCCAAAATTATTGGAACACTAGCATTTTTACCAGCTAAAAATTGTTTTAAGTCAGTTTTTTCTATGTTTTACGATAGTGTCAGTAGGAAATATCAGTTTACATTTCCAAACATTAATTTTGCCATTAATTGTAATAATCCAGTGAAATTTTTGTTTGCACAAGGAGTCTGACAACAGCCAGTGCTCCACAAAGAGATCTGATCTTGTGATCATCCAGTCTGTCTGAAATTACATGAAGAAACATAACAAACTGAGACAGATTAAATCCAGAAGAACTGTGGCAACATCTTCAAGAAACCTACCTGAAAAGCTACAGTACTGTTAAAGGTTGTATAAAAATGCTGTAAAATGGATGATGCTGTCAAAAATAATGTCATAAATGGATTTTCTTTATCAATCAACTTCTATTACCTAAATTAAAACAACTTTTGTTGTGACCATCCTTTGCATTTAAAGCAGCTTTTGCCCTAGGTGCACTTGTGCATGGTTTTCAGGTAGCTTTGCAGGTAGGTTTCTTGAAGCATCTTTAGACATTGCCACAGTTCTTCTGATATTTTCTACTGACACACTACAGCAAAAGATAGAAATACCACTAATAGGTACATATTACTACTCATCTAGCTCATCATACTAGCTCATCAGAAATATGTTTGCTCTTGAAAGTACATCTTTTACAACAATAAAATAATCAGAATCAAGCCTGAATAATCAGACTTGGACCAGAATTAGACTTTTATTAGAAATGAAATTAGTTGTATGAATGATAGAGTCTTAAAGCTATTGACAAAAAGAACTGACATTTTTTATATAATCTGGCAACCATAAATAACAACAAATAAGTGGAGTGATATGGAAAATTCCAGTGCTGTTATATAAATAGTGTCCACTAATTTGTCATAGATAGATAGATAGATAGATAGATACATACGTACATAGTGGACTGAAAATAATTGTTGTACATTAACATCTGTCATGTTTTACCAAATGTGTTCTGATCTGTGAATCTGATCTGATATATTTCTAAACACTAACTCCTCAGGATTATCGGCTGAACGTTTTTCTACGGCAGCAGTGGAATGACCCAAGGCTGGCTTATAAAGAGTATCCAGATGATTCCCTGGATCTGGACCCATCCATGCTGGACTCCATCTGGAAGCCAGACTTGTTCTTCGCCAATGAGAAAGGCGCCAACTTTCACGAGGTCACCACGGACAACAAACTGCTGAGGATTTTCCAGAATGGGAACGTGCTGTACAGCATCAGGTGTAATATCACCCCCTCAGAGCTGGGTAGTAACTAATTACATGTAATCTGGATTACGTAATGAGATTCCAAAAATTAAATCCTTGTAATTAGAGTCTATTGCATTTTAAAATGCTCATAATCAGATTACATTTACCTTTTATAGATTACATAATGACATATTATTCACACAAATTATTCATAATTTATTGATTCTCCCGAATTCTTCTTTTTTGTGTTGAAATTTTCCTTTGTAAAAATCCTACTCTGTCATAGGATTTGACTATATTCACAATGCCGTGTTAATTGCAAACATTGCGTCTGAATTTGAAGGAGAAAAGCATCTCTCAAGCTGTTAGATCATGTATGAAACAAATAATTATGGAAGTTACTGGTGATGTATAGTTGTGAAACACTGTCTTCATCATAACCATGACCTTCTGGAAGTCAGGACAAAAATATTGCAAACCTAAAGATGTGTTCTCTTTGCTTTTATATATCAATATGGTAAGTTTATTGGTAAGTTTGATAAAAAGTAATCTAAAGGTAATCTAAAAAGTAG
This sequence comes from Cirrhinus molitorella, assembly GCA_033026305.1. Classification (NCBI taxonomy): domain Eukaryota; kingdom Metazoa; phylum Chordata; class Actinopteri; order Cypriniformes; family Cyprinidae; genus Cirrhinus; species Cirrhinus molitorella. The sequence goes on along the minus strand of CM065119.1, from coordinate 14,440,226 downwards.
TCAGAATACATTACATAAAATGAGTAACCTACAACTACATTACTAACTACAATTTACATAATGTTCTACTATTTAGTAGTATCTAATCTACCCAGCTCTGCACCCTCTATAGATTAAATCATTCCAAATGATAACATAAATGATATAATGTCATGATAAATGTCCTTCTCTCTCTCCCTCTCAGACTCACTCTAATTCTGTCGTGTCCTATGGATCTAAAGAATTTTCCAATGGACATACAGACCTGCACTATGCAGTTAGAGAGTTGTAAGACTGAACGTCATCTAATCTCATTTTTATCTTGTTTCTCTTTTATATGCTCATTATTCTATTTTTCTTTCTAGTTGGCTACACCATGAACGATCTGATATTTCAGTGGTTGGATGAAGGCCCAGTGCAAGTGGCTGATGACCTTACACTGCCCCAGTTTGTCCTGAAAGAGGAGAAAGACTTGGGATACTGTACAAAACACTACAACACTGGTATGCTATTGCAATTCCACCAGTATATATTTGGTTATATTTGATTGATTTTCACAGTCAAACATTTCATAAGTTGTTAGATGAACGTTAGGAGAAATGTTACAATGTTATGAGTGGTACTCTTGTGTATCTGCATCGGAGTGACACGGAAGAGAGAAAATTAAGAAAATTGTTGAATGAAGTTATTTTTATTTACTTTGCGCACAAAAAGTATTCTTGTAGCTTCGTAAAATTTAAAAATTAATTTGGAGTGGTTGCCACAGTGTTTGCTTAGTATATGTTTAGGGTAAGCAGGAAATGTCGTTCATTTATTTAAAAATTTCTGCCTAAATTGACCGTATGTTTCACTCAGGTAAATTTACCTGTATAGAGGTGAAATTTCATCTAGAGAGGCAGATGGGATACTACCTGATCCAGATGTACATTCCCAGCCTCCTAACTGTTATCCTGTCGTGGGTCTCCTTTTGGATCAACATGGATGCCGCCCCGGCCCGGGTTGGCCTGGGCATCACTACAGTCCTCACGATGACAACACAGAGCTCTGGATCCAGAGCATCACTGCCTAAGGTAGGAAAGAAGATGATATCTACTTTCATCCACTCATAACATTCATCTGCTATCAGTCATTATTTAAACACCCTGATGTTGTTTTAAAAATTGGTTTTCAATGTTAATCAACAAAATTTGACAGATGCTAAGAAAAATGGTTCTAAACAGTACCAGAACAGGGTGTCCGCGGGTCCTTAAAAAGTCTTAAATAACGTTTTCCAAATAAAAGGCCTTAAAAAGTCTTAAATTCAGATGCGATGAGTCCTAAATATTTTGGTCACAATGCCGCTAAAATGTCTTCAGTCTGACGGACCTAATCATTGGACAGACTGAAGATTGACAAAAAAATAAATAACCAGCGAAGCATCAAAAGACAAGAATCATTCTTCTGTTTTAAATACATTCAACGCAAACAGCGTTTAATAATGGATTGTGTATTTCTGGTTTCAAAATCGCGCTGCCTGTCTCTTTGTAAGAGTCTTAACAATTGAGAGAAACAACACACATAAAGAAACTCACTGAGGTAAAAATTCTAAACGTGTAATGTTAAGTTTATTTATAACATGATATAATTCAGTAACATATCAACGTAGCTTTGCTGTTACACTGATTTTAGTTCAGTAAACAATTAGTTAGTCAAGTAGTTATTAAGTTACTTACATTTTAAGCACAATATTTACTGTTTTGTTCCATTTCACAACCGAAACAAGGCTCACAGTAGCACATTCTCCAAGCAACACTTGGCGGTCTTTTGTTACTGAATGATTCAGCGTTTTGAACGAATCAGTTGAAATAACTCATACAGACTCATTCATTAAGTGACTTGAAAAGTATTCATGTCTTCCCAACATTTTTTATTTGTATATTCATAAATGTATTTAAAACATTAGTCTCATAACATAATTTATTGCAATTAATGTTGCAGTGTATATAATTTAATCTGAGTGATAATAGCCCTATAGAATTTATTGATAAATTGTAATAATTTGACATACAATATAAAAATATGCAGATTTATGTAAAAGCTGATAGAACACTGATGAAAATGGTTAAGAATTGCTTACACCACCAAAAATCTCTGTGATGTGGTACTTAATGGGGATATTTTGTGTGGAATATTGTATGCTGATATGAAAAGTTCACTGTATATTGTAGTAATAAATATAATTTATGACAGCGATGAAATTTTGTTTTCTTTTTACGTTAAACACATTAACTATTACATATATGTATGCAGTACAATGTGTTTTTCCATTACAGGTTTATGTCTTAAATTTCATATAACGTGTTATTAAAAAGGTCTTAAAAAGTCTTATATTTCACTTGTTCATATCTGCAGAAACACTGTTGTAAATAGCGTGCTAAATAGAAGCTATTTTCTAGGGTTCCATAAAGAACCTTGCTTTGAAAATGCTATAAAGGACCTTAATGGTGTTTTAAATAACCTCTTTAATGATAGTTTATTTTCATTAATATTAGTATATTAATATTTATATTATTAATATTATTTGTATTATTTATTAATATTGCTTTTTACTCCTCTATCTGCCTGGTATTACAATATTGTATAGTGTCTATTAGGGTTTTACATGAAAACAACAACATGTGTCAATTAGATATGTTTATTATTTTAATGACATGTGAATTTAATGACAGTTATTAGCAGAATGAACATAGATAAATACTTCTAGTTCTTGTGAAATACTGTATTTCATAATCTTTTTATAATGCCCGAAAGTCCATTATTATGTGTATTTTGATGTGATTGAGTGGCAGTTTCTCTCTGCAGATGATGAAGTTGTAGGATATGAGGCATCTGAAATACACAATTGAGTTTAGAGTTACAATGCTAAATACCATAAATTCAATTTTTTTTACTTAATCACTAGTGGTGAAGAGGAGAGAAGTTGCCTTACCTGAACAAGGCTGGTCACACTTACATGTTTTCTTAAACTGAAAAGGGAAAAAGACATGATTGGAAACCAGTTACAATTTAAAAAGTAAAAAAAATATAGACATTTTAAGAAAGAAATCATTTACCTGCTGAGAGTGTGTTGACAGTCTGTGTAGTTGGATAGATTAACTCCAGAAGATCAGTAATGATACATCTTTTTTTAGAGTGTTAGTAATAAATAAAAGTAAAGTAATAATTAAAAATAATGTAACAATATTGATTATAGATTCAAAGTCTCTGTTACTTACTTCGTGGAGAAGAGGAGTATCCTCAGCCTAACAGAGCTGCTCACACTTACAATAAATGTGATTAAAAAAAAAAAAGATAAAAATATGTTTGTCTGGAAACCAGATACAATTTAAAAGTTAAATTTGTATTTTGTACATTTAATTTATAAAATGTACCTGTTGAGAGTGTGTTGACAGTCTGTGTAGTTGGATCACTAAGCTCCAGAAACTCAGTAATGAGGTGCTTTGACAGTTACAGATTTGAAAAACAAAAGGGCGGGAATAAAGAATACTAAACTCTGACAGAAATAACCTTTTCAGCATTTCTTCAGGATGCTATGGTTCTAAATAGAACGGTTACTACATGTACATGAACCATTTAAAACCATCTTTTTTTAGAGTGTACATTTGTTGAATCCAGAATATAACATAGAAGGTGTGTGCATGTGTACAGGTGTCCTATGTGAAGGCTATTGACATCTGGATGGCAGTGTGCCTTCTGTTCGTCTTTGCTGCTTTGCTGGAGTACGCAGCAGTTAACTTTGTCTCTCGGCAACACAAAGAATTCTTCAGACTAAGGAGAAAACTGCGGGAGGAGCAGCGCTATAGAGCTGTGAGTGGCAGTCTGAAACTCTCTTTTGTCATACACATGCGACATGCGTTGAGTGCCCTCAAGATACTGTGCAACCATTGTGTCCCTTTGATCTTTCATGAGAGCAGCCTGCTGGCCCCCTCCAGAGCAGGGAGGGAAGGTCAGTGATGGCATTAAGCCATGTCATGAATATTGCACTGAGTAATACTATTCTTTCCACACAAAAATGTGGGACAAGGGAGGAAAGTGAAGGAGCTGCTGGATTTTAAATCTGCAAAAAATGTCCCAGCGAAGTGAGCAGAATATTAATGCTTTGCTGAACTGATAAATTAAGCATGATTTCTCTTTTACCAAATGGAAATGCTAAAATAGTAATTGTGTTCAAACAGGTTTTCTGAACCGTAATACTTAATTATTTGGCAAGACCGATAGCCCCGCCTCAAAGCTTTTGCCATTGGTTGATCCAGCGATGTTGGGTCAAGGTGGTCCGGGTGCTCAAATAAACGAAGCAATATGTTAAGAGCACCACAGTGCCAGTGTTTCTACTTTTGGGGGAATTTATCTACAAATGGCTTTCTTATAGACCAATTCAATGTTTGCAAACAGTGATGATGTTTTTGTGGGCGGAGCTTATCTGGTGGCAGAAAATGACAATTTTCAAGTGGAAGTCTATGTAAACCATGGAATAAAAGAATAAAAAAGGTAAATTCGAGTTTATATTTCAACATTCTGACTTTATTCTCGCAATTCCAAGATCAAATTTATGCTTTAAAAGTAGAGTAATCATAGCAGGTTTCATTCATAGTTTGTCCATTTTAAACATCCACGTTTAGCTTCAAATGATTTGCATTCTAATTCTGACATCCAAAGGTACAACAGTATTTTTTTTCTGTTATTCCATGGAAGTTTACCCTTTTCCTTCACACTAGTTACGTGTGTTTTCTGACACCACAATCCGTGCGTGATGTGACGTAACTGTGAAGTTTACTGTAAACTGATCTATAGTTTCTGAATGTCTCATTATTAGGAAGACAGTATTTTGACATTGAAAATGTTCTTTCATCTTCTTGTGTGTTGTTATACTATAAAGAACATATTCTGTTAAGAACATATTTGTGCCATATTTTATCCTAAAAAGAAAAAAAGAAATTATTTTTTCAGTTTAACAAATTCTATCATTATGTGCGAATATAGGCTAATTAATGTACTTACATTACCATTTAAGAAAGATTTTTTTTAAAGAAATTAAAAACTGAATTCTGCAAAAATGCATTCAGTTGATCAAAGGTGACAGCAAGGCTTCATTGTTACTAAAAAAAAATGTTTTTCACAAAACTTAAAAACATTTAGAATTTGTGACCCTGGACCACAAAACCAGTCAATTTTTTGAAATTGAGATTTCTACATAATCTGAAAGCTGAATGAATAAGCTTTCCATTGATGTGTTGATTTGATTGATTTGTTATGATATGACAGTTTTTCACTGAGATACAACTATTTGAAAATCTGGAATCTAGTGGTACAAAAAAAGTAAAATATTTAGAAAATCGCCTTTAAAGTTGTCCAAATTAAGTTCTTAGCAATGCATATTACTTTTCAAAAATTACGTTTTGACATATTTACGGTAGGAAATTTACAAAATAACTTAATGGAACCTGATCTTTACCTAATATCCTAATGATTTTTGGCATAAAAGAAAAATCAATAATTTTGACCCATACAATGTATTTTTGGCTATTGCTACAAATATACCCCAGCGACTTATGACTGGTTTTGTGGTCCAGGGTCACATATATTAATACTGAAAATAGTAATTTTAAATTGTAACAATATTTCACAACATTAATGTATTTTTTTAATCAAATGAATGCAGCCTTGTTGAGAACAAGATACTTTTTTCAAAAACAATTTTTAAAAAATCTTTTGAACTGCAGTGTTTATATACTGTATTATTTGAGTAAAAGTAGTATTTTCTTCTTTAAATATGTGTTCCATTAAAAAAAAATACAAACAACCCCTTAAGAAAAACATCCAGATGCATTATGCTAATGAAAACAGGGTGGGGGTGGGGGTAGTTATGCTTGTCATTAAAATTTCACAATGCACTTTTTGCCCTAAAAATAGGCTTCATTTTCTTTATGTAACACATTATTTCTTACTTTGTCTTTTGATTTTCAAGGTATAATATGACCCAGACATGCTCTTTGTTTACCTGGAATAGAAGACTATTCCCAGACTCTCAGGAGTTTTTGTCAGCAGAAACTGCAGTTATTTCCCTATCTTTGTTTCTCTGCTCTTAACCAACTAGTTGAGAAAACATAGTGGCTTTCTTTTGGACACAGGAGACACTGTCCTGCCACAAAGAGCAGAGAGAATAAATATTACACTATCCTCTCCTTTTCTATTCCTCCTCCATCTCCCCTCTATCGCCCTGCAGGGCAGGCTGTGTGTGTGTGTGTGTGTGTGTGTGTGTGTGTGTGTTTGTGTGTGTGTGTGTGACCCAGTGGGTGAGTTGGTGGCGCTGTACCCCCTCATTTGCCTTAGGGATGCTTTTAGGCATGTAACATGCAAACATGCTTACACACTACTGCACTCAAGCTTTTAGGCACAATGTACATATAAACACACACACACACACACACACACACACACACACACACACACACACACACACACACACACACACACACACACACACACTCTGATTGGTCGTTTGGTCACAGGAAGCAAGGTGCAGTAGGCTGTCTGATCTCATGTGCACTAAGTCACCCAAAGCAGCGACCTGTACACAATGTGATTCAACACAAACACACAAACACATCTAACTGACTGGATCTCATAATCAAAAAAAACTTCTTTTCCCTAAGGAACTAATATGCTGTCATTGTTGATATCGCACACACACACACACACACACACACACAGATCTATATTGAAAATATCACTAAGAATAAGTAACCTGGAAAAAAAGGGAAGACTGAGGAAAGCCAAAGAAAGCTGGAAAAAAGGCAGACAAAGTCAAAGAAAACCGCTGAAACTGACAAAACATTTTTAGACAAAAAAAAAAAAAAAACAACAACGAATAAAGACTTATTTTTATCTAGAAAATGCATGTATCTTACAGAGTAAATGCATTATTTAAAATGAAATCCCAGCTAACACAATGTGTTCTAAGAACATTTGTGTTTTCGTGGTTATGCAAATGTTAAAGGAACATTCTATTTTGTCATTTTGCTAACATTATGGAAACATTACTTTAGAATGTTCTCTGAACATTCTGAAAAAAGTTGTCACATTTTAAAAATGTTAGATGTTTCAGAAAAAACAACCCATGAATGATATACCAATGTAAATTTTTTGTGACAACACTTGAGAACTATATTTAAAGGGTTAGATCACCCAAAAATGAAAATTCTGTCATTAATTACACACCTTCATGTCATTCCAAAACTGTAAGACATTTGTTCATCTTCAGAACACAAAGTAAGATATTTTTGATGAAATCTGAGAACTTTCTGACCCTGCATAGACAGCAATGCAACTACCATGTTCAAGGCCCAGAAAAGTAGTAAGAATATTGTTAAAATAGTCCATGTGGCATCAACCTTAATATTATGAAGCTGAGACACATACATTCTGACATAGAACCCAGATGCGCTGTGCCTTGTTTACAAGCAGAGGAAGACAAAACGCTGTACATGACTTTGTAAACATGTCTGAGGATTTTGAAGACCACACATGTGAGTCATGGTACTCGTAGTCGTGAACGCGTGTCGAAGACTGACATGGAAAAAAATAAATTGTTGAATAAAGTCATTATTTTTGTTTTCTTTGCGCACAAATGTATTCTCGTAGCTTCATAAATTATGGTTAAACCACTGATGTTACATGAACTATTTTAATGATGTCCTTCGTACCTTTCTGGGCCTTGAACATGGTAGTTGCATTGCTGTCTATGCAGGGTCAGAAAGCTCTTGGAAATCATCAAATGTATCTTAATTTGTCCTCCAATGATGAACGGTGGTCTTATGGGTTTGGAACAAATGAGGGTGAGTAATTAAAGACAGAATTTAAATTTTTCTGTGATCTATCCCTTTTAAGACCAGATAACTTAAATGACCATTCTATGAACATTACTAAAAGAATGAACTCTGAATGTTAGCCAAATTCTTGAGAACATTCCCTGTTAGATGGGATGGTTCATAGTGAAATCTGCTCACTGGGTTACTTAAGTCTTCACAAATGAAAGATATTACAGTAGAAATGTGCATGCTCACTAGAGATTTTTAAGGTACATTGTGACCCCGTTTCAGATCTGTAATGCATGGTTACAGAGAAGCCGGGGAGGTCTGTTGAGGAGTGCGCTGGAAGAGAATATTTTATTGTTTGAATAAATGATGACTACGTTTTTAAATAAATGTCTTTTGTATTGTCTTCAGGCATCTGGTCAGGCTGGAGGAGCAGAGACGAAGAACAAAAGCAACAACGTCACAGGGAGTACACCAAGCAGAAGCACACAACGCCGCTGCAGTGCCTGCGCACGGGTATTTGCACCTACAAATGAAATATTTACATACACTCTTACCTTTGGAAGACTTGATTCTGATCGGTCATTTGTGACATTTTTGTATAATACCCACTAAATTAGCAGTTATATCACTCTGATGTCTTTTCCCTTTTCATAAAAAAGAAGTTTGATAACAAATTGGTTATCTTGCTGCACACAACTTCACATAAATAATTAATTGCATTAATCTTTGGTAGGTTATTGTTTCCCAGTTAAAACAATAAAGTCACTAAGAGAGAAAAAAAAGCTGGATGAGAGAGAAATTAAAATAGCAGAGGCCTTTTTACAAAGCAGCTAAATATGTTAACTAAGTAGCCCATAGAAAATTGTGTTTCTTTATATATATATATATATATATATATATAGTTGAAGTCAGAAGTTTACACACATCTTGCAGAACCTGCAAAATATTATTACTGACCTTTCACATAAAAGATGTTTACATATAGTCCACACTAGTTGAATTTATTAAAATTACCCCATTCAAAAGTTTCAAAAGATTCTTAATACTGTGTTGTTACCTGAATGATCCACAGCTGTTGTTTTGTTTTGTTTTTTGTTCAGTGATAGTTGTTCATGAGTCCCTTGTTTGTTCTGAACAGTTAAACTGCCCACTGTTCTTCAGAAAATCCCTCAGGTCCCACAAATTCTTTGTTTTTCAGCATTTTTGCGTATTTGAACCCTTTCCAACAATGACTGTATGATTTTGAGATCCATCTTTTCACACTGAGGTCAACTGAGGGACTCATATGCAACTATTACGGAAGGTTTAAATGCTCACTGATGCTTAGAAGGAAACACAATGCATTAAGATTGAAGTATTAAAGATCAGGGTAAATTTAACTTATTTTGTCTTCTGGGAAACATATCTATTCTGTAGCTTTTGAAGAAAAAAAAAAGGTATTTAGGCTAAATAAAAAAGTACACATCTTCATTCTGTTCAAAAGTTTACACCCCTGGCTCTTAATGCATTGTTTTCCTTCTGAAGCATCAGTGAGCATTTGAACCTTCTGTAATGTTGCATTTGAGTTGTCCTCAGTGTGAAAAGATGGATCTCAAAATCATGCAGTCATTGTTAAATTTGTGGGTTCTGAAGGATATTTCTGAAGAACAGTGGGCAGTTTAACTGTTCAGGACAAACAAGGGACTCATGAACAACTATCACTAAAAAAAAAACAGCTGTGGATCATTTACTTGTGGACTATAAGTAAACATATTTTATGTGAAATGTCTTATTTAGGTCAGTACTAAATAAAAAAATAACATGCATTTTGTACAATCCCTCTTATTTTGGTAAAATATTTAACATTTTGCAGATTCTACAAGGTGTATGTAAACTTGACTTCAACTGTATAAGAAAAGTTTTTTGATCAGAAAATCACAAATTAGAATGATTTCTGAAGGATCATGTGACACTGAAGATGGCAGTAAAGGCTACTTGATATTCAGCTTTGCATCACAGGAATAAATAACATTTTTAAAAAAATATATTACATAGATATAAAAATTGCAATGACATTTCACAGGATAACTGTTTTTACTACATTTCTGATCAAATAAATGCAGCCATGGTGAACATGAGAGACTTTTGAACAGTAGTGTATATTCATATATTTTGTTGTGATGTTTCTCTTCAGGAAGAGCAGTTAGCCTCACAGAATCAGGATATGTACTTCATGGGATACGGGATGGACAGCTGTCTATCTGGGGATGGGCCTCTCTCTGAGGCTGCTGCCATGTTTGCGGGCCTGCCTCCCGGCCACGTCCTCTTTGAGATCCGCCGGCGCTTCGTGGAACGAGCAAAACGGATCGACACCATCTCACGAGCCGTCTTCCCCCTCAGCTTCCTCGTTTTCAACGTGTTCTACTGGGTCACGTACAAAGTGCTTAGAAACGAGGACATTCACCCTGCCCTGCAACCCTGACTCCCTTTAAGACTTCTGAATTTCCCAGCATCCTGTTTTGTGAGCCAGTATAAATCCAGCGTGAAGATGAAATCCCATATCAAGGACATTTAAAATCAAACTGGTTGAGGGAAAGTGCCACACACGTTCTCTCAGCATGAATGAAATATATGCATGTGTCTAAGACCACTTTTAAAAAGATCTAAATAAACCTTTTGTTTATATGCAATGGTTGATTCCCTCTGACCTTTGGTGTCCTGAGAAGTATTTTTTGCACTGAGCACATTTGTTCCTGTCTGTTATTAAAAATAAATGCTATAAACAAATTCTTCTTCAGGGCTGATTTTTAAGGAAACGGCTAAATAGATGTTAAAGGGATAGTTCACCCAAAAATAAAAATTCTGTCATTAAATTTCTTCAAAGACCTTTGTTCATCTTCGGAACACAGATTAAGATATTTATGATCTTATGTTATGATCCCTCTTATACCAAAATAATAGGGAACATACAAAAATAATGTTTTTTTTTTTTAATATAACAAATTAATTTACAATTAGTCTACAAAAGAAAATAGTTGAATTTATAAAAATGACCCTGTTCAAAAGTTTACAGAAGTTGATTCTTAATACTGTGTTGTTACCTAAATGATTATTTTTTTGTTTAGTGATAGTTCTTGACTAACTTGTTTTGAACAGTTGAACTGCCCTGCTGTTCTTCAGAAAAATCCTTCAGGTTCCACAAATTTATTATTTTTTTTCCAGCATTTTTATGTATTTGAACCCATTCCAACAATGACTGATGCTCCAGAAAAAAAAAACTGCTTTAAGAGCCAGAGGTGAAAACATTTGAACAAAAATTGAAGGACCTGAAGGATTTTTCTGAAGAACAGTGGACCAACTGTTCAGGACAAAGGCTCATAAACAAAAATCACAAAAAACAAAACACCCACACAGCTGTGGATCATTCAGGTAACAACACAGTACTAAGAAGTGTATGTAAACTTTTGAACGGGGTAACTTTTTATAAATTCAACCATTTTCTCTTGTAGATCATATGTAATGTCTTTTTTTGTGAAATATCATATTCAGGTCAGTACTAAATAAAAAATAACATTTTGGTAAAATAACATTTTGTAGATTCTGCAAGGTGTATATAAACTTTTGACCTCAACTATCCCTTATGCATAACGAAATAAAAAAGCCTCATCTGAAAATAAACTCAAGAGACCACACAACAAAAGGATTTGTTTGGCAGCTTTTTTCTAGTAATGCATGCACAGATATCCACATAAATGGGAAAACACTGAATCTCAAAAGTACAGTGTATTTACATGTATCAAACTGGCTATCAAAACTGACAATATAATGAATTTTGCTTAAACTCAGTCTATAATTGTACTTTTCAGGATGATCTAATGTAAAGTGTGCGCACGTTCCAGTGCAAAAACACCAGGGGATGCCTTTTAAGACAATTTGCTTACCTACTGCTGCCAAGTTGAGTGCTACAATTTCTCACATTTATTTTTTAATGTGTGGCATGTCTCGTCCTTGTTCTCTCCCTGACTGCACACAAAACTGAGTAAGAGTCTAAGTAAAGATTCATTTTCCACTGCGGGATGCATAATTTGCTTTACGGCAACAGCGGCATGAGACACATAACAGATCTGCTGTTAAAGCAACGCATTTATGGAAGCAAAACTGAAGTTTTGGTCCCCTACGGTGCACTTGTGTGGACCTTAATTTGGAAACAGTTAATACTGATGTTGAATGAAGGGCAAAGTCAGCATAACTGTATTAACGTCTTTTATTGACAAAATCAACCACATATGAAGCATTTGGCCCAGCTTAGAACTGGATGACCTGGCCCTGTGAGAGAGAAGCGAGAATACAAATTAGACATGTTAATTAAAAACGTCCTTCAAAAATACTTATTAAACAATGGGTAAATTTTTTATTTAGATAAAGTTTAAAAACACAGGTCCACCACTGATTATTTTAGTAAGTTGTACATTGTATAAAACACCTCTTTCTCCAATGAATTTCCATACCTTTTGCATTTACTGGTTAACTTTTTAAAAATTCAGCATTGCAAAATGACTGCATGAATTTTTAAAAAGTTTGCCTTCATAAAGAGAGCAATTTCTAGCTGATGAAATCAACCACAATTTTTTTTTTTTTTACCACATAAATATCAAATGAGTTTGTGTCCAAGTCACAGACTGCCTTGTAATCTTGTTGCAGGTTTTCCATTATAGTGAAAACTCAATTAAAGACTAAAAATATGGCATCCCAAGTCTCATCATCAGTTCAAAATTCGGTGTTTAACTTCTAAGAATATTTTTAACCAATGTAATGTCAAGTCTGGTCAGCTGATGTGTATTTCACATACCTTTCTCTTCTTGTCTCCTCCCAGCTCAAAGTGTTTGCATCTCTTAATGGCCAACATCCTCTTTGAGCGGCAGTTGGGCTCTACGCACTCCAACCTCAGCACAATCTTCTTTGTGGTTTTAGCCTACGGCACAAAAAGGAAAAAATTACACCTGATATGCAAACATCTATGACAAATCAATATTTAGAAAGATCAATGTAGATCTTAAAGATGCAGAGAGCTGGCAATTAGTAGAAGCTTTAAAGCTATATGTACATTTTAAATTTACATTAGGCTCCATTTACACCTGATCAGAAGTAGTGAAACAGATCACTGTTAGAGCTGCAACCTAAATGCATCGCCTGTGACCAGCTGTCATGTTTATACTGCAAATGTGATGTTGAAAACGAACGTGACCACTCTCTCAATTTTTTGGGATCTTGTTCATTTATATTTAATATGAATGGCATGAAACTGGCTTAAAGGATTAGTTAAATTCCCAAATAATTTCCTGACAATTCACTCACCCCTATGTCATCCAAGATTTTCATGCCTGTCTTTCTTCAGTCATAAAGAAATTAAGGCTTTTGAGGAAAGCATTTCAGGATTTCTCTTTATATAGTGGACCTCAATAGTGGCCAACATGTTGAAGGTCCAAACAGTATATAATTTTTTATTTTTTAGAAAATGACAGATTGTTTTGCTTGTTTTAGGCCCTTTTGAAGCTGCTGTTTGGACCTTCAACCTCAGGTCACCATTAAAGTCCATTATATGGAGAAAAATCCTGAATTGTTTTCCTCAAAAACCTTTTTTTTTTGGACTGAAGAGCAAGACATGAACATCTTGGCTGGTAAATTAACTGAAAACATTTATTCTGGAAGTGAACTAACCTTTTAATCTTAATGTTAATCCAAATTCCAACAAAGCAATAATATTGTCAAATGCCAAAAAAAGAGATATAACCATGTCAAAAAATACATATATTGTGCTAATGTTGACAATAACCCAAATACACTTCAGACCTGCAATTTACTACAAAACAGATATTAAGTGGGTTTCATTTTTGTTAAGATCCCCTTTTTAAGAACTAGAAGAATATACATTTCATTCAGTTTTATTGAACAAAGACCAGAAGTTACACCTTTTGCTAAATAATTAAATCAAATGTGCTCTGGACCACAAACTCAGTCTTAAGTAGCACAGGTATATTTGCAGCAATAGCCAAAAATACATTTTATGGGTCAAAAATATTTATTTTTCTTTTGTGCCCAAAATCATTACGATATTAAATAAGGATCATATTCCATGAAGATATTTTGTAACTTTCCTACCATAGATATCAAAACATAACATGCGTTAAGAACTTCATTTTGACAACTTCAAAAGAGATTCTCTCAATATTTAGATTTTTTTGCACCCTCAGATTCCAGATTTTCAAATCAAATTTGGTCCTGTCCTAACAAACCATACATCAAGCTTTCAGATTATGTAGAAATCTCTTTCGAAAATTGACTCGTTTGTGGTCCAGGGTCACATGTAAGGACTTACAGAAAACAAAATGAGGAAAGTATAGGCCCCTAGTGGTTCATAAAGTCCAAAATAGAATTAATGGGACCCTGTAAAGATTCACCCTTATGGTTTTGTGGTCCAGGGTCACAAATGAACTAACTTCTAGGTCTACACTGTTCATGTAAGGTGTGTGTATAATGTGTGTTGCAACAAGTGTTTTAATCATAGACAACTGCTTTGAAATACAACAATATTGCTTTGGTGGAATATTAAATGTACAGACAGGTCTACATTAAACAGCAACTTTTGCGTCCACATTCCTGACACACATCTGCAACACCACAACATACCTTTTTTCTGAAAATAGGCTTCGTTTGTCCTCCGTAACCACTCTGCTTTCTGTCGTAACGCCTCTTTCCTGGAAGAAACAGAAAAACAAATGCAGGTAAGAGTCTATACACTAAAGGTAAAAGACAACGAAAATACTCAGCTCTATGGACCTACCCTGGGCGTACAGAGAATCCTTGCCCTTCTTGTACTGGGTCACTTTATGTGGCTGGTGCTTCTTGCATTTCTTGCAGTAGGTCCTGCGGGTCTTCGGTACGTTCACCTACGGATAAACACGCATATTGTCATGTCAGATCTCATGCAGCCCGAGTTTCGTTATATTACATAGTGTTAGCGCTCAAGCTAATCTGCATTTTCCCTAATTATACAGAAAATTATGTAGGCTATGGGGTGTGAATAATCATTTCGAATATATAAAGACAAAAACTAGTGTTTAATTAAGATTATTTCAGATACAAGTCATAGGCGGCCACGGCTATAACATGTTACCCTACGAGGTGGGAAATCGGCAAATAGAGGAGAATAATCATCTCATTCGTCACATAAATAACACAATACAACATTTTATACGGTGCCTAGGATGTTTACATTCACACTGTACAATTTGATTTGGTCTAGGTTGTTCACAGATTTAGGATTAAAACAGATTTTGGATGAATCTTCACAGGACAATATTACGCACCATGGTTGCCCTCGCGTCGCAGGAGCAAAGAGGAAGTACAGACGTCACTCAGAGCATTAGTACCGGGTCGTCCAAGAGAGGATCTGAGCTGTTTGCTGTTGCACGATGCTACCACCTAATGGTCGAGATACCAAGCATACATATGAACGCTAAAATTAATAAGTAGTATTTTTGTTTAATGTATAAGTTTAACATAAAACAGACCGAAGCAAGGTAGTAACGCTGTTTATCGCGACGTTTTTTCGAAACGTGACTAAAACGCGAGTTCCTTTTTGATGTCTAACGTTACTCAAAAAAGGCGAAAAGATAAGTCATCTAAGTTACCAAACATTGTTTTGAAAAATGATGGAAATGTCATAAAAATGACTGAAAATCACATAATAAGCGGAGGAACTCAAATACACAATTATAAAAGGGAGGGTTTTGAAGACCAGGAGAGTAAGTAGCCTAACGTTACACAGTGTTGTGGCGTGGGTCTTTATACAGTTAAAGATAATTTTTGCAATTTTGTGCTTTATTATTATGCAGACATGAATCTGCCGCGGTGTTTGTGGAAATAATGAGGACAAAAGATGTAACAGGTATGATGGTAGGCTTTGCTTTGGATAAAATGAATATTTGATTTTGTACTAAATGACGAATGACCAAAAACGTACACTACCAGTCAAAAGTTTTTGAACATTTTTTATTTTTTTTATAAAGAAGTCTCTTCTGCTCATCAAGCCTGCATTTATTTGATCCAAAGTACAACAAAAACAGTCAAATTTTGAAATATTTTAAAATGTAAAGTATTCCTGTTATTTTAATGCTGAATTTTTTAGCGTCATTACTCCAGTCACATGATCTTTCAGAAATCATTCTAATATTCTGATTTGCTGCTCAAAAAACATTTATTATTATTATTATTATTATATTGACAACAGCTGAGTAGAATTTTTCTTCAGGTTTCTTTGATGAATAGAAAGTTCAGATAAACATCATTTGTAACATTTTAAATTTCTTTATCATCACTTTTGATCAGTTTAAAGCATCCTTGGTAAATAAAATAATTAATTTCTATAAGAAAAATTATACTGACAGCAAGCTTTTGGTATGGGAAGGGCATAATGTATAATGCTACAAAAGCTTTTTATTACAAATAAATGCTGATCTTTGGATCTTTCTATTTATCAAAAAATCCTGAAAAAATGTACTCGACTGTTTTAAATATTGATGATGATGATGATGATGATGATGATGATAATAATAATATAATAATAACAGAAAAGGTTTCTTGAGCAGCAAATCAGCATATTAAATGATTTCTGAAGGAACATGTGACAATGAAGACTGGAGTAATGATGCTGAAAATTTAGCTTGGATCACAGGAATAAATTACATTTTAAAATATATTCAAATAGAACACAGTTATTTTAAATAGTAAAAATATTTCACAATTATACTGTTTTTGCTGTATTTTAGATTAAATAAATGCATGCTTGTTGAGCAGAAGAGACTTCTTTAAAAAACAAAAACTATACTGAAATCATAAATGAGGTTATGAACATGGTAATATTTTCATTTTATTTTATTTTTTTACCGCTATTCCTCATTTGTTAATGTATGTTGTAATTTTTGGTTGGTCAGTGAATAAGTATAAAGAACAAATGGCTAGCACAAAAGGAAACCACACTGCTTGTGCTGTTGTGTGCCCGCTGGCTGTCTGAGAAGTTGATATGGACTGGCACATGCAGCATGCTGCTGGCCGGCAGTATCACCATGGCGACACCCACTAGGTCATTCCTGATGAGCTGTAATAACATCTGCCTGACCCAGTGACTTAAAGGTGCATTTTGCACATTATACTTGCCTGCTAGATGTTACTAGAAAATGCCTGCACATTCAGGGTTTAGATTGACATGTCCTCTGAAAAAACACCCATCTAGACACGCGCTGCATGTCCTAGAGCTTTGATTAATAACACCTGATTATACATATTCGCCTATGGCTCCCTTCATGCAGATAAATGGGGTTAATTAAAGTGAAATAATCTGAAAAGACAAAGAACAAACACTGTGTGTTGCTCTGTTGTTACAGGGCTGGTGACTGAGGAAATGTGTCTGTGGAAATATCCACCTTATACTTGCCATTAGAGCGGGCGTAGCCATTTATACATTTTATAAGTCTGGCCACCGGTCTCATCCACGCCCAGCTATTTTTTCCTGCCAATTATATTTTTGAATACCAGTAATGTTAGTGCAGCAGGTAAACATTGTCCATCAACCTATTAATGTATAATTGTATACAAGTATAGGTATTTTAAGTATTAAAAAAAAAAAAACGTATTAAATGATTGCCTTTCTTTGACATTCTACATGTATTTATAGTTATAACTAGTTATTTGTGACATAATTAAGCAAATTAATGGAAAATGTGATAATATGACATGCTTTTTCAAATTCACGTTCCATTGGATTCATATAAATGTTCCTGAACATTTCACACTAACATTTCTTTTTGCATTTATTCTTTAATGTTTGTACTATTCTGTAATCATTTCATCCCTCATTATGTGGTTTCTTGTAGTGGAATAACCATACTGCAGAGCATGTTGTCCACAGGGGGGCGCCAAACAGCTGAAGGCTTTTGGGTTTATTTTAACAGGGTAGGAGACAAGTTTATGCTGACGTCCAGCAAATTACGAAACGGTGAATATGTTAACTTTATTTTATGCTTATATATGCGTTTCAGTTTGGTAATTTTTCAAATCTGTAATTGTTTGACTGGGCACACTGGGTTACAGAACATCTAGGCCTAAATGTTATTCTAATTTTTATATAAAAAAAAACCAAAAAAAAAAAACCAAAACAAAACAAAAACGATCAAATGAAATAATGAAAACCAAAAAACTTATTTGTGTGCCTCAGTTAAGCATATTATCAGTAGTATTAGCACATGTCCTGATGCAGCAACACTGCAACAATAGTTTGTCTTTTCATAATAATACCGCAACTTGTATCATAAAAAGAAGCAGTAAGGACCGTTTTTATTTAAATCTGAATGATTTCTCACCACCATCTTTGAATGTACCTGCAGACTTGCCCGAATGGGACGCGGATTTATTTTTTGAGTACAGCCATATCTATTCAAACCAAGATCTGAGGCTGGCGGTTCTGATCAGTTTGAGTGGTAGGTTTTCAAAAGTATTTGCTTATTATTTTGTGTCTCTAAAGCTACTGTCTGCTTACTTTAATAACATTAAATCTGTAGGGGTAGTAATTATATATTAGTGGCCTGGAGCATTCACATTCTAGAAAGAATTTTATTGGACCAGATTTTTTTATACATGCCTGCTGGGAAAATCAGCATTTTTAGGTGTATTATTTTTTTTGTTTTGTTTGTTTTCCATGAAAACAACATTGTAATTTGCATATATAATCATAAACATTCTTAAAAATAATTTTTTAGGTTTTCAACCTACAAAAACATGATCCAAATATAATGTATTTTCAATGTTATGTAATTTTCTAAAGTCTTTTCTTAATTTATATATATATATATATATATATATATAATCTCTTGTTTTTCCTAACACATATTTTTTAGGCCAAAAAATGCATATAGTTGTCGCATTTACACTACCAGTCAAAAGTTTTTGAACAGTAAGATTTTTTGTTTTTTCAAAAAAAGTCTCTTCTGCTCACCAAGCCTGTATTTATTGGATCCAAAGTACAGCAAAAACAGTACAATTTTGAAATGTTTTTACTATTTAAAATAACTGTTTTCTGAATATATTTTATAATGTAATTTATCCCTGTGATCAAAGCTAAAGCATACTCCAGTCTTCAGTGTCACATGATCCTCCAGAAATCATTCTAATATGCTGATTTGCAGTTTATTTATTATTTAAAACAGTTGAGTAAATTTTTCTGGATTCTTTGATGAATAGAATGATCCAAAGATCAGAATTTATTTGAAATAAAAAGCTTTTGTAACATTATACATTGTACCATTCAAAAGCTTGGTGCCAGTATATTTTTATACATGTATTTTTTGGAAAAGAAATTATAGAAATTAATACTTCTATTTAGCAAGGATGCTTTAAATCGATCAAAAATGATGATAAACACATTTATAATGTTACAAAAGACTTCTGTTTCAGATTAATGCTGTTCCTCTGAACTTTCTATTCAAAGTAACCTGAAAAAATTCTGCTCAGGTGTTTTTAACACAATAATTAATAATAAATGTTTTTTGAGCAGCAAATCAGAATATTAGAATGATTTTTAAAGGATCATGTGACTGGAGTAATGATGCTAAAAAGTTAGCTTTGAAATCAAGGATTAAATTACATTTTAAAATATATTCAAATGGAAAACAGTTATTTTAAATAGTAAAAATATTTACTGCTTCTGCTGTATTTTGGATCAAATAAATGCAGGCTTGGTGGGCAGAAGAGACTTAAAAACCTTAAAAACCTTTTTGTTCATAAGCTTTTGACTGGTACTGAAAAAAAAGGTATATAAAAGTATATATATATATATATATAAAATACACACACACACACACACACACACACACACACACACACTACCAGTCAAAAGTTTGGACACACCCTCTCATTTAATGTTTTTTAAAGATGTTTCTTCAGCTGTTTTCACTTGATCAAAAATATAGAAAAAAATGTAATATTGTGAAAAATTATTACCATGTAAATCAATGTTTTTCTGTATTAATATACATTAAAATATACATTTAATTTATATCTGTAATTATAGTTAAATTTCCAGTTAAATTTTTTTTTTTTTTTGGAACCTGTGATACTTTAGGATTTTTTTATTAATAAAAGGTTAAAAAAGAACAGAATCTTTTTATATCTAACAATATACAGTACTGTACACAAGTTTGGGGTTAGTAAATTTTTATTCTTTCTTTTTTTTAGAAAGAAATTAATACTTTTATTTACCAAGGATGTGTTAAATTAATAAAAGGTGATAGCATAGATTTACATTGTTAGAAAAGATTTATATTTTGAATAAATGCTGTTCTTTTAAACTTGTTATTCATCAAAGAATCCTGAAAAAAGAATCACAGGTTGCAAAAAAATATTTGGCAGCACAACTGTTTCCAACATTGATAATTCTAATAATAAATCAGCATATTAGAATGATTTCTGAAGGATCACGTGGCACTTAAGACTGGAGTAACAGCTGATGAAAATTCAGCTTTGCATCACAGGAATAAATTATATTGTAAAGTATATTAAAATAAAAACCATTATTTTATATTGTAATAACAGTTTGCAATATTACTGTTATTTTTTCTGTATTTTTGATCAAATGAATGCAGCCTTGATGAGCATAAGAGACAAAACATTAAATAAGAGGGTGTGTCCAAACTTTTGATTGGTAGACTTTTGGTTTTGATATATACACATATATATATATATATATATATATATATATATATATGAAGAGTTCAGATGCAAAACCAGCTAAAAGCCATCTCGGTCACAAATGAGATAATGATACTGAGTGAATGCTCTCGACACATAATATACATCCATCATATACTTTTGCTTCAAAATCACTAAAATACCAGCCTCAGCCCAATCAGAAGTACCAGTACTTACATAGAAACCTATACATTGGAACCTGACAAAAATGCATTTTTTAAAGAAAGACGTCAGATGGATTTAGAGGCCTTTGCATCTGAACTCTTCATGTATAACTGTATATATATAGAATATATTCACTGTTAAAAATGTCAGTTGTACATTTTTTTTGTACACTTTTTTTTGCTCTCAAATAATTTGCGTACCCTAGTTTGAATATAGGTGATCTCAAATGTAATAGGCTTAAAGCTACAAAACTGTAATTTTAATTAGACTATCAGCTTAAGCAAAAATATGACAAGCACACAGAGTTAAATACAGATCTTGTAAAGCACATGGTACAATCCCTGTCTCTTATTTCTTAATCCAAATCCCACAGTTAATAACCCTGATCATTAATTGCTTCGATTGTTCCTAAAATCAAAATCCATCCATTTCGGCAGACATATTCCAGCCTAAAATCTATGTTTCCTGGGTGTGTGCATTTCTAAAACACGTGTCTGTCTCTTTAAATTGGAAGCAGCTATGCTACAGCGACACGTGTGTGTCTTTCCCTCTGCTCTCACTCAGCTGTTTGAAATGATGACAGATTCCTTATAGACACACAGTCAAGATCTCTCCCACCTAACCACTGGGTGTCCGTTTGTATGTTTATAATAACACAATCCACCTCTCCAGTTAATTTCTCCAAGTGCTCATGTAACATACAATACACAAATCTCCCTTTCTGAATGTCCTCACACACACACACCCCTGTGGCAACTACCCAACAGTACTGCTGAGGCTGTGACCTCCAGTGCCTCAGCATCCCTGTGGTTGTTTTCTAAACCAATCTGTTCTTCTTTCATTACTGTCCCCCAACACACACACAAACACAAACAGACACACACCCGGCCGCCCCCATGGTGCAGTTAAACATCCCTAGTGACACTGAAAAATGTCGCCCACTTATGCTTCCCTTCCTTTTACACCTGTCTCTTCCATTTCCCATTTTCCCTAACTATACAAGGTGTGTTTCTCCCACAGTATTTCTGTCTCCCTTTGTAGCCAATGTGCCATCCTTATGCCTCATCTCTTCTCTGCCACCCCCCTTTGCCTTCATCCTCTTCCACCCCCTCCCTTTTTCACTCTCTCTCTCTCGTTCTCTCTGCCTCTCCCTCTTTCTTGCTCTCTCCCTCCCTCCCTCACTCTGAGGCACTGCAGTAAAGTCTGTTGATAGGATTGAGGCGGTTTTCTCTGCGCTGACAGAGAGAGAGAGAGAGAGAGAGAGACTGCAGCATGCTGCATTGCAATCACACTAGAGCACATGAGAATCTGCCCACAAAAGCACACGTGTGCATCCATTCAGCCGTCGCATCCTCCGCAGCACGATGTTTGCGAGTGCATGAGCTCATTCAAAGAGGGCAACTTGTGTCTTTAGGTGTCTAAATCTGCTGCCCCCCCCCAACATACACGCACATCAGCGACTCCTCCCACTCCTCCTCCGAACCCCCCATCCACCCAGGTCGACAGCAGGACGGCGTAGCGATTCCGGACGCAGCGCTGAAACCAGAGCTTCGCCCCTGACGCGGACACACACAGACGCGGCTTTTGGTTCTTGTGAGGCTTGAAGGATTATAACGCAGTGATTTTTTTACAGAGAACATCTGGTGTGATCCTCACTGAAGATTTCTAGGAGACCGAGCTTTTCCAGTGGGTGTCTGTCTTGCGTGTGCGTGCGTACCGGTTGTTTTTTCTGAGCCGTTGGACTGACGCACGGATACTGCAGCAGAACTGCAGGGGCCTGGACGCTAACCTGGAGGACATGAGGACCCAGTGGATCCCCCACCCCTGAGCTCCAGACCCCACTGCTGCTGCACATTCTGCTGAGGTGCTGCTCTCTCCTCTGCTCTGGACATTTTTTGGGATGCGTGTGTGTGCTGGTGGTGCAGGTGAAGAGGTTTTTCGTGGTGCTGCAGTGTTGTATTGATGTTGAGCGTATGGGGCCTAGTGCTGTGTGTGTCTGTGTGAAGATGATGGCTAGAAGATTGTGACAGAGTGTGTCTGTGTCGTAGCTGTCTGCTGACTGCTCTGTGCATGTGTGTGTGTGTATGGTGTAGCTGAGCAGAGCTCCCAGAGGCCGATAGGATGCTGACAGCTCGCGATGGAGCTCGAGATGAAGCTCAGAAGCTGCACAGGAAATGGATGAAGCACCAGGCCTTCATGGCCGAACTGGCCCGCAACAAAGAATGGCTCGCCAAGATCGAACAGGTGAGTCACAAAGGATGAAATAAAAAAAACGGGATAATGAAATTAATATGCAGGTGGGAACTACATACACAAGGTGCTCTTCAGGCAACTGCATGGGCTTCAAGTCATTTCCAACACATTAACTATATGAGCACAGCTTCTGTGTAAATATATATGAATTTATAAGAATATAAATATTTTTTTTTTCAGTAAAATGATCAAAAGAGACAGTACATGCATTTGTAATGTTACAAAATATTTTTTTCTCAAATACATGATGTTTTTAACTGCCTGTTAAACAAAGGATCCTTAAATGGTTTGCAAAAAAATATTCAGCAACTGTTTTAAACATTGATAATAAAAAGAACTGTAAATCAGCATATAGAATGATTTCTGATGGATCATGTGTCACCGAAGACTGAAGTAATGGCTGCTGATTATTCAGCTTTGCCAGCACAGAAATAAATTGCATTTTAAAGTATATTAAATTGTATTACAATTTCACAATATTACAGTTTTTACTGTAATTTTGATAAAATGTGACCCTGGACCACAAAACCAGTCCTAAGTAGCATGGGTATATTTGAAGCAATAGCCAAAATACATTGTATGGGTCAAAATAAAAAATATATATATATATGTATATGTATATATATATATATATATATATATATGCCACAAATCATTAGTATATTAAGTAAAGATCATGTTCCATGAAGATATTTTGTAAATTTACTACCATTAACATATCAAAACATTTTGATTAATAATATGCATTGCTAAGAACTTCATTTGGACAATTTTAAAGGGATTTTCTCAATATTTAGATTTTTTTTTTTTGCACCCTCAGATTTCGGATTTTCAAATAG
Source organism: Cirrhinus molitorella (assembly GCA_033026305.1). Lineage (NCBI taxonomy): Eukaryota > Metazoa > Chordata > Actinopteri > Cypriniformes > Cyprinidae > Cirrhinus > Cirrhinus molitorella. Next base: position 14,416,354 of record CM065119.1, on the reverse strand, counting down.
TTGTATCTTGGACAAATATTGTCCTATCAATACATCAATGAAAAGCTTATTTATTCAGCTTTTAGATGATGCATAAATCTCGTTTAAAAAAAAAAGGACCCTTATGACTGGTTTTGTGGTCCAGGGTTTAAAAAAATGTAGCTGTGGAGACTTTACTTTTATTCTGGAAATTGTGGAAAACATTACAGAGCACATGAGAAGTATAAAGGAAATAAGATTTGTGTTAAGAATGAGTTGAAGACTCATTGATGGAGAATAAATTCAGGAATAGCTAAAAATGGGTTGAGGACAGATTTAGGATCTGTTGAGAAAAAAATTCAGAACTGGTTGAGAATAAATTGAGAAAAAATTCAGGATTCATTTAAAAAAGGATATGGATGGAATAAAAATTGGTTATGAATGGGCCAAGCAAAGATTTAGCTTTGATTCTGGCTTAGTTGAGGACATTCGGCCTTGCTTGAGGATGAACGGACAATAGATTTGAGGTGAATGCTTGGTTAAGAATGGGTTTAGAATAATTATATGGACTGAGGACTGAGATTCTGGCATATAGGTGTAGACTTTGAAATGCTTATTTGGAAATGATCCAATGAACTAGTGTCCTCTGTAATCATGCATGTTTGTTTTTTTCATAAACCGATGTTAGAGATAAGAAAAAAAAAATGCTGTAGATTGCAGGAAATCCAATGTTTGTTAAAACAGCAAATTTTTGATTATGCAACCTTCATCAAGCATGTAAAAGCAGAGACATGGCACACATGACTTCCTATCTCTTCGATATATTTCCTGTGTCCAATGTGACACTTTCTCACCTTTATAAAACATTTTATATTCATAAAATTATACATATGTATAAATACTGTAAAATGCTTACCCTAGTGAAAAATAAATATACTAAGATGTATTTAAAATACATTTATTTCTTGTATAGTACTACAAATATAGAAGTATACTACAAATACATTTACATATTATGTACTTAATAAAAATATCCTGCAATTGTACTTTTAATATACTAAACTGATATATTTAAAGTCTGCTAAATTAAAACAACTAATGTTGTACTTAATGCACTTTTAATTGTGCAGAAGTAGTGCTGAAATCCAACTAAATATATACTGAAATGTATTTGATTGTGCTAAAGACTGATGTTATTTAAAGATCATACAATCATCTTTAAATGTGAAATATTTAAAGTGTACCCAAAGTATACCTGCAATAGTTTCACTTTAGCACAATCAAATATACTTCAGTATATTTAATATACTTCAGTTCCAATTTAGCAGACTTTAAATATATTAGTTTAGTATACTAAAAGTACAATTACAGTTACATAATATGTAAATGTATTTGTAGTATACTTATATATCTCTATATCAATAGTGACATTAAAATGTATTTTAGGCTTAATATTAAGAAAACTCCAAATAAAGCTCAATTACAATTTTTATATCAGTAAGTCTTGAGCAATATGTCAGTAAATATGTTAATAGACTTCAACTATACTTAGTGTAAAATAAATGCATTTTAAATGGCTTTCTTACTAGGGTACATTTGTATCACAGGAATAAATTGCATTTTAAAATATATTAAAACATATATTTAAAAAAAAAAAAACGGTAATAATATTTCATGTTACTGTACTTTTGATCAAAAAAAAGCAGTCTTGGTGACTTTCATTTGGCTAATAAATGTAAATGCTGTTCCTAGACCATACTTTTATTCTGGGAATAAAACTACATTAAGGCTAAGATTACAGCACAATTTCTTGAATGCCGCTTTCGACAATGTTGCTAGCCATGTATTGGTTATCAGCCAAATATAAGCTTATTGGCTTACATATTTTTTGGGCTAGTGTTTAGGTAGTGGTAGGACACATGTTTCCTCCAGTGTTCATTGGATTCTGTATTGGTTGAACTAAGATGAGAGTCAACATGAAGCTGATATTCTTACACAAAACCTTGGTAGTGAAAATGAGAAAAACCTTTGCTGGTAATGGTTGTTAAAAGCTTGATAATGGAAAGGAAGAGTAGCGGATAGACAAGGCCTTTGGAAAAGAAGGATCCACTGCTGACCTTAATGTCCTGATACAACCACTTTGTCTTCACATCTGCATGTATATTCAAATCTTATTTTCAATGTACCAACTGAGACTGAACATGTTAGACCAGTGGTTCTTAACTCCAGTCCTCGGGGCCCACTGCTCTGCACATTTTGCATGTCTCCCACATTTAACGCACCTGATTCAGATCATCAGCTCGTTAGGAGAAAGATCCATGAACTGAACTGAGTGTGTCAGATTCAGAAACATACAAAATGTGCACGGCAGTGGGCCTCAAGGACTGGCGTTGAGAACCACTGGTCTAACATGTTCAGTCTCAGTTGGTCTATGGTGCCTTATGATGCTCTGCAATACAATATTTGATCCCAGGTGACCTGTTCAGATCCGGTACATGCTGTCCTGAAAGATTGCTTATCATGGCCTGATACACAACAGGACATCCTGGTGCAGCTGAAGTGTGATGGCTGGGTTTCGAATGGCACTGTGAAGTGTCTGAAACCACACGGCACCTTGTGTGATGGCAGGGATGTTAATATGATTAGTATGTAAATCAGTTTTAAGGTATGATGGGTATTAATGGAATATCTGCTAGTATTGCTGATCACAGAAAATGGCAAGGAACCATGTGACATGATGCATCGTGTGTCACTGTATTACTGCAGAGACACTGCTACTGTGCTTCTTTCATGCTGACAGTGGGTGGAAAGCTGACACACAGACTGATATGTGCTAAATGTTATGTGCTTATGTAAAATACGAATTCATTATCTGCTTCTGTTTCAAATCCATGTGTGTTTTTATTGTCTTTATGGACAGAGATAGTATGTGGTAGTGTTGGTCAATGCAAGTGTGTGTTCTCTTTCTTTGTATCACATTGTGGTTGCGATGGCCAAAAGAATTAAACATAGGTGAAGGACCTTTGCCACAAAGGTTTCTGTCGTGATTTAATACTGTGTTTGTAAGTGGTAAACGATCCAGCCCTGACTAGAAATTTCAGATGCTTTTTGCTGCATTGGTGATTTGGCGAATAATATCTCAAATGCCTTGTTGCTGATTCGTCACTGTGTTCTTGTGGTGGATTTGTACCACAGTACTCTGAATTACAACTCTCTGAGTGCTTTATTAGATGTCGTGAGCGTGCTATCTTTCTGTTTTGGCCTTGTTTTCTCTTCTCATGTTTCTTTCCATGTATCACTGTTGAAGTTTGCTATTTAGAGTTCGCCAAGGAATACATGATTCTAAACTCCGTAGCCTTTAGGCTGACTGCACTGCTTTTGTAATAATTAAGCTAATCTTTATTCAAGCTGATTTTAAATGTCACTCCTGTTTATTTTCTGATACTTCTGTGTCAGCGCTAGCCTGGAGGAGAAGTGCTTTTACTGGAATTCTGAAAGTCAACAATCAGTTTTTTAAGGCAGCAGTGAGACTGGTTTGTGGCACAAAATTATAATTTATTATCAGGCAAAAAGATCAACATTTCAAACAAACAGACATTTTATGTATGTGTAATCAAAAAAGAGAAAAAAAGAGTTAACCTAGTTAAAAATGATAAAAATGAATGTTTTCCACGCTGTTTTTCATTATGGGCATTTTTACAGAATTGGTCTAAAGTCAGAGTTGGAAACATCTTGAAAAAAATTAGTATGTATGAAAATTGTATAATATCCAAGGTACACATTTCTAGTAACTGTGCATTTAATTAGCATATTTTATTTTCATAATGTTATGGAATATTTGTCTCTCCCCAAATTTGTCACTACCGAAACACAGTAATAATAATTTAATTAGAAGGATTATATTGACGTTGTTTGAATATAATTCAGTTGATAGTTCAGTATACTTTATTTTTGACAAAACAACCCATGTTTCAGTAGTGACTGCACATTTTCGATAGTGACAGTAATGCTTTGGTAGCGAACACATCACATTACAGAATTTTAACTTGCATACTAAAACACTACTTAAACATACTAAAATACAAACAAAAAATTGTATAACTGTACTAAAATTTCGTTTTTTCCCCCAGATAAAGGATTATGTGTTCCCTTTTGTCACTACTGAAACAATGATGGCTTGTTTTTGGCCATTTTATTTACAATTTTAGATACTTTTGAACCTAAGCTCGAAGATGCTAATCAGCACATGGTTAGCTAGCACAGATCTGAACAGTGGTACAAATATAAAACAAAATGTTATGGAATAACTCATAAAAACGTGTGCTTAATTGCAGAAAAAAAGGTGTTCGGTAGTGACATTCCTTAAAGTTACACACAGATTTTTTCAGACATTTGAACACATTTACCTCAAATTATGGGGCCTACTCACACCTTGTAGCTATGATAGAGAGGGGGACAAAGAATATTTCCTGATCATAAATGTAGGGGTGTAGTTAAAATCAGCCAATACACTAAAACATACACTGTTTCTGTTGTGACATGAAAAATGCGGGACACTTTTTTTTTTAACAGTTTCCTAATTTACAAATAAAATATAAAATAATTTTTTTTAACTTCACTTTGTAAAAGAAACTAAAATATACTTTTAAAAACAACAATTGAAAAAAATTATTTCAATATCATTTTCATAAAATGAAATTTAGAGGTTAGTGCTTACTGATATTTTAAAAATTATTGTGGGTTTCAGTAGATAATAGAATGATCTTAGTAAACATCTAAGATTTGAATACTTAAATGCTTTTTAAATGTGTATTTTTGTTTGTGGGACAGCAGTTTGCACCGATTATGTAGAATGGCCCACATATATCATTTATATGAAAGTCTAATGTCATAGCATTACATAATATCCGCAGTTTTAATAAATGGCATGATTCTTTCTTTTCTCGATCTGTAAATGCCAGTGGAAATCAGAAGCTTCTCGGCTATTCTCTGTGGGTGTGACTCTCATGTATCTCCAGGCCTTTTGTGAAACTTGTGATTAATGTTGTTCTGGTACTTCAATGCCAGCGTTTTTTAAAGCTTTATTCAGGCGATTTCAGTGGACCATATCAAACATGCAAAATGCAATAGCTTTTTTAATCTGAATCCTGCAGTAAATTAGATTCATCAGCAGATGCATGGGAGTAGGTGTATATGTTGAATATTCTGTGTCGCTGTGTAGAAAATGGTTTTTGCTTCACTAAGTCAGGTCAAAGTTGTATGTCTTTTTGTGCTGTGCATTTGACTTTGAATAGTTAGACGTTTGCTTGTTCTGTTCGGTTTGAAGAAGCAGAGTCTAATTCTGCTTTCTGTGCAATCTGGAACATGCTTCCTTTTCTCTCCCCATTCTTCAGGATTTTGTTTCAGGACCATAGCTGTGTCAGAAATCTAGGATCTTTTTTGCAGTTATACAGGTCATTGTAGAGTTTAGAATTTAGAATATTTTATTCTGTAGGATTCTAGATGTATATTAATGCATCAGCGTTTTTGGAGAATATATATTTGTGACCCTGGACCACAAAACCATTTTTTTTTCCATTTTTCTTTCCATTGATGTTTCCATTGTGGTTTATTAGGATAGGACAAAACTTGTCTGAGATACAACTATTTGAAAATCTGGAATCTGAGGGTGCAAAAAAATCTAAATATTGATAAAATGACCTTTAAGGTTGTCCAAATAAAGCAATACATATTACTAATCAAAAATTAAGTTTTGATATATTTACGGTAGGAATTTTACAAAATATCTTCATGGAACATGATCTTTACTTAATATCCTAATGATTTTTTGGCATAAAAGAAAATCGATAATTTTGTTGGCTGTTGCTACAAATATACCCATTCTACTTAAGACTGGTTTTGTGGTCCAGTGTCACATTTATAAGAAAAATTATTGGTTCAAATAATAAAATCAGTAATTTAGTCATGATTATATTATTTAATAATATTCAATAATTCAGTTGCTGTTTATGCTGCATGAGCTGAAGAGTGAATGAACTCTGGTAAACTGAACCGCTTTGCTAGCAGGTTAAATAACAAACGCATCCTATATAAGATCAATCAGCTATATGTATACAACATAAACACAACATTGCAAACATTTGCACAAATTATGCAAGGTAGAATGTGTAGCTCCCATTGATATTATGGTTATAATGTTATGTATATGGTGCACATCTTGCACTTAAGTTTAATTTAATCATCAAACAAAAATACATACTTTAGAAGTTACCCTATAATTGTTTTCATTGATCATTAATGTAACTTTTGAGTACTCATCCCCATTCTTAAACCAGATGTTATGATTTATTGCTGGTGTATCTTGAGCTAAATCCACAGCCACAGAAACACAATTTAGAAGAAATTGGATACCATTATTATAAGCTTAATTATCTAAAATTACATTTTATATCATCCATATTCATTTTCAGGGATAGAGGGCTTTGAATTTGTTCAAATCTAATCTCTTGAGCAACCACAAACATTGTTACAGTACAGCAAAAGTTAAGCAAACAAAATTAACAAAAAATAAATAAAAAATACTATTCATCTCATTCTTTAATGTGGAATTAAGCCAATGGCCGAATTGGAATTGGAATGGAATTCGGTTGGGAATTCGGTTCATTAGCCACTAATAGGAAAATAACGAGAAGAATAATAACGTGCAGTGAACAGTAAAACTGTTTGCACTACAAACCAGTGTGCTCATAATTAAGATAATACGTTAAAATTAGGGCTGTCAAATGATTAATCACGATTAATCGCATCCAAAATAAAAGTTTATGTTTACATACTATATGTGTGTTTATTTTGTATATTTATTATATACATATAAATACACACACATACATGTATATATTAAAATAAAACATTTAGATGTATATATATATTTATACCTGTATACAGTTATATATAAATAAATTATAAATAAATATAAATATTTTAGATATTAATCTAAAATTTTTCCTTAATATATACATGCATGTGTGTGTATTTATATATACATAATAAATATACACAGTACACAAATATATAGTATGTAAACATAAACTTTTATTTCGGATGCGATTAATCGTTTGACACACCAATTAGCAATATCAAGAAGCCAGACCCTTTTGTACAGCTAAAAATAGCTGGAAGCCCGGAAGCCAGACCCATAAAATGTACAAAATGCCCCGTCTGCTCTTAGGGCAAAAATAAGGTGGATATGTTTCATTTGTGATGCTAATATGTATCAGAAATATTGTCAAGACAAGGCCTGTTTTTCAGAAAAACACTTTTTTTTGTTTGTTTAGCTGAACTAAGATGGCTGCCAGTATTTCTTGAACCTGATTTCTGTAGCCCTGAGGAGCTGCCTGACTTGAGAGCAATTACAGCAACACACACAAACACGCTCACTCTTAGACAGTGGTACGTAGCTGCGGAAACGTGAGTTAATGAGGCTGTAACCTGAGAAACAGCAGAAGCAATGACACCGCGTCCCACTGTGATTGGAGAACTCTTCGTCCTTCTGAATGAGTCCTGCCCCCTCCCCCACTTCCAGGCTCTTTCAGCTCAGCATCCTCTTTGACAGACAGGCGGCTGGACCAATCACAGAACATGACGATGTCCTTAGAGCTGACCTTGCCTCCTTGTTTCACCAGGCCATTCACAAGAACACATGATGTACAATATTATGCACAATAATTCTAGACGCGCACACATTCTCTCTGTCTTTTGCAATCAGTCTGTCTGTCTGTCAGGGCTGAATATTGACACAGATTTTATGATTTGAGCCATTTTTATTTTCAAGCTCTTGATTTAATTCCAGTCTATTTATCCAAATTTTACATCAGGTGTAGTATGTCGTTTTTCAAGGAAAAAATCTCTCTAACGAATGCTGTAAGATACGCAAGGAACCCTAACATTAATGTAATATTAGATGTTAAAATTACAAATAGAGGAATTTTAGTTGGAATATTCATTTGTAAGTATGATAATCAAGACTCAATGTAACACACAAACATCAAAATTGTATATGCTATAATAATGTTTCTACTCCAATTCATTGCTAAAATGGTTTTATTTAAATGGTGGCTTTTGTCCATCTGTCTAGATTTCTGTCTAATTTACTGTCTAGCTATATGTTTATATTTGTTTAGCCAGAACACCTTAGCCAAACTTAGAACTAACTAGAACTCGTAGTAACCAGTTAAAGGGACAGTTCACCCAAAAATGAAAATTCTGTCATAAATTACTCACCCTCATGTAGTTCCAAACCTATAAGACTTTCATTCATCTTCAGAACACAAATTAAGATATTTTTTAGGAAATCTGAGAGCTCTGTGACCCTGGATAGACAGCAAGGGTCCTAGACTAGTTCTAGTTAGTTCATTTCAGGGTTCCCACAGGTCATGGAATTTTGTCATGGAATCAGGGATTTTTGTTTGTTGCTATACATTTTTTGTTTCCATTTATCAAAATGTACATTTTCTACACCGTATTTTGTTTAATTGCATTGTTTCACGTGTTTTGCCTATTGTTATGGTTAGGTTATGGTTATGAAAGCATAAAAACCATTAATTAATTAATTTCTGTGGAAATAGTACAGAAAAATATTAAAGTGCATTTAATGGGTAAAAGCAAAAAAAAAAAAAAAAAAAGTAGTGTATAAGTGTGTTTTGTACTAAAAATGTCTGTGAACAAGTAAATAAAGCTTGCAAATGGATGGATCTGTTCATTATAGGTCATGGAAATTCAGCTTTTTAGTCAGTGAAAGTCAGGGAAAAGTCACAGAATTTGATGTTTGGCTTAGAGTGGGAACCCTGTAGTTCTTAGGTTGGCTGTGGTGTTCTGGCTGGATGCTAGACATGGTTAAGTGGTTGCTAAACAAAGTCATACAGCTATACAGATAATCAGACAGATTTCATCAAAAATATCTTAATTCATGTTCTGAAGGTCTTACAGGTTTGTAATGTCATGAGGGTGAGTAATTAATGACAAAATTTTAATTTTGTGGTGAACTGTCCCTTTAAGACAGCTAGAACCGTACATTTGTATAGGTAGATGCCACATTTGACCACTCCAGAGATGTCAACACATCTGTCATCTTGTAACAGTCAATGCGTCGTTGACTCGTCACTCAATAAAAATCAAAATGCTTCTGGTTTCTAGGAGCTTCTGGTTGTAAAAACCGGCAAAATTGAAATTCCTAAAGAAATGGGATAAACTCTCAATGAGGTTTGTGTCATTATTGCAGGTTTTTAAACTATGGTACGTTTTTAATGTCGTGTTAGCTAAAGGCTTTGTCTTGTATTGTGTTAGATTAGCAAAATCATCTGCTGAAATCTGTTTCAGATATAGATAATCATAGATACGTACAACCACGGCTACAAATGCACAGTCAGCTTGCTCTTGAGTGTTTACGGACAATATGGCAGACAGCTTACGTATAGCAGCCCATAGAAACACCAGCTAATAAGCTAATAATCTACATATACATTATCTATGGTTATAACTCCTTAGCTACTTATCACACACCCTAAAAAACAGCCCGATTGCCTTAGCAATGCTAGAAAATTCTAACAATGCCTTGCAACCAGCTAGAACACCCTAGCAATGCTTAACAGCCAGTCAGAATACTTTAGCATCCAGCACAAATTTTAATTTCCACCTTCAGTCAATCTTCTTCCTCATCTTTTTGTTTTCCATCCAAACGTCCCCCTTTTCCTGCTTTTTCTATCTCTTTGTTTCTCCATCTGTTTCTCTCTCTCCTTCTCTCACACACTCTTTCCCTCTCTGCAGTACAGGGGAGCAGGCGACTTGTGCCAAAAGGAGAAATGCTGCACTGCATTATGAAACACAAACGCACACACGTTTGGCCACGCACACGTGTACACGCACACACAGTGACAGCTCTGTGACGGAAAGAGGGATGTAGATCGTTTTAAAAAGACAATGAGGAGTGAATTTAATTTCATGTGATTCTGCAGGGAAGAATGAACCTTTACACACTGATGCAGAGAGAGAGAGAGAGAGAGAGAGAAAGAGTGAGTGTGTGTGCTTGTGTGTGTGATGGCGCCCTATTTTAGGAGGCTGGACTTCAGCCATGGCTCTGAAGAGACAGATACTCTCTTTAGTTTGATCTCTTTCCATCTTACACATACACACGCAGGCATAAAACTGGCAAGGATGAAGGTGGAGGGTCACAGCAGTAACACGTACATGGATTGTGTTACATTTGTATGTGTAGGAGGGCGAGGAGCTGATCCAGGAACAGCCCGAGTTGCGATCGGTGGTGGAGATAAAGTTGAAGGAAATCAGAGAGTGCTGGTCTCACCTGGAGAACACCACCAAAGTCAAGGCCCGCCAGCTGTTTGAAACCCAGAACCACCGCACTACCGACCTGCCCACCAACACCCTCAGCGACCTGGACCAGCATCTCAATGCCATACAGGAGCAGCCACCCACATTAGGCTCCACCCACAGCACCCAACCAACCCTCCTTCAGCCTCGTCCCACTTTCAGCCAGCAGCTCCAGAGGATACAAGTGAGAACAGCCACTGAATGTTTTTTTCTTGATTTGGTCAATTGCTAATCCATTTGTAAACTCACTTTATCTTTGTCTCTTAGTCAATGGAAGCCCAGATGCAGCTTTATCAAGGTGTTGGTGAAGTCAGGGCTGCTGCTGATCACCGGAGACTAGAAGGAGAAGAACAAGGGGGCGTGACGGAGACCCGAATCGTGCGTCTTATTGAGCCTCTGAAGGAAAGGAGGCGGATTCTTCTTGCCTCAAAAGAAATGCTCCAAGTCACCCAGGACCTGGAGGATGAGATTGTAAGTGTCTCTTTATTTCACTATATAGTTTGTGATGCTTCCTAAGGTAGCCATTTGTTCATTGCTTGTTGAAGAGTGAAGTTATTTATTTTTTAAGTAACAGAAGAACAATGAAAATAGTATAAAAAAAAAAATTGCTTGGAATTAAACTGTTAGTTCACCCCAGAATTTTGTCATTAATTACTCACAATCATGTTGTTTCAAATCTGAAGACATTCATCTTAGAAACACAAATTAAGATATTTATGATGAAATCTGAGAGCTTTCTGACCCTGCATAGACAGCAACGCAACTGAAACACAGGCCCAGAAAGGAAGTAAACACATGGTTATAGGGTTTGGAATGACATGAGGGTGACAGATTTTTTTTTTTTTTTGTAAACTATCATATAATCTTGGGGTGAGATCAACAGCCCAGTACAGCCTAGCAATCCATTCACTTATTAATAACTGTCACCGTCCCGTCACCGGGACGCCTACGTTTACTTCACCATATTTCAAAGAAAAATCGATCTAATCATGACAAACTATATATCGTTGGAAAGGTCTAAGACTCCTAAATTGATATTTTACCACTGTTTTGTGTTACAAATTATGTAGGAAAAGTAATAGATTAATTTATGACGAGTGCACCTCAAAAAATGTACTTCATAACAGGAGTTCAGACCTTTTTCACAAAAAGACTTTCTTTGTTGCCTTTTTTTCTATCATGCTTTAGAAATCATAAGAAATTATAGATCACTTGAAGACTTAAAATTTCAAAATTCATCCTTTGGAAACCATTTTAAAATCAGACATTGCATTATCATGGAAATTGTACATAAAAATCATATTATAAAATGTTTTTGTTCATGAATTATACAAAAATTACATTTGGATAGTGCATTTTTATGTCTATGTTCACAATAGAGAGTGACAATTAAAGGGTTAACTCCATTGAATGTTAGCAAACAACTATCAGTTCCTAGCAGTTGCTTAAAGACATGCTAAAAAGACGAATAATTGTTCTGATTAAAACTGTTGTAATGTGTTTGCGATCTTAAATATGATTTAAAAAAAGCTGCAGGTTTGCTGTGTTTGTTTGTAGAGTTGCAAAATTTGGCCAAAATTGTTGGAATTATATATAAATATAAATGAGTAATAATAATAATAACAATCATAATAGTAATAATAATGGTTATTATCATTATTGCTACATAATATATTAAATAGAAAATATAATATTACTATTATAATATTTCACTACAAACAAGCATTTTAAAAAATAAAATAATAAATTTTATTTTTACAGTACTGAAATTTTTGGCTTTTTTAATTTCTTCATTTTTAAACATTAAACTATCAAGCTTTTATTTTGTTAGAAACCACAGGGAGCTCTTGTTGAGCTCTTTTGTTGACAACAGCTGGTTTGTAAGTGCTTTTTTTTTTACTTGTTTGGGAAGATGGTTGGCATAAATGCACTTTATAAGCGACCGGAATTCACAGCACATCCTGAGATGAGTTAAGATAAGAGATGAGTTTATATGAAGAAGCAAATACTGTGAACTGAACTTCTCTGAGCCAGTGAAAATACTAGATTATAAGCTGCTTTGTAAAAGAACAAAGTGCCACTCTGAAACACACAGTGGGCCTCATTTATGAAACCTGCGTAAATATATGAGTAAATTCCTCTAAAACAGACCTTTTGGAAAACTCTGGTCTGGATTCACAAACACTTCCTAAACATCAGATTTGATAGTTAATAGTTTGATAGTTAACATAGTTAACGTCTATGTTAATGAATTTCAGTCATTCGTAAATAGGGCATAATCCCCACTTATGGTTAAGTTACCTGTCCAGGATCGCAGTAGAATCTTCTGGACTCCATTCTCAGGTTTGTCTCTAGTATATTTCTTAAATGCAAAAAAGACTAATAGACCATATGCCTAACAATAAATATTCAATTAACGTGTGCACCAAAGCATTTTTAGCCAGCTGAAAAATTTCCAGACGCTCTTCTAAAAATGGCCAGCTGGTGACGCTTGAGAACACTTTTTTTTCCAACTGAGACACTTTGGTTGCTATGATTTGGAATATCCACACCAGTGATATATTAGTATCTAATTTTGAAGAATATTGCTGAATATAAAAATGCAGTAACCATCAATACTAACATCTCCATTGTTGTTTAGTTGTTGTACAAGTAGTAACGTTGGTTGGTGTAGTATTTGTCTGCCTCCTCCATTGATTAGACAGCTGGGTAAAAACACAAACATCTTCATGAATGTGAAAGTTTATGTCAGAACAGTTTACTCAAAAATCGTTCTGCTTGTGTTTCATGTATGAGGCCCAATGTCAGTCTATGATTTTTGATTTTGTGCAAGCACTGCTCAAATATTTTTCATAAAATATCACATTTAGTTATGTACTGTGCCTAAAGCCCTCTATTTCTGTATTTTGCCATCTTTAGGTATGGATTCAGGATCGGTTACTTTTGGCCTCATCTACAGAATATGGGACCAATCTGCAGAGTGTCCAGCATTTAATCATGAACCATAAGGTGAGAGTCACAAACCTGTTGAAAGAAAAACTATTATATCTTTTTCTAAATTCTAATATAGGATGCAATTTTAGTACATTCTTAGGCAGACAGTAGTGTCTGTGAAGAATAAAGACAATCACAGTAGTATATGCTTCCTTTTTACAGTTAGTCACATTAAATTAAGGTGTTCAATTAACAGCTTTAGTTTTAATACTAAAATCATTATGAGTGCCAAAGCATGCATGCAAAATGGACAAGAGAATGTGTCCATCTAAATAATTTAAAAGTTTTGCATCGCATCACATGACTGCGCTTTGCACTGACACAATGAAGGTTTTGGGATGCCAGATGCATCACAGATATAATGCAACTCATCTGATGTAACTTCTACATTGTATGTTCATGTACGCGATTTGTACATTCATAAAATAAAGTAAGAAGATATTTACTGCCAACATCCTTTGACTATGAGAGGTCTGGGTAATGAGAGGTCTGGGAATTAATGCATCCCAGTGCTTTATTATAGGTCAAGAGCCAAATGTGATACATTTGCCTTTTGGAGTGTGTCAATCAAATAACTTACTACATCTGTATCACTATCAAACTATTTTGTAAAGGGCTGCTCAAATCAAGGACAGTAACTAATTTTATTAGTTTTGATTTATAAGTTTTAGTTTTTATGCTGTTTTAAGAAAAGCAAACTATTAATTCATTATTAATCACCTGTCATTGTTTGATATTTCATTAGTCTTGTTTCAGATTTATGTATACATTTGAGGGTTAAGCCTGTGGATATTTAAAGGGACAGTTCACTCAAAAATGAAAGTTCTGTCATTAATGACCCTCATGTTGTTCCAAACCCGTAAGACCATTCATCTTTGGAACACAAACTGAAATATTTTTGATGAAACCCGAGAGCTTTTTGACTCTGCGCAGACAGCAACTGACACGTTCAAGACCCTGAAAGGTAGTAAGGACATTGACCAAATTTTTAGGTGAACTATCCTTTTAATTTAGCTGCTCTGTGTTTGATAGCCTGTTTCTCATGGCGGCTGATTCCAGTGATGTATTTTGGTAGGCCAGAGAGCTTTGACCGACAGCTCACTTGTGTTTGTGATCGGACATGCAGGCACTGCAGATGGAGATACAGGCTCAGAGGGGGCGGATCGAGGACGTGCTGGAAAGAGCAGAGGCCGTTGCTGCCCTGCGGACCCCGGAGGTGGAGCTTGTGCGGGAGGGGGCGGGGCATGTGAGGCAGCTGTGGGAGGTGCTCCAGGTCGAGATGGAACGTCGCACAGTGATGCTGGATGCCGTGAACCATGCTCAGCAGTACTACACCCAGGCAGCGAAGGCAGAGTCTTGGCTCAGTGGACAGAAACTTCAGGTTCTTAATGAGGAGAAAGGAAATGTATGTACCATTTATTTACACAACAACACTCTGGAATGTTGAGTTACTGTAGTACAGTGTGCTAATACACTGACGTCTTTAGGTGTGTTTATTAAAAGTCTTCCGAGTAGAGACTATAGCAGGGTTGTGAACTGTGGTCAGTGTGATGTGGTCTGCTTGTCTTTCACTTTGTAAACCAAGATTTATTCTTTCTCTCTCTCTTCTCTTTGTCTGTAGGACGAGGCCAGCACTCTTAGGTTACTGAAAGAGCAGTTGGCCTTAGAGCAAACAGTGGAGAATTATGCAGAGACAGTAAGCTCACTGTCCCAGCAGTGCCGTCGCATGCTTGAGTTGGGACATCCAGACAGGTAGCTAAATATACACAGATGTGTGTCTTACACCGTATCCAAATCAGGCACTCTGCAAAAATGTAAAAATTGATTTCTGAAAGGAATAATTCACCCAAAAATGAAAATTCTTCTATTAGTTACTCACCCTTATGTCTTTCCAAACCAGTAAGACCTTCATTGACCTTCTGAACACAAATTAAGATATTTTTGATGAAATCTGAGAGCTTTCTGACCTTGCACATACAGCAATGTAACTGAAACATTTTATGGCCCAGAAAAGTAGTAAGGACATTGTTAAAATAGTCCATGTGTCATCAGTGTTTCAACTCTAATATTATGAAGCTATGAAAATACTTTTTGTTGCAAAGAAAACAAAAAGTACAACTTTATTCAACACTTGCTTCTCTTCCATGTCAGTCTCTGCCGTTATTCACAAGAGTACCATGACACATGCGTGTGGTGCTGCTGATGCTGGAGCTGGAGTTCTAAAGTAGAATGTCCATCAAAAAATTGCAAGTGATATTCAGGCATGTTTATGAAGACTGTTTTATGTACATCGTGCGTCTTCTTCTGCTTGTAAATAAGGCGAAGGCATTCGGGTTCTGTGTCAGAACATCAGCTCCTGCGTTGGCTACCTGAATGCGTGGCAGAGACTGACACAGAAGACAAGAAATTGTCGAATAAAGTCATTATTTTTGTTTTCTTTGTTCACAAAAGTATTCTCGTAGCTTAATAACATTACAGTTGAACCACTGATGTCACATAGACTATTGTAACGATGTCCTTATTACCTTTCTGGGCCTTGAACAACTCAAGGCATTTCTGTCTATGCAGGATCAGAAAGGTCTTGGATTTCATCAAAAATATCTTAATCTTACAGGTTTGGAACAGCATGAGGGTGAGTGCTTAATGATAGAATTTTCATTTTTGGGTGACCTAACCCTTGAAGAATCATGTGAGGGCAGAAGTATTGGCTTCTGAAAATTCAGCTTTGCAATCACAGGAATACATTTCATTTTAAAATAGAGATTTTTTTTTTTTTTTAATTGTGGTAATATTTCACAATTCCACTGTTTTTACTATGTATTTGATCAAATAAATGCAGCCTTAATGAGCATCAGAGACATTTTTACAAAAATTGTCAAAACTTTTTATAATGATGGAGTGTAACCAGAATTAGTTTATCCACTGTCTGTCTTCTTTTTTTCCTTTGGTCCTCTCTCTCAGTGAGCAAATCACCAAACAGCAGGCTCATATAGACCGGCTATATGTATCTCTAAAAGACCTGGTGGAACAGAGGAAAACAAAGCTGGAGCAGCAATACTGGTTGTATCAGCTGAAGCGAGAGGTGGAGGCGCTGGAGAAATGGATCACTGAGAGGGAGGCTGTCGCCAGTTCCACTGAACTCGGCCAGGACCTGGAGCATGTCACGGTATCACTAGCTCACACACACACACACACACACACACACAGTCAAGTGTTTTTAACTCAGAGATACAGAATACCGACATGGATCCTGTATACTTTATTAATCACCCTTTTCATTACTCTGCCACTGAAAAAAATCCTTTTCTGCTTATGTCATTTAGGCTGGAAATAATGTTAACCAAAAACCAAATAGCTGTTTAGACTACTGTTGAATGAAAATGATACCACATTTAATTTATCAGATGGATAAAACCAAGTCCCACAGTATTGTTTTGCCATGTTTTGTGAGCTCATCTCTGACATGTTGTTTTTGTACTGTTTAATTTTCCCAGGCTCTGCAGAGCAGCTTTACTCAGTTCTCCACTGAGACGCGTGCAGTCGGCCAGAAACAGATGGACTCAGTCAATAAGATGGTGAATGAGATGATTGACTGCAGTCACTCTGATGCTGCCACCATTGCAGAGTGGAAAGACGGGCTGAATGAGTCCTGGGCGGATCTTCTGGAGCTCATGGAGACCAGAGCACAGATGCTTGCAGCCTCATACCAGCTACACAAATTCTTTACTGACTGTCAGGAGGTATACAAGCACACATACAACCATAAAACATGTTTTTTAACACCTTCACAGTTGATTGCAATATGAGGAATCATCAATGTGTCTGTGTTGGTGTTTTGTAGGTGCTTGTCCAGATTGAGGGAAAGATGAGACAACTGCCAGAGGTGAGGTCATGTCAGGTGAGCTCGGCCAACCCTGGCACTCTGCAGAGACTCTTGCACTCTTTTGAGCACTCCCTACAGCTGCTGGTCTCACAGGTAAGATCACACACACACACACACACACACACACACACACAGAAAACAGCAACACCTGTTCTGACCAGGTGCAGCAGCCGTGATAAATAAGTGTTTAGACTGGTTCATCCTCCTGACCCAGCAAGGGGTGCTTCCCATTTCAGTTCAGAAGCACAATAACACTCAGAAACACAGTTACAACCATCACACAGTGCTGAATACTATGAAAACCATGGAATAAAATAAATAAAAAAGGTAATTGCATTTTTTTAATCTCACAGTTCTGTCTCGTAATTGCAAGTTTACATCTTGAAATTTTGATGCCTTTTCTAAATTATATTGTTATTAAGTTTACATCTTGCATTTCTGTTATTTTTTCTTTCTGAACAAATACAGTAGCTGTTAAGTAAATTGAATTTAAATTCGTTAGTTTTAATAGTTTTATTAAAATTTATTTTTTTTTTTATAAAAAAGAGCATTTGATGAACAACTATAATGCCGTTTTAGTGCCACGAAATTTAAAGTTGTAATATTTTTAGAGAAAAGTCGAAATATTACAAGAATAAAGTCAAAATGGAAGCACCAGGATATATTCCAAAATCTCTGCTTTTATAGCAAAATACAAACAATATGTCTATTACAATAATGTGTTTTCCACGCTCTTTAATGTGGCATGACAGATCACTGTATTCACCTCAGTTTAAGCGGCATGTGAATCAGTCATATTTCTGATTACAATGAGACATTTGTTTCATTAAATTAGGCTATACTGCTTTTCATTTTGTCTGATGTTCCTTCACATTTATATTGTGCTATAAACTTGTAATAAAGAAGAAAAACACATTTATTATTTGTATTTCATAAAACTGAAAGTTTGACAGCTGAGCCGTTTTATTTTAAATGCAACAAGGCACAAAATTATTGTGATTACTGGGTGGCTGGCACGCTACAAGTAATGAATTGAAGATGTTAAATATTATTTCCAATCATTTACTGTATTAAAAACGGCTTGTGAATAGTTACTTATATATCTCAGAAAAGACAACAATATAACTTTTTGTAATGAGTTGGAGTCTATTTCAACCTTTAGGATGTTTTATTGTTGTTTTTAATTAAATGTGTGTAAGGAAAAACAGACGTTTTTGCGGAGTAGGTGGTGGAATTTCCACAAAGAAAACAGTACAATTTAATGAAACAAATGTCAAATTGTAATCGAAAAAATAATTGATTTACATGAATACAGCGATCTGTTCTGCCACATTAAAGAGCGTGAAAAACACATTATTGCAAGACACATGGTTTGTGTTTCACTATAAAACTGACAGATTTGGAAAGCTGTGACTTTTTTATATTAAAGGAAGAAAAGCACAAAGCTTATTGCTATTATTGGGCGGCTGGCACACTACAAATAGACCTAATTAATGCAATCGAAGACGTGAAATATTATTTGAGACAAATTCTGGTGGCTTCCCGTTGCTCCCAATTCAGGCCATTTGCATGTGTGGGCTATACTCTCAAAATATTACAACTTTAATTGCTACAATTGAATTCTCTTCATTTTGACTTTGTTCTCAAAATATTTAGACTTTATTCTTGTAATTTTGACTTTATTCTTGTAATTCTGACTTTATTCTCAAAATATTTCAAAATTTATTCTCAAAATATTATGACTTTAATGTCGTAATTTTAGATTTTTTTTATTATTTAACGTGGCACTAAAACACAGCCATAAATAACAAATAACCTTTTATATTTTTAGATGCTCCCCTGTCAATAAAAATAGAGACAAGTAATTTCACCATTGTTTTTATCTTTACTTCAGGTGCGTCAACTGCAAGAAAACGCAGCTCAGCTACGTGCAATTTATGCTGGGGAGAAGGCAGATGCCATTTTGTCTCGTGAGCAGGAAGTGATGCAGGCCTGGAAAGAGCTCCTTGTTGCATGTGAGGGCAGCCGTGTGCAGGTCACAACAGTAACGGATAAGATCCAGTTCTTCGCTGTGGTGCGGGAACTGAGCATGTGGATGGATGGAATCATGGGGCAGATTGGCTCGACTGATGATGCCAGGTACCAGATCAATTATAAAACCATCTGAATTATCCTGAATCTACAACTGGATTTAAACCAAGCACAGTAGACAATTTGCATCAGGATAATGTGTGTGCGTGTTTCTTGTTTGTGTCTGGGCGTGGGCTTTGGTGTTGGGGGGGTGCTTGTGTACGTGTCAGGGACCTCTCTGTGCTGGACGGCATGATGTCCCAACATCAGAATCTGAAGAGTAAGATGGATAACAAGAGCAAGAACTTTGTGCATTGCGTGGAGATGGGAAAGATGCTGCTCGCTGCACGCAACCCTGCGGCTGAAGAGGTACACACATACTCAAACACTAAACCCTCTATGTGCACACCTTAAAACATGCAAACACATACAGTTGAGGTCAAAAGTTTACATGCACCTTGCAGAATCTGCAAAATGTTTATTATTTTACCAAAATAAGTGGGATCATACAAAATGCATGGTATTTTTTATTTAGTACTGACCTGAATAAGATATATCACATTAAAAATGTTTACATAGTAGTTGAATTTATAAAAATGACCCTGTTCAAAAGTTCAAAAACTGTGTTTTCTTTGTTGTTGTTTGTTTAGTCATAGTTGTTCATTAGTTCCTTGTTTCATCCAAACAGCTAAACTGCCTGCTTTTCTTCAGAAAAATCATTCAGGTCCCAGTTTAACTGTTTAGAACAAACAAGGGAACAACTGTCATTAAAAAACACACATAAACAGCTGTGGATCATTCAGGTAACAACACAGTATTAAGAATCAAGTGTATGTAAACTTTTGAACAGGGTCATTTTTATAAATTCTACTATTATTTTCTCTTGTGGACTATATTTAAACATCATTTATGGGAAATATCTTATTCAGATCAGTATTAAATATAAAAACAACGCATTTTGTATGACCCTTTTTATTTTGGTAAAATAATTAACATTTTGCAGATTTGTCAAGGTGTATGTAAACTGTACATGAAACTGAAGTTTTACTTTGTTTAATTGCTATGTAATATAAAAATGTACAGTTAAAAAATTGAGAAATTTTGAAATTGTGAAAATTTATATCGTTTTGCCTAGTATTTATACATTTTTAGAGGGTAGATGAATGCTTTCATTAAAAAAAAAAAAAACAATAGATTTGTCAAAGTTTGAACTTTACAGTGCTCACGGCATCATATCCTAAAAAAAGGCATTTTCCAAAAACACAAATAGCCAGGCTGATGTCTTAAAGTTTGGCTTAATCTGAGCTTAATGTTACGGGCTGTTTTTTATTAAAACATTTGACACATTAAAAATACCATTCAAAAGATTGGGGTTTGTAAGTTTTATTTTTGCTCACCAGAGGTTTGATCAAATATACTGTAAAAACAGTAATACTGGGGCATATTATATTATTACATATTATTATAACTGTTTTCTGTTTGGATATATTTTATGTAATTTATTCCTGTGATGGCAAAGCTCCATTTTTTGCAGCCATTACTCCAGTCCAGTGTCACATGATCCTTTAGAAATCATTCTGATCTGTTTTTGTTGAAATCAAGACTTTTTTCAGGATTCTTTGATGAACAGAAAATTCTAAAGAACAGAATGTGAAATTGAAATCTTTTGTAACTTTATAAATGTCTTTACTTTCAATATAATTCGTTCTTACTAAATAAAAGTATTAAAATTACTTTTGCATTAAATACACTTTTGCATTTTGCATTAAACATAGAATATTTCACCATCAGTGTGTTGCTCATATATGAATATATACCCTCTGATCCAGGTAAAGGAAAAGCTGGAGTACATCATGGCAAAGCAGAAAGATCTGAATGAGCGATGGGAACAGCACTGGGAGAAGCTTCAGCAAGGTCAGTGGTGACATTGTTGTAACGTCACTATTAAAAGTCTGATCCTTCCTACAAGATTTATTTGTGCCCTCCAGCCCAGCAGAGGCTGCAGTCTACCCAGCCGGGATCAGCAGAGCAGTCCTGGCTCACGATCAAGGAACCAATCCTTTCAAATACCCGTGAGGCAGGGGGCGGGACAGACGAGGTGGAGGAGCTGATTCGCCGGCATGAAGCGTTTCGGAAGGCCGCGTCTACGTGGAAGGATCATTTCAGCTCATTACGACAGGTCATTATGGAAACAAAGACTTATGTACAAATGTGTACAGCACCAGCACAGCACTGAAGAGGGTCTGAAGTAACGAAAGAGGGTGATGACATAATGCGGAGTATCCCCAGTTATATGTGAAGTGGCCCATTCATGTATTAACTATGAAACTAAAAGCTACCAAGCAACTAACAGATAGCAAAGCATTGAATAATATTGCTACGTAAAACAAAAAGTAAAATAGTCTACGGCAGCATTTTCAAAAATAAAAAAAAAACAGAATCAACATCCCCTCGCTATTGCATGTAAGTGTTTTGACAACATAATTAAAATAAAACAAAGCACTATGAAATCATTTACTTACAGTTTATGATGCAGCTGCAGTCAGATGTAGTTCTGCTTTATCTTTCAACAAATGTTTCTTTATGAACTCTCTATGACACTGTGACTTTTTTACTAAACAAAATGCTCCGATTAATCCTCAGACATGATCCGGGATGCTACTAAAAAATAAACGATCCACTTGTTCTTTACACTGGGATCCTTCTGATATCTGTACAAAAACCAAATGCGTCACAGCGGATGTTTTATTCACTCCATTTGTCCTATTGATGACTCAAGCGTGTGTCTGAAAGCGAATGCGCATCTGTATATTGTATCCAGTGTAGACAAGATAGTGGCAGTGATTGTAAAAGTGATTTGCTTTTGACGTGATACAACACTTGCATTCAACGTAATCAAGTGTCAAGCCATTAAGTGACTAAAAGCCAGTGGGCGAGGAGATGTCAGTGAGATGGTGAGAAGATGACTATTCGTCAATGTCTTGCTCTGGAGGCAGTGTTTTGCAAATGTTTGTGCCCCTGTGATGTCATCTGGTACCTTAGATCCAAACAAACTGTTTTTGGAGCTTGATTAAATAAATGCTTTGTATATAATGAGAAGGACGTTTTAAGCTATGAAACTTGCAGGATGTTTTAATGGTACAAAGACCTCTTACATGCTAAAAGACCAAGGTGAATTTGATTTCTCATGTCATAACTCTTTTAATACTTTTAATAAGTCACCATAATACTACAACCACCAAATCTAAATAATTTTGTCTGCTTTACTATAAAACACAAATTCCCTGGGAACATTTCAGTAATGGAACACACTCATTGTCTCATTGTCTATCTCTTCCGTCTGCAGGCAGAGAAGATGAAGGAGGAACTGAACAAGCCACCTTCTACCTCCTCTCTCCTCAGCAGGCAGATGTTCCCTCTCTCCTGTCTTGTGCCCAGCTCTTCTTCTTCGTCTTCGTCCTCCTCTCTCTTTCGTAACCCTCTTCAGGACTCACTTTTGGAGTCCAAGCCCGGGCCGGACCTCATGTACTCCACAGAACACACAGTGGCGAACACACTCGCTCAGCGGCTCGGGTCCACCCTGAACCCATACACGCCCGTCATGAATGGCTCCTCTTACCACGGGCTAAACCAGCCATCAGGGGTCATGGTGGAGAATGTTGCAATCCATGGGCTAAAACTACAGGGTCTTTCAGGGTTGGATAATTCCAGCTATCAGGGGTTAAACCAACAAGTTGGTGTCTTGGGGGTGAACAGCTCCAGCTACACTGGACTAAACCAACAGGGTGTTTTAGGAGAGGACAGCTCCAGCTACCACAGCCTGAACCATTTAGGTGCTGTGGGGGTAGCAGTAGAGCCCAAAATGGGATATGCTTGGCAGCACCTGAAAACGGACTGCCTTCAGCCTAAAATCAACCACATTCACAAAGCTGTTCCACCTTTGCTGGAGGCGCACCGAGCACAGCTTGCTGGTGGAGGACCAAACATGCCAGCTACTCCGATGGGCTTGGATCCCTCCCTGGAGATGATCCACAGCCGTTTACAGAGAGACCCCCGCGGGAGCCGTTCTGACCCACAGATGGATCACTTGCGGCGGGAGAGGGAGTACCGGCTTGGCCGGCAGACCTCCAGTGAGCAGGAGATCCAGGCACGACTTAACGAGCTCCCGCTGATCGTTAGGCAGGAACGCTACCGTCGAAGAATGGAAAGACAGTCATCCAGTGAGCAGGAGGGCAGCGGTAGGCAGAGAGTACAGAAACATGACTCCAGCGATGCAGAATCTGGGAAAGAGCCATCTGACAAGAGACCATCCGGGTGAGTGTTTCTGTAAATGTTTGCTTGGCTGTATTTTGGGAACAAAACTTCCTTTCTGTCATGCCTTAGAGGTAAAAAAAATATTTAATAAATTAGGTAAAGGAATTTTGGAAAAAGTGGTGCGGTTAGGGTGTGGGTAGGTGTTAAAGATCCCCACAAGGAAAGTAAAACCTGAAAACAGTCGCAATGAAGCTTAATAAACAAATAAGTAAAGAACGGTGTTGTTATTATTAAAGGAACACTCCACTTTTTTTTTGAAAATAGGCTCATTTTCCAACTCTTCTAGAGTTAAACAGATGAGTTTTACCATTTTTAAATCCATTCAGCCGATCTCCAGGTCTGGCGGTAGCACTTTTAGCATAACTTAGCATAAATCCTTGCATCTGATTAGCATCTCGTACAGAAATTACCAAACAGTTTCGATATTTTTCCTATTTAAAATTTGACTCTTCTGTAGTTACATTGTGTACTAAGACCGACAGAAAATGAAAAGTTGTGATTTTCGAGGCTGTTACGGATAGGAACTATACTCTCATTCTTTCCTAATAATCAAGGAACTTTGTTGCCGTACCATGGGTGCAGCAGGCGCAATGATGTTACGCTATGCCTGAAAATAGTCCCTAGCTAGGTAACTTCCAACGCGACTGGCACTAAGCCACTAAGCTAATAGTAAAATAGCTGGGGACTATATTCAGGCGCTGCGTAATATCATTGCGTCTGCTGCACCCATGGTACTGCAGCAAAGTTCCTTGATTATTATGCTAGAATGAGAGTATAGTTCCTATCCATATCAGCCTAGAAAATCACAACTTTTCATTTTCTGTCGGTCTTAGTAGTATGCAATGTAACTACAGAAGAGTCGAGTTTTAAATAGGAAAAATATCGAAACTCTTTGGTCATTTTTGAGCGAGATGCTAATGGTGTTCCTTTAACTAAAATGGTAACATTTTACAATAAACTTTCATTTGTTAAAGCTGCAGTCCGTAACTTTTTTTGGTTAAAAATTATACAGTATAAATTTCTGAGCAAGTACATAAGCAGCCAGTGTTAAAAACTATCGCCTTACTTCAGCCTGATTCACAACGGTTAGCTGATAATAATGTTTTTAAATTGAGTGGTATGGGTAGGTTTTTGCGGGAAATTCAAGCATGCCACTGCATCATTATGTCACGTCTGTAAACACAAAGAAAGCGTCCCAGCTAGTAACATAATCGCATGTGAGAATGCTGCAGGTGCCGGATATTTTATAGCCTTTTCTCACAGCGGCTGAAATAATTACACTTATTTTTTTGGTTGCGGACTGTGATCCAGAAAGTTTATGTGTTTATGAAACACAAGTGACTGAAATTAGATTACTCCAGTTTTAAATATGCATCTGTTTGCAGATAGCCTATGTGGGATTGCACAAGTTTTGTATTTTAAAGAACACCGGTCCTAAGGAAGAATAATTTGCTTTTTCGGCTAAAATAATTTCTTGATATGAAATTTGAATTTTATGTCAATCAGAGATTAGACTGTACAGAAACAGAAACGCTAATAGACGTACACACTACATACACGTAGTTACGCAATGCTGATGTTGTTAATATGAACAAATTGAGAACAACGTATAACAGTAATAATATCTTGCTAGTTTGATGTGATATGAGATAATAACCGATCGTTAGATTTAAACACCTGTAGCGTTTTTCCTCAGTTGGTCAGAACAAAAGTTTTAGACTTGTCACTTACTCTTAGATGACAATATCCGATGAAGATTCTTATTTGGGCCATATATTTAAATCTGTTAAATTGTGATTCCCAAATACAGTGAAAATCCACAACGGTGCGGTGACTGACAGCTACCGAAACATTAGATTCATCCGCGCTGGAGCCGAGCCGGAGCACAACCCACGCATGGAAGATAATTCCGCATTTAACTGCAATTGCAGGTTTTGAGACAGAGATGGCGACAAAGAGGCAAAACTTACGGACTGCAGCTTTAACATTAATTATATTAGTTAACATAAACAATAATTATATAGAATTGATTATTATTAAGTTCAAAACTTAATACATTATGAAAATATAAAGTTGTATCTGTTAACATTAGGTAATGTACTGAATATACATGAACATGAACATTTTAATTAACTAACATTAAAAAGATGGTAACACTTTACAATAAGGTTAGTTAACACTTTATTCATCTTAGTTAATGTTAATTTCAGCATTTAATGCATTATTAAAATCACAAATTGTTTGTTAACATTAGTTAATGCACTGTAAACTAACATGAACAAACAATGAACAACTGTATTTTTATTCACTAACATTAACATTAAATAAATACTGTAATAAACGTATTGTTCATTGTTTCTTCATGTTAGTAAATACATTATCTAGTGTTAACAAATGACACCTTACTGTAAAGTGTTACCAAAAAGTTTAACAAATGCTGTGAAAATGTATTATTCATTGTTAGTTAATTCATTAACTAAAGTTAACAAATGAGACATTGTAAAGTGTTACCACTAATACTTAAAAATAAAAGTGTTGCTGTGGTTAATTTTAAATGCTAAAATATAATTTTCATTCATTTAAATGAAGCTGGAATAACATAAAAATCTAAATCTAAACAAAGATTTGAATAGTTGACGTGGCAATTTACTGAAATAAAATAAGATGAGGTAATTTTAATTTTACTATACTGAAAACTGAGATAAAAATAAAGCTGAATAGAAAAAACTAAATTACAAATTCAAATGAAAACTGAAAATATAAAAGCGGAACCTAATTAAAATATTACTAATATTATATTAACAATCATAAAGACGTTTTGAGTATAGAAAGTATAAATAGCTCAATATAAAAACATTGATCAAATAACAAGTGTGTGCGTGTGTGTTCTTATCTTATGATAATGGGTAGCTAACATTTTCATCTTTCGATTTCATTTGTTTTTTTTAGGGAGAAGCGTTCCACTATGGCTGAGATTGTTGAGCAAGTGCAGGAGAGAGAAGCTTGCCATGTATGTTGCGTGTCTGTATTGGATTTGAATATTTGTCATAGTTTTAAAGCACATCATGCATCATATGCTCCCTCACCATTTGAATGCATTATCTACACAATTAGTAATACACTACCGTTCAAACGTTTGGGGCCAGTACAATTTTTAAAATGGTTTTGAATGAAGTGAACTCACTAAGGTTGCACTTATTTGATCAAAAATACAGTATAAACTATTATATTGTGAAATATTATTACAATTTAAAATAAAAAGAAAACTTTGTTCTATTTAAACTTCAGTCTTCAGTGTCCCATGATCCTTCAGAAGTCATTCTAATATTCTGATTTAGTGCTCAAGAATGTTCAAAAGAACAGCATTTATTGGAAATGTATATTTTTTTTAACAATGTAAGATCTTAACTGTTTCTTTTTGTAAATAGTTATTCATTTTCAAAAGAAAATAGAATCTTAATAACCCCACCTTTTAAACGGTAGTGTATGTAACTTTGAAGAAAATCAGTCCACTTACAGCTGATTTAAAGGTTGAGGATTTTTCTAGCATTTGTGTCATCCAAAGAGAAATAAGAGTAGACTTACTGCAGGTACAGTGCCTCTGGAGTACCTTGGTTTGGTGTCTTGCTCAAGGGCACAATAGTGATAGAGCAGAATTGTGATCTCAGTAATTCTCCACTTTCTGGGTCACCTTGCATCCTCCGAAACTTGGGACTGATCCCCAAACATTTTAGCCAGCAGCTCAGACTCTTAAGCATCTGGCTGTATACAGTTTATTGTTTAGTTAAGACTGATATTTGACTTTGCTTTATGGAGGTGGAGGTGCAGAATTCATATATTTTTAATTAGAGATGGAAGATACAGCACTTCCATCTGTGTCTGAGAATGTGACCTAATTTCCATATACACCCATTTCAAATTTTTTATAGTTCACTTTTTGTTTCCTTATAATAAACAACTCTGCATCACATATTCACAAAGAATTCTTTTCAGGCCAGGGGAGAGGTATACAGACCACCCAGCAGCCTCTCTGCACCAGTCAGCCGTCTAGATCGCCCTCGAGCCCGAGACCGCCCCAAACCACGACGAAGACCTCGTCCAAAAGAACCCGAGGAGCCACGGAGGTCTCGTTCTGCACCTGCTCAGAGCGTCCCATCCACACCTCAGCCTCCTACCCATACCGTCAATCATGAGGGTTTCCTGTACAGGAAACACGAAGAGGAGGGGAAAGAGAGAAGCCCAAACAGGTGTGTTTCTAAAAGCTAGTTAGAAAACAAATAATCTAAAAGCTAGTAACTGATTGCAATGCCCTGACATCATCTCTATAACACTAGAAATCCTGTTACCAAGCCAATGTTATCCACAAATAACACTGTTTAGAATAGCATGCATTGCTAGATAGTATACACAGTATGCAAACATCAATTACATTAGTTGTTGTACATTCAATTGTTGCTACGTGACCTAGCTATTTTACAAGAAAGAGAAAGATTAGATTCTGGTAAATGAAGCCACTAAGTGAGCGCTAACTGAATTTGATGTATTTAGAATGATCTGGACTATTACATACTGAATTAAAACTACATCAAGTATAGGGTTAGGGTTGTATACAGCATAATGAGTTTCATCATTCAAATGTAATAAGAATAGTCAAAGACGTAATATTGAAGATTGTGGGAAAAAATGAATCTTTCATTTAAACCTCATATTTGTGATCAACTACTGTATTGAAGGCTAGTCAGTGGCCTAATAGTGTATTAGAAATGCTGTTCTTAGTGTGTTTGTTTGCTAATAGCAATACTAAATACCTTTTACACCTCCTGCAGCAAGTCGTGGGTAAATCTTTTCTGCGTGCTCAAACAAGGGGAGATCGGTTTCTACAAAGATGCACGACACAAAACCACACCCTACAATGATGAGCCACTTCTCAACTTGGCCATCTGTGAATTTGACACTACCAATGGATATAAAAAGAAGAAGAATGTCTTCATTCTCAGGTAAAATTAACTCTGTGTGATCTTTAATGACTAACATACAGGTGCTGGTCATATAATTAGAATATCATCAAAAAGTTGATTTATTTCACGAATTCCATTCAAAAAGTGAAACTTGTATATTATATTCATTCATTACACACAGACTGATATATTACAAATGTTTATTTCTTTTAATGATGATTATAACTGACAACTAATGAAAACCCCAAATTCAGTATCTCAGAAAATTAGAATATTGTGAAAAGGTTCAATATTGAAGACACCTGGTGCCACACTCTAATCAGCTAATTAACTCAAAACACCTGCAAAGGCCTTTAAATGGTCTCTCAGTCTAGTTCTGTAGGGTACACAATCATGGGGAAGACTGCTGACTTGACAGTTGTCCAAAAGACGACCACTGACACCTTGCACATAGCGGGCAAGACACAAAAGGTCAATGCAAAAGAGGCTGGCTGTTCACAGAGCTCTGTGTCCAAGCACATCAATAGATAGGCGAAGGGAAGGAAAAGATGTGGTAGAAAAATGTGTACAAGCAATAGGGATAACCGCACCCTGGAGAGGATTGTGAAACAAAACCTATTCAAAAATGTGGGGGAGATTCACAAAGAGTGGACTGCAGCTGGAGTCAGTGCTTCAAGAACCACTATGCACAGACGTATGCAAGACATGGGTTTCAGCTGTCGCATTCCTTGTGTCAAGCCACTCTTGAACAACAGACAGCGTCAGAAGCGTCTCTCTGGGCTAAAGACAAAAAGGACTGGACTGCTGCTGAGTGGTCCAAAGCTATGTTCTCTGATGAAAGTAAATTTTGCATTTCCTTTGGAAATCAGGGTCCCAGAGTCTGGAGGAAGAGAGGAGAGGCACAGAATCCACGTTGCTTGAGGTCCAGTGTAAAGTTTCCACAGTCAGTGATGGTTTGGGGTGCCATGTCATCTGCTGGTGTTGGTCCAGTGTGTTTTCTGAGGTCCAAGGTCAACGCAACCATATACCAGGAAGTTTTAGAGCACTTCATGCTTCTTGCTGCTGACCAACTTTATGGAGATGCAGATTTCATTTTCCAACAGGACTTGGCACCTGCACACAGTGCCAAAGCTACCAGTACCTGGTTTAAGGACCATGGTATCCCTGTTCTTAATTGGCCAGCAAACTCGCCTGACCTTAACCCCATAGAAAATCTATGTGAAGAGGAAGATGCGATATGCCAGACCCAACAATGCAGAAGAGCTGAAGGCCACTATCAGAGCAACCTGGGCTCTCATAACACCTGAGCAGTGCCACAGACTGATTAACTCCATGCCACGGCGCATTGCTGCAGTAATTCAGGCAAAAGGAGCCCCAGCTAAGTATTGAGTGCTGTACATGCTCATACTTTTCATGTTCATACTTTTCAGTTGGCCAAGATTTCTAAAAATCCTTTCTTTGTATTGGTCTTAAGTAATATTCTAATTTTCTGAGATACTGAATTTGGGATTTTCATTAGTTGTCAGTTATAATCATCAAAATTAAAAGAAATAAACATTTGAAATATATCAGTCTGTGTGTAATGAATGAATATAATATACAAGTTTCACTTTTTGAATGGAATTCGTGAAATAAATCAACTTTTTGATGATATTCTAATTATATGACCAGCACCTGTACTCCCTACCAGTAAAAAAAATCTATGACAAATAACCATGCAGTTAGTGCATTTCAAGTTTATTATTTCAAGTTCATTTCTATTAAGAACCCTGTGCTTTTTGCAGTTTTTGTGCTGATTTATTTTTATTTTGAAACAAAAAGATATAGAGTGGGACATACTAAAAGATTGCCTTTTTTTTAATTAATGCTTCAATTCAGCAAGGATGCTTTAAATTGAGTAAATGTGACAGAAATCTTTGTATCTTTACATTTCAAATAACTGCCTTTGTTAACTTTCTATTAATCGAAGAATCTTGAAAAAAAGTATGTCTCCACAAAAATATTAAAGAATTTTTTCACTCCTGAATTGAAATTTCCTGCTAATTTACTCACCCCCATGTGATCCAAGATGTTCATGTCTTTCTTTCTTCCTTCAGTAAAAAAAAAATAAGGTTTTTCAGGAAAACATTCCAGGATTTTTCTTCATATAGTGGACTTCAGTGGAGATCAATGGGTTGAAGGTCCAAACTGCGGTTTCAGTGCAGCTTCCAAGGGCTCTACATGATCCCAGCCGAGGAATAAAGGTCTTATCAAGTGAAATGATTGATCATTTTTTTAAAAAAAAAATATATATATATTAACCACAAGTTTTCATCTTGCTCTAGCTCTGCAATGCACATCACTGACTTCACACATTACATAATCATGTTGAAAAGGTCACATGGTTAGTTCTTCGCCTGTGTACTTCAGTTCAAAAAGGTAGAGTAGGGTGAAAAATCATCCAACATCATTGTTTTAAATTTTTTTGTGAACATCGCTTGTTCGCTTTGTAAACACTGGGTCGGTACTTCTGCCTAAGTAACGCGTGACCTTTCCAACATGACTGTGTAATGCGTAAAGTCATGGATGCACAGCTCGTGAAAAAAGAATATGTTTTTATTTTATTTCAAAAATGGCTGATTGTTTCACTAGATAAGACCGTTATTACTTTTTTGGCGTTGTGTAACACCCTTTCGAAGCTGCACTGAATCTGCAATGTGGATCTTCAACCCATTGGTGGAAAATCCTGGAATGTTTTCCTTAATTTCTTTTTAACTGAAGAAATACATGAATATCTTGGATGACATGGGGTGAGTAAATGATCAGGAAATTTTAATTCTGGAGTGAAATGAGCTTTAAGCAGCACAATTGTTTTCAACATTAATAATAAGAAGAAAAATAAATGTCTCTTGAGCACTAAAGCATCAGAATGATTTCTGGGTCGTGTGACTGGAGTTCTGGCTGCAGACAATTTCCATCACAGAAATAAATGCAGTAGTAATTTTATTAACACACAATTAACGCAGTGTGCATTTTCTTTTTGACCAGATACAGTGTTGCCAACTTAGCAACTTTTTTTTTTTTTTCAAAAAAGCACATAGCGACAAATCTTAAATGGTTTACCCAAACCTTTGGCCTTTTTCATTTCCAAGACTCGCCGGTACTGCCGTGCGAGCGCGAGGTCTTGCTTTTTTCCCAGCATGCGCACATACCTCTTTCTCTCTCTGTCCATCTGCATTGTTTAGCGAGCGGCTGAGAAGCAATGCTCTTTCAGTTAAAACAGATATTATGTTATTTTACATGCAAGTATAGCCGAAATCACAGCACAGCTATTGTCTTTATCTTAGGTGTATTTGATTTCATCAGACGCTGGCTCGATTATCAGGATTTTTGTGCAGAATAACGTCTTGGAAGGGAGAGCTGGTTATGTAGTCTTAATGGGTCGCATTTCAGTCACTATTTCATATTCATTCTGTTGTCTGACAACAGAAACAGTAAAATATACCTATGAAAACCATTTTATTGAGAATTTAGCTCCAAATACAGTATGTGGGCACAGAGGCAAACAAATGTAATACTAAATAAAACATTTACTATGTTCAGGAGAAGTGAGCTGCCCTGTCCTGTGAAAATGTAAACAGGCTTGTGTAAGTAAATTGCTCAGTGCAAATAAAAAGAAGTAATGGGAATCGTTTTTCACAGACATGAACAAGTTCTTTAAAAAACATCTATGACCTTTGAAACATGTCTAGTCTTCATGCTCTATGTTGAGTATGGTTTCACTACTAATAAACATACTTTTGCATAAAACATCCATATTTGTCAGCGCTGATAGCCTTGTGGGCAGTGCACCGACATACATCGCCATTGCGCTACGGGCGTCCCGAGTTCGAATGCCGGTTTGAGAACCTTTCCCGACCGTGCCCTCTTCTCTCTCTCCCACTTCGTTTCCTGTCACTATGATCTGTCCTATCCTAATAAAGCCAAAAATAAATCTTAAAAAAAAAAAAAATCCATATTTGTCCATTCCATGTTGATTAGAGTATTAATTACTTGAAAAGTACTAATTTAAAGTACATTTAGAACAGATGAAATGTGTGATTAAATTGCAATTAATCACAAGTTAACTCTTGACAATCATGTGATTACTTGCGATTAAATATTTTAATTGATTGACAGCCTTAATATTTATATATATTTATATTTATGTATATCACAGTTTTGTATTTCTGATTATTTTAAAATAAGTCTTATTTCATATACAGTATCTCACAGAAGTGAGTACACCTCTCACATTTTTGTAAACATTTTATTATATCTTTTCATGTGACAACAATGAAGAAATTACACTTTGCTACAATGTAAAGTAGTGAGTGTACAGCTTGTATAACAGTGTAAATTTGCTGTCCCCTCAAAATAACTCAACACACAGCCAATAATGTCTAAACCGCTGGCCACAAAAGTGAGTACACCCCCAAGTGAAAATTACTAAATTGGACCCAATTAGTCTTTTTCTCTCCCCAGTGTCATGTGACTCATTAGTGTTACAAGTTCTCAGGTGTGAATGGGGAGCAGGTGTTTTAAATTTGGTGTTATCGCTCTCACTCTCTCATACTGGTCACTGGAAGTTCAACATGGCACCTCATGGCAAAGAGGATCTGAAAAAAAGAATTCTTACTGTACATAAAGATGCAGGCTATAAGAAGATTGCCAAGACCCTGAAACTGAGCTGCAGCACGGTGGCCAAGACCATACAGCAGTTTAACAGGTTCCATTTCAGAACAGGCCTCGTCATGTTCGACCAAAGAAGTTGAGTGCACTTGCTCAGCATCATATCCAGATGTTGTGTTTGGGAAATAGACGTGTTGCAGAGGTCGAAGGGGTGGGGGGTTCAGCCTGTCAGTGCTCAGATCATACGCCACACACAGCATCAAATTGGTCTGCATGGCTGCCGTCCCAGAAGGAAGCCTCTTCTAAAGTTGATGCACAAAAAAGCCCAGAAACAGTTTGCTGAAGACAAGCAGACTAAGGATGTGGATTACTGGAACCATGTCCTTTGGTCTGATGAGACCAAGATAAACGTATTTGGTTCAGATGGTGTCAAGTGTGTGTGGCAGTCAAGCATGGTGGTGGGAGTGTCATGGCCTGGGGCTGCATACGTGCTGCCGGCAATGGGGAGCTACAGTTCATTGAGGTAACCATGAATGCCAGTATGTACTGTGACATACTGAAGCAGAGCATGATCCCCTCCCTTCGGAGACTGGGCCGCAGGGCAGTATTCCAACATGATAACGACCCCAAACACACCTCCAAGGTGATGGACTGGCCAAGCATGTCTCCAGACCTAAACTCTATTGAACATCTGTGGGGCATCCTCAAACAGAAGGTGGAGGAGCACAAGGTTTCTAACATCCACCAGCTCTGTGATGTCGTCATGGAGGAGTGGAAGAGGACTCCAGAGACAACCTGTGAAGCCCAAGAGGGTTAAGGCTGTGCTGGAAAATAATGGTAGCCACACAAAATATTGACACTTTAAGCCCAATTTGGACATTTTCACTGTTGTACTCACTTTTGTGGCCAGCGGTTAAGACATTAATGGCTGTGTGTTGAGTTATTTTGAGGGGACAGCAAATTTACACTGTTATACAAGCTGTACACTCACTACTTTACACTTTAGCAAAGTGAAATTTCTTCAGTGTTGTCACATGAAAAGATATAATAAAATATTTACAAAAATGTAAGGGGTGGACTCACTTCTGTGAAATACTGTATTTCAAAGCCACATCCATCCCTTTTAACACTTTTTATTTATGTGTTTTTAATTTTTTTAGGACCACTGCTGAAGGGGACTACATCTTCCTGGCTAAGGATGAGGTATGTCAGACAAAGCCCCACCTAAGTGAAAAAAATCAAAGTTGATCAAAATTGTTGGGTAAATATTCAGCCTATTGTGGCCTCATTACAAGTGTGTGTGTGTGTGTGTGTGTGTGTGTGTTCTGTCTCACAGGAGGATCTAAAAGGCTGGGTCAACAGCATCAACGCTAGTCTGAAGGAGATCGAGGAAATTGCCAAGTGGGAGAAAGCCACAAACTCCTCCACCGACCCCGACAAATCAGAGCGCAAGGAGCGTTCTGAAGGGGCAGAGCCATCCGAGGGGGCGGAGAGATCAGAGAGGTCAGAGAAGTCTGAGCGTTCAGACCGATCAGATAAAATAGAGGCCTCGGACAAAAGCTCAGAAAAGAGGGACACATCTGAGAAGGAGAAAGGAGATAGAGGTGAAAGAGGAGAGAGAGGAGAACGAGGGGAGCGAGAGAGGGGCGAACGAGGAGACCGGGGCTCCAGGGGTTCCAGCACTTCGGGAAAAAGCAAATGACTCATCTCTCGACACCTTTATTTACTCATCCATCCCTCCATCCTTCCAGAGAGAAGACAGGACTTGCATTTCTCTGTCTCTGTCGCTCTGTTCGTCCTGACAGCCTGATTTCAGGACAGACATAATTGTCCCTTGAATGTGTCGATGTGTGTCTGTGTGCGTGTGCCAATGTGTCGAAGAGAGCGTCTGTGAAAGAATATGAAATGAACAGCATATGAACGTATCCCAGCATCAGAGGGCCAGTTCAGCCGCCCTGCTCGACTCTCACAGAAAAGGCACTTTAGACTATTGAGGATGACTATAGCCCTTAATATTTTAGAAGCGTTTTCTTGAAGCAATATACCGTACGTAGTAACCGATGCCGCTTGTTTTAGCCGCTCTGCTCTTCCAAGCGAGAGAGAGAGAGAGAGAGAAAGTGACAGAGAGAAGTCATTCAGAGAGAAAACTGGTGCGGTAGTAGGGACAGTGTTCCTCCTGATTGACATCTTTACACAGCCCCACACATGCATACGCACACGCACAGTGCATCATGGGAAAATGTTTGGTATGGAACACCATTCTCTCACCCGAGGCCGTACACGTCTTCCACCTGCTGCTTGTAGTAATGGTTTTAATCATGCGAGACGCTTCACAATACTGTGGTGAGCGCGATTCAGTCCAAATTACACTTGATGAAGAGTCTTGATCACAATACGTGAATATAATGTGGTGTGTGTGTGTGCGTGAATACAGCTCCATCCAGAAGGAGATCAAATGTACTATGTATAATCTCATTGATCGTATTTATTAGGTTATCACGATACAAATTTAAATTGCAAGGTTAATCTTCCCTGAACTAAAAGGAAGTACGATCAAACACCCCCGTACGTGTACAAATATGCTGCTTTTTATCATCTCTGCCCCCTTACATCACTCTTTGATTGTAAAATGATTAGTACACATAAAATAGGGTGTCTTTGACTTTGTCATGCTATAAAGAAAAAGATTGTGTATATATATATATTTGTATATATACTAGTAAACCAGATTTACTTCTATGAGCTGCAGCGTCTAATTACAAAAAAAGTATCATTTTTATCTACGTATGAAAATGTAACAAGTTAAAAAGAGTTGTTTAAAGTGCCCCTGGCTGAATTTAGACGGTAAACATGCGTGTTAGCCGCCTTTCCCGGGATCTCTTGTATACGGAAACGCAACTTTTACTGTTTACGGTTTGTTTTTCTTTTCTGTTTCTTTTTCTTTTTTTGGCCAGGGCAAAAGATCAGGATCCTTGTAAAAAGAAATCACCATTAAAACTCTCATCAGAGACTGTTTTGTGTTTAATTTAGATGTTAAGAGAACTGCAATTCCTATGACAAAGACAATGATTTTCCCCGTTAATAGAGATAAAAATATCAGAGTAAACCAGGATCATTACAAAAAAACAAAAAAATCATTCTGTTTTTCCACTTCTTTGTACTGCTGATCCTATGGCTTTAATTTACATTGTAAACCACATTGGTGAGGTCAAGCTTTTCTAGCTCTGTTTTCACTGCACAAACTTGTTCTTAGTTCAAACTCGAACAGTGTGCAACAGCAAAATCATACTAATCATACCAAAACCGATTTCTGAATTTTAGATCACACCGTGTGGAAACTAGTCCTTAACGAATTCTGTGAATAATCACATTTGTAATAATCCAGCATTGTCTACAAACCTCTGCTTGGAAGATCAATAACATCTAATGTGACTCATCTAATGTGTCAGTTTTTTCTAACTGTGGATGCCTTATGAATGCATGTAATAAGGAGATGTGGGCACCACCTCTATTATTGTATTCAGTATGTTCTGAATAAAACACTCATTTACAGATTACATTATTTTCATGACAAAAAAAAAAAAAAAAAAAAAAACATAGCTTGACCCCTGATCAGCTCCAGTAAAACATGCAATATTGATTTGATTGTGTGCGCTTTCAGAAGTAGTGAGTTCCTGCTGTCACATAACACACAACACATGACCTGTGATGACTGAAAACAGTCACACACACTTCAGTCAGACTTGGAGTCAAATCTGCTCCGGATGTGTCTTTGATCATTGTCATAGAAACTGCATAACTAGAGGCTGATCTTGTTTTGCACTGTGTATCTGTATGTGATAAATGTGATTAAGGGTGAATGAATGTCTGTTACCAAATTGCTGCTGTGTATGTCTCTGTCTTACCTTTGCTGAAGCAACCTTGCTTCTAACCAACTCGTCCCCCCCATGATTTGGACTTATGTTACTTAACATTTTGACTACATATCCAACATTTGTTTTAGTGACCTTGACTACGGTCTGCCTGCAAAAAGCACAATTTCTCCCTGAACAACAATCTGAAGTATTGGAAAAGACCGTGATCCCTGCATTTCGTAAAGCTGCCACATGAGGTCAGTGTTGCAAAGGCATTGCAGTGCTAAAATAATTTTCATTTGAACTCTTCAATTTCAATTTTAATTTTAGGGTCACTACAACAGCATATTTGTCTGCGATTTTTAGACCTTGTGGTCAGTTTTTGGTTTGCTAAGCCTTGCTTTGTTTCTCTCCAGCTTGACCTCACCAGTAAGTATTTCTATTTTATTTCATTACTAAAAGAATGGAGAAAAAAAGCCCTAAAATACATGGAGTTTGTGGGTTGCCCTCCTTTATTTGAAGTCAGTTGTTTCACACATGAAATTAAAGAAAAACACTATTAAGTTGCATGAAAGAGAATATAGAGGTGATTTCTATGCAACAGCTGTGCATGTTTATCAAAAGGGTTTCAATCTTCAGCAAAGCACTGAGATAATGGATGATGATTGATGATGATGGAGATGGAGAAATGAGTGGAATGAGCAGATCACTTGTATAGCTGAAATGAGACATTAAATCATTTATGTACTGATATCTGCACTAATTCATAAATACAGGTTGTATATATCAGTGTGCTGTTGAGTTTTGATTTTGGTGACTGTTTGCATCTGCAGGTGTGCTTAAATTGTTTATTCAGTTATAAAAATTGCACTGTGTTTGAACATATTTGACCATTCACTAATGAATAACTTACAGTCCACTTTTAAATATTTAAATAATAATAATACACATTTTTCACATTTAACATTAGCGTTTATAAGACATGACTATGACGTAATGTATCCACCTTTTTTTTTTTAACGCGGAAGTAAGCCGGTTTTTGCTTATGGGGTCCTGCCTCCGTCCCATGCAATGAACTATGCTTGGGGCCATTTTTACCAGGTTTACAGACACCAACCAAAAGATGGCGCCACCTTCTTAAAGAGATTTCAACAGTAAGCTTGCTCATACTTGAAAAGTGCACTGCGTTGTTCGTAATTTTCAACAATTTTTGTATTATTTTCAGAAGGCGGTCTGAATTCTTTATTTCTTTTCTATTTCAAATTATACAACATACACATATTGTAAATGTACCATATGCAAGTTCATCTCAGTTCATCATTATCATGCAAGTCAGCAAGCATCTACAAAAGATGTATATTGTACAGCTTTCCCCTCTAGTAGAAAAAAGGAAATAGCCTAGAATAGTATGTGAAGTAGCATAAACTAACAAAAGTTAAATGAAAATCAATTGTGAGTAAATTATCTGCAGGTAAGTCACAGTGGTCCACTGATGAACAATAAATAAATAAATACAAATAAAAAAGAGACCAATTTCTAGTTATCAGGCAGAGGTGCAGATATAACAGATATAAATCATCAGTAAACACGAATGGACAGTTACTTTAATTTATCATTTTTTTATGACATAGATGGTTTCAGTTATTATAATCAGACTATTTCGTTTTTATTTGCACGCTTACTTATCTTAATCATTTGTCACAAATCTTTGAATAAAAGAGAGTACAAAGAACAAATGAATGTAATCCAGAACATGGAGCATTGCTTTGTTTCTCCCTTCACAAGCAAGTTTTAATATTTTATTTAATTTATGGAAGAATGGGGAAACATAAGCCCTTTTATCGATGAAGAGTGTGGGTTGCCCTCCTTTATTTTAAGTCAGTTCTTCTAAATATGAAATTAAAGAAAAACACTCTTAAGTTGCACTGAAGAGAATGCCGAGGTGATTTCTATGCACTTATAGCTAATTATCATTTGTTCAAGAAATTAATTACATTTGTGTTTGTGTACAGAACATGAAACACTGCACCAAGCAATGGCAGACAGATTGACAGGTGTGCATCATCCCTCGTCATATCACGGTCTTCCCAGTGGCCAAGATGAAATCCAAGATTTGCTGAATACTTTGTCTGTTTCAAATAAAATATTTGTAAGATATATTACTGAGCATTGAAACATACAGCAGAGAACACAGAAATCATAAGATTTTTCACATTAAATCAGAAAAGGTTTAATTTACTTGATAGAAATGAAATAATATAGGTTATATTTAATGACAAAAAGTGGCTTTAACCTACTTTGACGTGGACATATTGCGAGACCTCTTTTCCTTCCCTGTACAGAATCATCACAACATGAGCACATGATGATACTGAGTAAACAGCAATGTTTTCCAAATTATACATTTTAAAGCAGTTTTCATATTTTGGAGCATATTGTTAAATACCTGCTGTATTAGCCAGTTCACAACTTTTTCAGTGGAATCTGAATTCTTCTGGCACTTCATTAATCCTGTATCCTCATAGAACAGATAGTCCACTGTGAGTATGTCTGTCCTGTTGACACATTTGCTGCTGTCTGATATCGTTTTATTTGTGTCAAACGTGTGATGAAGCACCACTAGAACAGCAATTTTAGTTTCTGTTCAAGGACATAAACATAATTAAGAAAAAAGCATCACATTGAGCCAGGGTATGTTAAAAAAAAAAGAAAAACTATATTTAACACTTTGATTGAGATCATAATCAAACCTCCTATATAGTGACTGAAAGTTTTCAGTGCTGCATCAATGTCAGTTCCAGCTCGAGAAACAATAGGACAGAAAACCATAATAATGTCACTCTCGTCCATTGTGCGAACTTCCCTCAGATCCTCAATTTGGGTTTGCAGAGTACTAATAATGTGTTTGTGTGATGTAGCTGTTTTTCCAGTCAAAATGGAGAATACTTTTACCCCCTCTGAAGAATAAATTGTGATGGAATACGTTCAAATATGATTTTACAAAAAGCAATGACTATGATAATCAAAATTAAAACAGCAGAATTATTTTCTGTTCCTTTTACATCCAATACATTTCTTCTTTAAAGAAACAACAACAACATCACATAATCTAAAACAGTATTCGGGACAAATGTTCTTCTGGGTTATACTCACTGTTAAATATTGTGTTCTTTGTACTTTCCTAAAGGAAACAAATAATATCATTAATACTTTTACCAGTTAAACACCTATTATCAGTCCCATATAGCTACATAGAGCTACTGTACAATAAAACACTCCCAAAAATGTATTTTGTTAGTATTTCATGAATAAGCAACAAACCGCTCTGAAGTTGGTTGTGCATGTAGAAACTCTGATGACATCACTGTCTATGATGTAGTTCAGCTTCCCCACAGCTGCGTATTTCATCTCATACTCAGTGTCTGGACTGAGATCTGTCAGAGTGACTGTGTCATGTCTCTGTACAGACTGAGATTTCCAGTCTTTCTCTTCCTTCATTTTGTACAGTAACCTGAGCTCTTCTGTTGCAGGACATGCTGGAGACACCTTCACAACCACATTGTGATCACTGATTTGTTCAATGACCGGACAAGCTGGTTTTGATGGAGGAGTAAAGCAAATGCCTTCATCAGATCCGTTCTCATAGAGGAGAATACAGGAACCTGGATGGATTGTGTGCTCTTTTGAGATGACCAAAAATGTTGTGGACTGATCACCATGTAAAAGCATCATCTTTTTAAATGTTTCAAAATGTTCTCTCATCTTCTCCCTGATGCTTCCTGTGAGCCATGTTTGAGGAACTGCTTTAGGTTTCTTCTCAGAGTTTCTCGTCATTACTGAAGGTTTGAGGAAATCTTCTAAATCAGAAAGCAAGTTGTCTGGAATATCAAGAGAACTAAATGTGTAGCACACCATATTTTTTACTTTCATATCTGACAAAAATGTGTCTAATTTATTATTCACTTCAGCTCCAGAGTCAAGCAGATGTTCAAGAAATGTATCAACTGAAATTAATTCTTTTTCTTTCAGTGTGATCCACTCTGTAAGATTGTTTTCATTAAATGGAGACTCATTATGATCTTGCAGAAGGTCTGTCAGAGCACTAATATCTTTTTCACAGGCTTGAATAGACTGTTTCAAGGAGTTAAATCTGTTATTTAAATCTTGTTTGAAGGTTTGGCAGTTTTTCATCATGTCTTGAAACTTCCTGTGAATTGCATTAAATGTGACTGCACTGTTGTGCTTCATAAGTTCACTGCACTTGTCTTCAATCGAGCTTAGTGTTTCTAAGACAGACTCTGTGGCATTGATGAGTTTCTTGTCTATGACTCTGAGATGAATGACATCACTATCTACGGTGTAGTTCAGCTTCCCCACAGCTGTGTATTTCATCTCATACTCAGTGTCTGGACTGAGTTCGCTCAGAGTAACTGTGTCATGTCTCTGTACAGACTGAGATTTCCAGTCTTTCTCTTCCTTCATTTTGTACAGTAACCTGAGCTCTTCTGTTGCAGGACATGCTGGAGACACCTTCACAACCACATTGTGACCACTGATTTGTTCAATGACCGGACAAGCTGGTTTTGATGGAGGAGTAAAGCAAATGCCTTCATCAGATCCGTTCTCATAGAGGAGAATACAGGAACCAGGATGGATTGTGTGCTCTTTTGAGATTACCAAAAATGTTGTGGACTGATCACCATGTAAAAGCATCATTTGTTTAAATATTTCTAAATGTTCTCTCATCTTCTTCCTGATGCTTCCTGTGAGCCATGTTTGAGGAACTGCTTTAGGTTTCTTCTCAGAGTTTCTCGTCATTACTGAAGGTTTGAGGAAATCTTCTAAATCAGAAAGCAAGTTGTCTGGAATATCAAGAGAACTAAATGTGTAGCACACCATATTTTTTACTTTCATATCTGACAAAAATGTGTCTAATTTATTATTCACTTCAGCTCCAGAGTCAAGCAGATGTTCAAGAAATGTATCAACTGAAATTAATTCTTTTTCTTTCAGTGTGATCCACTCTGTAAGATTTTCATTAAATGGAGACTCATTATGATCTTGCAGAAGGTCTGTCAGAGCACTAATATCTTTTTCACAGGCTTGAATAGACTGTTTCAAGGAGTTAAATCTGTTA
This sequence comes from Cirrhinus molitorella, assembly GCA_033026305.1. NCBI lineage: Eukaryota > Metazoa > Chordata > Actinopteri > Cypriniformes > Cyprinidae > Cirrhinus > Cirrhinus molitorella. The sequence continues at coordinate 14,374,153 of CM065119.1, read as the reverse complement.
TTTAAATCTTGTTTGTAGGTTTGGCAGTTTTTCATCATGTCTTAAAACTTCCTGTGAATTGCATTAAATGTGACTGCACTGTTGTGCTTCATAAGTTCACTGCACTTGTCTTCAATCGAGCTTAGTGTTTCTAAGACAGACTCTGTGGCATTGATGAGTTTCTTGTCTATGACTCTGAGATGAATGACATCACTATCTACGGTGTAGTTCAGCTTCCCCACAGCTGTGTATTTCATCTCATACTCAGTGTCTGGACTGAGTTCGCTCAGAGTAACTGTGTCATGTCTCTGTACAGACTGAGATTTCCAGTCTTTCTCTTCCTTCATTTTGTACAGTAACCTGAGCTCTTCTGTTGCAGGACATGCTGGAGACACCTTCACAACCACATTGTGACCACTGATTTGTTCAATGACCGGACAAGCTGGTTTTGATGGAGGAGTAAAGCAAATGCCTTCATCAGATCCGTTCTCATAGAGGAGAATACAGGAACCAGGATGGATTGTGTGCTCTTTTGAGATGACCAAAAATGTTGTGGACTGATCACCATGTAAAAGCATCATCTGTTTAAATATTTCTAAATGTTCTCTCATCTTCTTCCTGATGCTTCCTGTGAGCCATGTTTGAGGAACTGCTTTAGGTTTCTTCTCAGAGTTTCTCGTCATTACTGAAGGTTTGAGGAAATCTTCTAAATCAGAAAGCAAGTTGTCTGGAATATCAAGAGAACTAAATGTGTAGCACACCATATTTTTTACTTTCATATCTGACAAAAATGTGTCTAAGTTATTATTCACTTCAGCTCCAGAGTCAAGCAGATGTTCAAGAAATGTATCAACTGAAATTAATTCTTTTTCTTTCAGTGTGATCCACTCTGTAAGATTGTTTTCATGAAATGGAGACTCATTATGATCTTGCAGAAGGTCTGTCAGAGCACTAATATCTTTTTCACAGGCTTGAATAGACTGTTTTAAGGAGTTAAATCTGTTATTTAAATCTTGTTTGTAGGTTTGGCAGTTTTTCATCATGTCTTGAAACTTCCTGTGAATTGCATTAAATGTGACTGCACTGTTGTGCTTCATAAGTTCACTGCACTTGTCTTCAATCGAGCTTAGTGTTTCTAAGACAGACTCTGTGGCATTGATGAGTTTCTTGTCTATGACTCTGAGATGAATGACATCACTATCTACGGTGTAGTTCAGCTTCCCCACAGCTGTGTATTTCATCTCATACTCAGTGTCTGGACTGAGTTCGCTCAGAGTAACTGTGTCATGTCTCTGTACAGACTGAGATTTCCAGTCTTTCTCTTCCTTCATTTTGTACAGTAACCTGAGCTCTTCTGTTGCAGGACATGCTGGAGACACCTTCACAACCACATTGTGATCACTGATTTGTTCAATGACCGGACAAGCTGGTTTTGATGGAGGAGTAAAGCAAATGCCTTCATCAGATCCGTTCTCATAGAGGAGAATACAGGAACCAGGATGGATTGTTTCCTCTTTTGAGATTACCAAAAATTTTGTTGACTGATCACTATGTAATAGCATCATCATCTTTTTAAATGTTTCAAAATGTTCTCTCATCTTCTCCCTGATGCTTCCTGTGAGCCATGTTTGAGGAACTGCTTTAGGTTTCTTCTCAGAGTTTCTCGTCATTACTGAAGGTTTGAGGAAATCTTCTAAATCAGAAAGCAAGTTGTCTGAAATATCAAGAGAAGTAAATGTGTAGCACACCATATTTTTTACTTTCATATCTGACAAAAATGTGTCTAAGTTATTATTCACTTCAGCTCCAGAGTAAAGCAGATGTTCAAGAAATGTATCAACTGAAATTAATTCTTTTTCTTTCAGTGTGATCCACTCTGTAAGATTGTTTTCATTAAATGGAGACTCATTATGATCTTGAAGGAGGTCCATCAGAGCACTAATATCTTTTTCACAGTTTTGAATTGACTGAATCATTGATTTAATTCTGTTACTTAAATCTTGTTTGTAGGTTTGGCCGTATCTCATCATGTCTTGGATCCTTCTGTGAATTGGATCAAATCTCTCTGCACTGTTGTGCTTCATAAGTTCACTGCACTTGTTTTCAATTAAGCTTAGTGTTTCTAAAACAGACTCTGTGGCATTGATGAGTTTCTTGTGTATGACTCTGAGGTGGATAACTTCACTATCTACGGTGTAGTTCAGTTTCCCCACGGCTGCGTATTTCACTTCATACTCGGTGTCTGGACTGAGATCTGTCAGAGTGGCTGTGTCATGACTCTGTACAGACAGAGATTTCCAGTCTTTCTCTTCCTTCATTTTGTACAGTAACCTGAGCTCTTCTGTTGCAGGACATGCTGGAGACACCTTCACAACAACACTGTGACCACTGATCTGTTCAATGACGGGAAAAGTTGGTTTTAATGGAGGAGAAAAACAGGTGGCTTTATCAGATCCATTCTTATAGAGGAGAATGCAAGACCCTGGATTATTTTTCATTTCTTTTGCTGCAACAAAACATGTAGATGGTTTGAATGTTTTTGACTCAATCAAGTTTTTTAAGATAGTCAAGTTGCTCCTCATAGTAGTGTTGATGTCAGAGGTGAACCCAGTTTTTTGTTTGGAATCAGGTGAATCCTCACCATTGTTGTCCTTTGTTGAAGGACTTAGGAAGACCTTTTGTTTAGAAAGAAGCACATCTGGGCACTCAAATAATGTGAAAGTGTAGCTAACCACATTTTCAACTTCCAGTTCCATAACATTTTCAGCTAGATTTTCTTCCACTGTGACTCCAGAATCAATCAGCTGGGTGAGTGTTTTAATTCTGACAGATTCCTGCTCTTTTTCTTTCACCCATTGTTCAAGATCACTTCCTCTGAATGGACATTCTTCATGATCACTCAGAAGCTTAATCAGCTCTGTTTCCTTTTCCATATCACCACGGATTTTTGGCAATAGACAGCCAAGTTTCTTCATGAAACTCAATTTATAGTTATAGCAGTTTAGCTTCATGTGCTTAATTTTATTATGAAATTCTGCAAACACAAAAACCGGTGTGTCCTTCAAAAGATCACTGCATTTCATTTCAGTTGTACTTAAGCTCTCAATTACTGATTCAACATTTTTGATTAGACTTATGCTGATGTCTTTTTGAAGTTTTGCAGCACATAATTTTAGTTTGTCCAAGGGATAAAGCCACACTCTTAATGGAACTGCAAGTTCCTTGTTCTCTCGCAGCATTTTTTGAAGATCAGAAAAGCCTTTCAGAGCATCTTCAAAAGTGTCTAGGTTAGATTGTAAAGGGAAGTCACCATAAAACGTGCAACTGAATTTTTGAACTGCAGTCTTCTGTTTGTCATTCAGGCTCAGGTCAATCTGTGTGCCTCCTGAAATGCTCTTTAGTTTATCATGGGCAGCCTTTACTTCTCCTTCTACTGTGCTTTTGTCTTCAGCTGATGCAACTTCTCTATCAAAAACAAAGAAAGCATCTGCCCCATACAGCACAGCTGTCACCACATGTGTGGCTGTGTCATTATCAAACCCTTCATAGTGAGCTTTATTTCCAGAAGCCAAATGGTTCATGGTCAGCTCTTCAAACTTGGTGGTTGAATGATAATGTAGGGTCAGTCTCTGTTGTTTGAATGACTTCTTAGTGTCACAGAGATAACTGGCTGCTCCATTTACAGTAATGAGTCCACTTAAAAGGCTTAATTTAAGACTGCTGTCAATGTCCAGTAAGCGAGATTTTTCTTCAATGGAGTCTGAAGCTGTAATATTGATAACTGTGTTAATTTGAGAACGATCCTGTATACTCTGCTGCAGCTGCTCTTTATCCCATAGTGTGATTCCTGTACATTAAAATACATTAGAATTGAAAAAATATAGGATTACCCATTAAAAATACATCCATGGACATTTCCCCCTCTATCTTCTTAAATGATGATGTTTTTTTTATGTTTTTGCTACTTTGTTCTTTGTTTGTTGCTGATCTTAATAAATCTGCTAGATTCAGCACATCACTTTGCCTATACAACCCATTAGTATTATTGATCTGGATCTGTAGGAAGCTTATTTAATGTTAGAGTGAAATGTCTTTCTCCTGAACTGATACCTGGTATGAGTGCATCATTTCTGCAGTCATACAGCATCCCCAGCTGGAAGGGTCTCCCCAGAGCTGCAGTTTCAATAGCATCCACTCCCCCTAAATCCATATTAAAGGGCCAGGGCTTAGGAGGGTGAGACAGTAGAAAAGTATTACTGTTATTTATCCTGAAAAACAAACAAGTTAAATCATTCAAAGCCTGATAGTATAGGCCTGATGAAAACAACCAAAAGACAAAACCATCTTTTGCCCTACTGGGTCTAGACTGCGGTGTCACTCACATTAGGCCGCATGTCCACCACAGCGATTTTAGCCAGCTCAGTGTTTGGCACACTCCTGGAATTTTAAAAAAAACACGGCGCTCCCATTGAGAACAATTTAAAAAATATGCTAGCCACGGGGAAAAACACCTTGGTGGACACACAGTCTTAATGTATGTCATGGTGTAACATTAGCTGTATATTTGCAGCTATAATTGCAAGTGCACGGATAAAACATTTATAATAAACACTACAGTATTCCATTAAAAAATAAGAATTGTCAATTTTGATTTCATGCCAAAATAAAGAAACTGACATCATGTGCTTTTTAAAATAATTTTCATAGGTTTCACCTTATATTATTGGCTTAAAAAAAATGTGTAAATGTGTCTAGAAACACCAACATGTAGGTGACTTTTTTCAGTAGAACACAATTTTTTACTCAAACTGTTGCAGTCTATAAGTCATATAATGGCAGTCAATGGGATCCACAGCTTTGAGAGTCAAAAAAACATACACAGAAAAAAAATGACAATACATTTAATTGAGGTCTTAAGATACATAACAATCGGTCTGTGCACAACAGTCGGTGTGTGATGAGTCAGCGTGCTCTGGCATAGTAGACGCATACACGGAAGAGATCTGTCAGCACTGTGTAAACAATGAGTGATGTATACGCATGACAGATTCTGCTTCTGTGCATGTGTCTATTATGCCAGAGCATGTTAACTTGTTACGTGCCAACTGTTCTGAACGCGCTCAGAACAGTAGGACATTGAGGTGGATCAGAGGAAAAAAAATATATAAATACTGTTCAGTTTCTTGCACAGACAGATTGTTATGTGTCTTAAGACCACAATGTATCATCAAAAGCTGCAGGGTTTAATTTGGTTTTGTCTGTGTATGGTTTTTTTTCTCTCAAAGCTGTAGACTCCCATTGAATGCAACGGTTTGAGTTAAAAATCTCTGTTTGTGTTCTACTGATGAAACAAAGTAACCTACATTTTGGATGCCCTAGGGGTAAAAAGATAAACATCAAAGTTTCATTCTTGGGCAGGTTTTGCGAACGGTCAATTGACCTATTGTTAAGCTCCACCCCCCTTAGTTACTATTGCTGCCTCGGACAAACAAACGGAGTTGCCCATTGTCTCACAGTGACAACTGTCAGTGTGAAAACCTTGTCCAAAGATGTTTCTGATAAATTTTGAACATGATCACGATCGCCACGATTGCCACCAATCCCACACACTCAATTTCACTTAAGGTTAAGGTTAGGGTAAGATGCAGGGTAATTTTAGGGGTTAGCATTTATGTAGCATAATGTAGGAACTCAACACTGTGATTGACACAACCAATAAAATCTTTAAAATCAGCTGTGGGGCGGAGTTTGCACTGAAGATGATTGGGGGAAAAAATTGTGCATACGTGTCAGGTGCCTGTCTGTCAATGGGAGGAAGCCACGCCCTATTTTGGAGCGCCCACCCAATTTTGGAGTTCCCACCCCCATTTGGAGATCTCAAGGCTGCAGGTATAAGGTGTGTTCGACTTGAACCGTGACTACAGATGGCAGTCAACAAGAACAGCCAGTTGCAGTCGGGGGCAGAGTTGAAAACGTATGTCAAGTCGTACACTTTCTGCTCTCGGTAGTGACACTCACACAATGTTTGCATACTCTACCACAGATGACGTAAATAAAATGCAATATTTGTCAAATGAACAGATGTTTCAGAAACGTTTAGTATTTAAATACTAATAAAATGGGGGTATATATGATTTTATCCTTGCTATATTTTTTAAAATGACTCAATATAACATTGTAACTACAGTAAAAAAAGCTTATACTGTTCTAAAAACACAGATCTGTGGCCATAATTGGAATTAAAAAGGTTAGAATAAACACGAAACACAGGTGATTGTTTTCATGCCATGAATCTGGCCAATCCTGAAATGGCTGTGTCGTCATTAAAGCTCCTGCAGTCGCTCTCATAATACTGCAGCAGCTGAGTTAACCAGCTGATTCCTAAATTGCTATTGCGGTACTTTGAGGCCACTCGTGACAGTCATGTGCTGTCTGTGCTGTCTCAAGTTGGTTGTGGCTAGAAGGGATACAGCTCCACTGCGTTAAGCCGAAAGCACCTATACCCTTCTCGATGTCCGAGTTCCAGTCTCCGTACAGCTGTTACTCAACTGCCATTGGCTCATCTTCGTTAAATGTGTTAAAAGCTTTGAGGGGTCAGAACGCATGCATGCGCACGACGATGAGTAGGTAGAATAGGCTCGTTTGAGATGAGCAAAATCTGCGCAGAACCGATCGAGATGCATGCCGGTTAGAAATGTGTCCGAATTATGTCCGCCTTGCTCTGATGTCATGCTGACGTGTGCCAAAAAAACTCTTGCGATGCAAGGCGGCTGTGTCGGATTGAGCAGGCGGGCCAAACTGTTCACCAAGTTTATGATTATATTTGAAATCACCAATGAAATCTGAGAAGAACAGCCTAAATATGATTCCTTGTCCTCCAATAGTGTTAAAAAAACGTTTATTTTCCAGGCAACCGAAAGGTTGCGAGTTCGAGCCCCAAGTCCGGCAGGGATTGTCGGTGGGGGAGTGATTGATCAGTGCTCTCTCCACAATACCACGACTGAGTTGAGACCCTTGAGCAAAGCACTGAACCCCCAAACTGCTCCCCGGGCGCCGCAGCGATAGCAATATGGCTGCCCACTGCTCCGGCTCCTGTGTTCACTTGGATGGGAGCCACACTTTCTATAAGGTGCGTTCCGACTGACAGGGTCCCTACGCAGTGTTCACTGCTCCCTACTCCCTTAGCATGGTATATCCACTGAAGTGGACTTCACTGACAATAATTTGGAATGCCCTGGAATTTGGAATGTCATCAAAGAAAGGCACTGATGGGATCATGATAAAATAAAATAAAATAAAATAAAAAATGATAGAGCCTCAGCTGTTTTACTTAGTTTCACCTATTCACACAATATGTAAAGGTATCATTCGTCGTCCTACCATTCATAAATACTCTAATTTGTATAATAACAACATTTATTGCTACCGCTCCATCGCAGAGCCTTTAAAAAACTCTTTTAACGTCTCAGCTCCATCATTAGTTCTAACTAGTGACGTGGTGGGCAATGACAGTTGGGTGATTTTCCCCTCCACTTCCTGTGAAGTGAATGTACCTTTATTGCCTTTGCCATTCGCAGTGCCCTTCGAACTGAACATGTTCGCTCCCTTCGAATTGGAATCTTACTTAAAGGGTCAGCTGAAGTGCCTTGAAACACGCAGCTTTATTCTATGTGGTGCTCGGTTGACAGCTTATGACAGCCACAGTCTAATAGATTACCTCATAGATTGAATATGAAACTCTTACTAACAAAATTGTGATCATAATCATGCTGAGGCTGAGTAGTTTAATACATGCCGACTCACGCATATGATCTGCTTCGTGCTATCATGTCTTTGGACCGGGGTCAAAGTCCGCAGTTCACGTGAAACAACGCGAAACAAGACCTCATTTGCCCTATGGAAGGTATATTTACACTGTCTGGATCGTTCCCTATTGCCTACATTGCGCACTACCTGCCATTTTCCATAGAGAAAGTACTAACGCTGTGAACAAGTGACGATCTCAGCCGCAACTTCAGCATGTATTTATAGTGTAGGGGGCGGGACGCTATGGATTCTGGAGAGCATTTGATTGGACAGAAGGTTTGATGAGAATCTTGAAGTGCAGCGTGATGTCATAAAAATCGTTGATTCATATTGGCGGAAGTGACGAGACTGTAAGTTTTGAATACTTATATCTTGCGAATGTGAATTTTGTCGTTGTTTTGGAGCACACTAGCTTATAGATAACCTTAAGGCTAACATTTTCATACCAAAAGGTAAAAAACTTTAATTTTGATTTCATGGGGACTTTAAGATGGCGGAATACCCTTGAAGTCCACTTCACAGTACACTTGCAGTCAAATGGAACGCACCTATAAGCTGTGCCCAAAACGGTTCACTCGTTCACTCATTCACTAATCCCTATATAGTGTATGGCAGCTGAGTGGACTATATCATCAGGAGTGAACGAAATGAACGGATTCGGACGGTGACGTATACACTATGCATAAAAAACATCTTCATCATGTACTTCCATATTTAATGTTTAATGGCTGCCTGACACCTGTCACTCAAGTGGCCACGCCCTTAATTATGCAGAATTTTAATGCTTAATATAATTTAAACGGAGTTAGAAAAAAAAATCACCCCCCTCAGAGTTGTCATGAAGGGCAAAACTAGCTGTAAAAACCAAAACCACTTTTTGTACCAGGCTGTAAACTTGTATAGACATGAGTCTATGGGAATTTGCTCCCTTTTGCAGCTAGCCTCAAGCGGCCAGCCGATGAACTGCAGCTTCAGTCACTTCTGTATTGTTTCAAGAGCTAGGGTGCTTCTCAATATCCCTCCTCGTCTCCTCGATCCTCCGTCCTCCATCCTATGACCCGGAAACAGCTCAGAAATCTTGTAGGACATCTCAATTCTCTAATTGCACCACGAGGAGGCGAGGATCGAGAAGTGAGGAGGCTTCCTGAGGAGTCTTGAGCGAGGACTCACAGGTGCATCCTATGCGGAAGTCTTTTTCGGAAAAAAATCTGACGCACATGTAAATTATCCTCCCCCTTCACATCTGTCGTAATAGTTTAAATGTATATATTACCTTTGCAGTTTAAATAAACCATACATGTCATATATTTCAACAGGACATTAATATTTATTATGAATGCCTTATATAACAAACTTTAATAACATAAGGGTGGATCCCTTTAGCACAGCTGATGATGCTTTGAAGTGACGCGTGAGAGGTCAAGAATATTCCAATGTTTATCCTTTGATTCCTCCGTCCTCAATTCCTTTCCTTGCATCCTTCCCTCATATCCTAAGGAGGAGGAGCTAAGACGCAAGGAAAGGAAGCAAGGAAAGGAAACGAGGATGCACAACTAAGAAATGAGAAGCACCCCTAGAGCGGGAGGTTGCCGCTTGTTTCGGACACAGCTAAAGTCTTTGGTCAGGCGCAGTAGCTCTCCACAGACTGCGCTACCAAAATCAGGATGGGAACTGGCTAACGACACAGCTTAATGCTCATTGGTTCAGACAACTGTCATGTTGCCATTCTTTTCTAAAATGTTTTATTTTTAATCTAATATTATGTGGTTATGTGTTTGAATTATGCATACTATTCCGAAACACTATGAGAGTGCGATCTCTGTGTAAAATATGCGATTGTTGTAATATTTATATAAAAATCTAAAATACACGTTTGTATTAAAGTAAAAAAAAAAAAAAAAAAAAAAAAGATACATACACCTTTCGTGTGGAATTAAATAGCAAGCACTTTGAGTGTCTTGTTCATCATATTCATACAGAAACAACAGAACTGAAATTATATCATTTATCAGCAGTTTATCAGCAACACAGCACATGCGTGTTATAACGCGATATCTGCATTTGATCTTGTAGGTATCTCCAGAGCTCAGAACTGTCAGTCTTGACTGCACTTATTTCACTCTTCCCTTGACTGCAGCAGCATAACGTTACTCTTGCCTACATTTCAGGCAAGGCGACGCGCAATTCAAACAAGCCTTTTGATAGAAGTGATATGGCACCAATTACAACAACAACGACCGCGAGTTTCACACAACAGCACGGGACGGGGGAAGCTAACATGACAGTAGATCAGTGTTGCCAAGAATTGGGCAACTTTCATACTGTTGCCACGGGGTGTTTTTCATGTCCGCGGGTTGAAGCGACCCCAATAACTTAACATTTAGCCCCTGGAATGCAAATTTTACCAGAGGAACCCCACCGCAAAACGTGTATTTTACGGTACCCTGGAACGCGATTTTTACTGGAGGACCCCCCTCGAAACGCGATTGGGCTACTTTTGAGTAGCAATTGGGCGGGTTTTGTTGTGAAAACCTGGCAACCCTGCACAGACTTGCAAAGCAACAAACCAAGGTATACCCAAATATTGATACTGGTAATATGCAAACAGCCATGGGCAAAAAGTAAGTAATAACGTATGGTGTATACGTGCGTATGGCCCCGACTACATATAGCCTTGTTTCCTCTATGATCAATTATAGAAACTACTACATCAACGATGGAAGCACATATTTAGATTTGCATAGTGATTTAAAATTCATGTTGAGGTCATGTATTTTCATGATTTTCACCGCAAAAACAGAACTTTTTGTGTTGCAGTTGGTTAGCATGTACTTTAGCATGAAGCTAACTATACTTACCTATGCCGATTTTTCTTCCTTATCTTTAGAATTCCCACAGAGAGAAGTCTGACTTCACACGAATCATAATAACATTCTGACACTGTCTTTCTACATTAAAAACCTTCAGACAAACGTGACTCGCCTTTTATACAGGCTCCTGTGAATGTAAAACCAGGAAACGGCTGTTTGAAAACTTTAATTTTCAGGATTGTGGATCGATTGGCGCCACCGACACGCTGATTTACTGCCCTTCCCCCTCCCCGATCGTCGTTGACAGCAAGACGCAAACTTTCAACTGCAGGACAGCAATGACAATTTTTTAAAAAACGACAATGGGTATGTATGTTATACACATTCGTGTCTTCACTGTCAATATGCTATGTTCTCTGTTAACTTTTCTAGCGAAATACGTAACGTTACTCATTTAACAGGGCTCGAAATTAAGTCTTTAGGATTTACATTGTCTAATGTTTTCGCTTTTCTACAGAACGTTCGCTTTCGCTAAAAACTGCACATTATGCATGGTGTGATCTTACGCTCATTTTCCATTATGTAAGCGTGTGCTAAATAGTGTTTGACAGTAACGTAGGCTATATTCATGCTGCACGCCGGGGGACGTCAGCACCGCAGGGATGAACCGTTAAGCGGATTGCGGTCGTAGATTGAAAAATAATAAGCGTGATTCAAAATTTTAAAAATACATGCAAAAATAAAAAACACAAAACTGAAAAATTAATGCAAAGACATTCAGAAAAAAACAAACAAACAACGCGTCCGCGATCAGATTCGCATTCAAAGTCGTGTTTTCTGCTTTAATTTTTTCATTTTTGTATGCTTATGCTTTCCCCCCCTTCTCTCTCAATTCAGCAATCGCGCTAGCTTTTCGAAATGTTGAGGTGCGAGTTTCATGTAAATGAGGGCGGGCTTCAGCATCACCATGAGAGGGTCCTGTTTTTGATTAAATTTGAGACAATACAGTATCTCTTGCAGAGCAATGCAGTGTCAGTGTTATATCTACAGGACGTCAGGTCACACCAAGCTCTAGGATTGAAGGGTTTTCAACACCAATAGCTCAGAGACAGGTCAACACAGATAAAGAGTCATTTAGGACAGGCTCCTTTTATTCCAATTGTTGATGTACTTCTCTTAGAGATTAAGAAAAGGTTTTCTAAAGAGAATTGTGTCATAATGGAAGGGATACAGGCCTTGAATCCTGGAAGTCCTAAGTTTTATGAGAAAAATGTATTGTTTCCATTTGCCTCACAATACAACTGTAGCACTGAGGATCTAGAATTTGAAATTCCTCAGCTTAAACGAGTTCTTGAAAGGAAGCAAACTAGTGGTGTAGAAATGCCATCTAATTTACTAGACCTCACAGTCTTCCTTGAGCCATATAGGGAGGTATTTCATGAAGTGTTTAAACTTTGCAAAATTGCTCTTGTATTACCTGTGAGCACTGCATCCAAATACAATGAATAATGAACGTTTGAGTAATTTAGGGGTGTTAAGTGTTGAGGCAAGAAGGGCAAGGGCCATAAATCTTGATGATTTTGTGGATGTGTTTGCCAAAAGGCACAACAATAGGAGAATAAAGCTCTATTGAGAAGATGGTGGCCATAAAGGAATATGGATTTATTATTTTATTAGGGTCTGTATAGTGTGTGTGTGTGTATATATTGTAATGCCTCTTGTTCAGGTTGTTCATATGTCTGTTTTATTAATTCATTCATCAAAGGCTTAGTTCACCCAAAAATGAAAATTCTGTCATTAATTCCTCACCCTCATGTCATTCCAAACCCGAAAGTCCTTTTTTCATCTTCAGACACAAATGAAGATGTTTTGGATTTAATCTGAGAGCTTTCTGATCCTTATATAGACAGTCAAGTATGGATCACATTCAAAGCCCAGAAAACACTGTCAAATAGCTTCTTATAATTACAATTGAACCACCGATGTCACAGGAACTTATTTGACAATGTTTTTGGTACCTTTCTGGGCCTTGAATGTGATCTGTTCTTGACTTTCTATGGAAGGATCAGAAAGCTCTCAGATTACATCCAAAATATCTTCATTTGTGTCTGAAGATAAACGGAGGTCTGACGGGTTTAGAACGACATGAGGGTGAGTCATTAATGGCAGAAATTTCATTTTTTGGGAGAACTAACCCTTTAATCTTAAGTATTTTTTGACATGGCATATACTGTGTGCTGTACAATAAATATGGAAAATAACAGACCTGAAATGTGTTTTTAAAATAAATAGTGACCATTTATTTGGTTTGCACAAGTACTTGCTGAATTATTTTATGGAAAGCATTGCAGTATAATAATTAATTAATTCATCACATTATTACATTAACCAGCAACAAAAGTATAACATAACACTGAATTCATTCTTTGTTTTGTGTGCCACCCCAAGATTTGGTGTTGCCTCATCTAGCCACCCCTATGAAAATTTTCTGGGGCGGCACTGGTTTGATGGTTATACACAAACTATGCCATGCAGTAGGCTAGAGAGTTTTTACTGCTTTTGTACTCTTAATTTAGGTCATTCATTTAAACGAATAATTCAATAGTAACCAATAGGTCTTAGGACTTAGAAATTATGCAGTGTAAATGCATATCAATACACTGGACTTCACATGCAGCTTCAAGCATGGCATCTCATAAAGCATTTTCCTGTTGGTTGCAAAGCTGTTTTTAGTTCAGTATATCTGACAAGTAGCTGATACACACAAGCTAAAAAGGATTTCATCAGTAGAGAGGGTTGATTTTTGTAGCTGTCATGAGTCACAGGACCTTTCTGAATGGTGGACACAGCGACAGGTGTGTTGATTCGGTTTCATTCCACTACTTGTCCTTGATGAGCACAAAAAAAGCACAAAATTTATTGTTAATGTGACACACATTCAGTTTAAAATATGTAAAAATGATTTCTGTTTAAAAACATCAGGTCACCTTTAGTGCTTAGAAAATTTAAGAACGCAGACAATTCTTATTGGTTAATTTCGCAGTTAGGCAGTACTTCACCCTCAAATAAAACAAGATCTAATGGAAAAATTTTTTGTAGCATCTAAAAAGTGCAAAAAATGCTCCTTTGCATTTCCAGTCATATTGGTGAAAAAACTAACTGCATGAGAGGAAGTGAATGCTGGAGAAACTGGAGGAGATGGATGCCCCGTATCTGAACAAAAGAACTCGTGTATAGATGATTCTTCTTTCTATAAGAAAATGGTCTATTAGGAACATCTGCTTATCTTGCAGAGGTCATTTTGACACTGTCAGGGACCCTAAAGGGACCTACCAACTCACTTCCCAATATTCCAGCCCAAATCATCACTCCTCCACCTCATAGTCTTGTTGGAACAGGGTGGCCATTCACCAACCATCCAGAACTCCATCCATCTAAACCATTAAGTGTTCAGCATTCGTCAGTGAAAACGATTTGAAAATCATGTAATTCTGAGCCCATTGCAAACATTTCTCTTTGTGACTTTTGGTTAGGGGTGGTCAAAATGCAGCTTTATTCACAACTGCCATCCTCTGAAGGATCCTGCATCAAGAGATTCTTAGGACTCCAGAGACATTGGCAGCTTCAAATACCTGTTTGCTGCTCAACAGTGGCTTCTTTATAGCTGCCCTTTTAATAACATGATGTTTTTTTGACAGAAACCTTTCATAATAAGCCTTTATCTGATCAAATTCTTCTGTGCTGTGAATTACTCGCAAATCTTTTGACAGTTCGATGATCTCTTTTCAGTTTTCGTGATATATCAATTTTTGTCAATTGTTTTTACACTGTTACATGCTTTTCAACTTCAGAAAGATCTTTTTTGCTCCTCATATTGCATGAGAACTGTGACTTGCTTAATAACGTGGAACAACCTCTTTAAGTAGGTTTCACTTTAACTAAGATGACCTGGCAAACTATTTAACTAACCTGTCTAAGATTGATCTTAAAACATGAGAAATAAAACAAACAAACACTTTCTTAGGAAAAAACTAAAATCTGAGCATTTATTTTAATGAAATTCTACTGTTATGTTACTTGCATAATAATTTGGAACACGGTGTATGTTAGAATGCTGTTCACTGACTTCAGCTCAGCATTCAATACAATAATCCCACAACAGCTCATCAACAAACTAAACATTCTGGGCCCTAACCCCTCCCTTTGCAATTGGATTCTGGACTTTTTAACTGGAAGACCTCAGTCAGTCTGTGTCGACCGCAACACCTCCAGCACTAGCACACTGAACACAGGTGCCCCACAGGGCTGTGTGCTCAGCCCGCTGCTCTTCATGCTGCTGACCCATGACTGCACTGCCAAGTTCATCTACAACCACATCATCAAGTTTGCTGTGTTTTTTCACAGCAAACACAACTCACAACTGTGGTAGGTCTCATCAGCAACACAATGGTGTGGTGCAAACAACCTGTCCCTCAAAGTGAGTAAGACAAAGGAGGTTGTGATGGACTTCAGGAGGAATTCTGTTGACCACCCCCCACTGACCATCGACAGCTCGACTGTGGAGAGAGTCAGCAGCACTAAATTCCTGGGGGTGTACATAACAAAAGACCTCACCTGGACCACCAACACTACATCACTCTCCAAGAAAGCTCAACAGCGGCTACACTTCCTGTGCCAACTTAAAAGAGCAAGACTACTCAACAGCTTTTCCCCCCAGGCTCTGAGAGCCCTCAACTGCAAACCACTCCACCCCCCACCCCCTGTAGAAACACTCTTTTTTTTTCTCTATATGCACCAGACACTTTCTTATTAACGCTTAATGTTACAAGGACTTAATAAGGACTTAACAAATGTTTACTTGTCAATGCACCACAAATCAAATTGCACTATTTGGTTCTTAACCTTTGAAGAAATCCCATGCAGACACAGGGAGAACTTGCAAACTCCACACAGAAACGCATCCTGGCTCAGCGAGACTCAAACCAACGTAATTAATGTATTGTTCACTGTTTGTATGTTAGTTAATATATTAACTACTGTTAACAAATGACACCTCATTGTAAAGTGTTACCATAATAATAAATAATCAAATAAAATGCTTCAGACGATTAATAAGTCCATTATGTGCAAATGGATTGTACTTCTTGCTTCCTCAGTTACAAAGTTATTAAAATATTACTATTTTGCAGTAATTTGTCATTCAATTTGACATCACGTCTGCTATAGCCTAGTGTTAGGCTCAAGTATATTATTCTTACCTGTGTCCAAGAAATTCTACCTTAACAACTGGCACCTGTTTTCTTGCCCTGCAGAGAAAAAAAATACAGTATTACTTTAATTAGTAAACAGCAATGTGTTAAAAATAAACATTATAGAGCATTTTTTTCTTGTTAAATACCTGCTCTGTTAACCAGTTCACAACTTTGTCAGTTGAATCTAAATTCTTCTGACACTCCAGTAATCCTGTATCCTCATAGAACAGATAGTCCACAGTGAGTATATCTGTCCTGTTGACATATTTGCTGCTGTCTAGGACCACTTTCTCGGGGTCAAATGTGTGATAAAGCACCACTAGAACAGTCGGCTTCTGAATGTGTTCAGAGTCTGTTCAAGAAAATGTAAGATAATAATTATTTTTTATATATATTTTACATATATATAATATGTGTATATATATATATATATATAAATGGTGTCATGATTAATCAAACAACCTGTACAGCATTTTAATTTGTTTAATGCTGCATCAATGTCAGCTCTCGCTTGAGAAACAATAGGGCAGAAAACGAAAATTATGTCACTCTTGTCCACTGTGCAAACTTCTCTTAGATTTTTACTTCGCTTTTCCAGAATGGCAATAAGTTTCCGGTCACACTTATTTGTCTTTCCAGCCAAAATGACGAACACATTGACTTCCTCTGGAAAATGAATTGGAATGAAATAAGTAAAACAAGGTAAAGTACAAATATGTTCATACAAGTTAGATCCAAGATAACAATAAAATAACAGTTTTAAAATCAATTGTGTTCTCCTGGATGTTGTCCCTTATGCTGATCTGATAACTCAGAAGTCAAGAATGTAATATTCAAAATATACTAAACAAGCCTGTGTAAGGCCTCTTGTAAGACAGACTCACTTGTCTTAGGTTTGACTTCCTCCATTTTTAGTTTTTTTTTCTGCACTGACTCAGATTCACTTTCCTCCTGTAGACACACAACAGCTTTGGTGAAATTCAGTTACATTATCTGAATGAAAAAAAAGCAAATTAAATGTAATATCAGATTTACTTTTTTTGATTTGTGTGGCTTTCCTTGACTTAAAGCGGATTCCGTTTTTGTATAGATCCCCTTGCTAAACATCTGCTTTACCCAGTTTAACCAGTTAACTTTGTCGTCTGCATCTGCGTCTTTGGATGCGTCTTTCACCTCTGTGAAAATTATACACACAATCAATTAACAATGAAATCAAGGATGTTATATACTATATATACTCCTTTTTCCTAAGTAACTGTTGATCATCACCATGATGGATTCTAACTTATATTTGGATGTTATTGTGTTCCGTCACCATAGAATACCATGTTAAAACGGTGAAAATATGTATGTAGGATATGAATGGTCATCTGTTTTCAATGAAGCTAATCTGAAGATAATCTGGATAAATGACAGCTCATAATGTTTTTCATCACGATCACAATCCGTTGATAGTGTCTGAAAATAATATATGGTTGTTCAGTAAAAGTACTCTATTCATTTACATTTTAAAATGCAAGCTTATGAATTACATCTTAATCAATTAAAGCTTATTAAATCACTTCTTCATGCCAAGCTGTTGTATGTTCTGAAATATTGTTCTGTAATATCCATCAATAAACAAGCAGTTATTGTGGGAGGTTGCTTGTAAAACACAGACTTACTTGTCTCACTTGTCTTTCTCTGCACTGACTCAGATTCACTTTCACCCTGTAGACACACATCAGGATTCAGTCACATTATCTGGATAAAAAATAATAATTAAAAGAAACTTAAATATCAGATTTACTTTACATTTTTAGATTTTTGTGGCTCATCTTGACTCTGATGTTTTTGAGCCGTTTCCGTATTTTTAGAGATCACCTGCTTTAACCAGTTTTTAACTTTGTCGTCTGCATCTGAATTCCTCAGACACTTCATTAATCCTGTATCCTCATTGAACAGGTAGTCCACTGTGAGTATGTCTGTCCTGTTGACAAATTTGCTGCTGTCTAGCACCATTTTCTCTGGGTCAATTGTGGGATGAAGCACCACTAGAACAGCCAGCTTAGAGCCTGCTCAGAGAAATGGCCAAATTTATTTTAAACAAATTTGTATCCTTATGATTAAGACATACTTCACAGTTAAAAATGTAAAAATAAATAAATAAACCTGCTTTAATGAACATAAATTAACATAGCTAGCTTAATTCAAAACAGTGCAGTAAACTGTAACAACCTGGGTTGCCGTCGAATTGTTTAAGTGCTGCATCAATGTCAGTGCCAGCTCGAGAAACAATAGGACACAAAATCAAAGTGAAGTCACTCTCATCCGGTGTTTCAACTTCCCTCAGATTCGGAATTTGGTATTGCAGAGTGCCAATACATTTCTTGTGTACTTCATGCAATGCATTTTTGTTTCCAGGATAAAAAGTGAACACTTTCGCTTCCTCTGTAAAATTCAAAAGCAACGAATAAAAGGTTACGTTATGCATGTGCAGTTATATTTCATAAAGTATACAATGATAATTTATGTCGTTTTGTAGGATACATCCTGCTAGAAGATTAGTTAATGTTCTATGACAACCCACAAAAGTCAATAACGTACAGTAATATGCATGCATGAAGATCTAAAGAAACTTTTTCCACTGTAAAGAACCTATTTGTATTATTGTAAAGTGGTGAAACTCTGGAGCCATGTGCTTTTTAAAACTATTTTCAGAGGTTTAACGTTTATCGTTACATTATCAGCTAATTTGCACAGAAACTATTGTTCCGGTATGAGTCAGCTCGGGCTTCCTCAGTTCCACAGTAATACCAACCAATATTTATCTGAGGTGTAGTTTCGGTTTCAGGATTTTCCAGTTTAATTTGATTGATTTCCAGAAATATTGTTCTGTAATATCCATCAATAAACAAGCAGTTATTGTGGGAGGTTGCTTGTAAAACACAGACTTACTTGTCTCACTTGTCTTTCTCTGCACTGACTCAGATTCACTTTCACCCTGTAGACACACATCAGAATTCAGTCACATTATCTGGATAAAAAATAATAATTAAAAGAAACTTAAATATCAGATTTACTTTACATTTTTAGATTTTTGTGGCTCATCTTGACTCTGATGTTTTTGAGCCGTTTCCGTATTTTTAGAGATCACCTGCTTTAACCAGTTTTTAACTTTGTCGTCTGCATCTGAATTCCTCAGACACTTCATTAATCCTGTATCCTCATTGAACAGGTAGTCCACTGTGAGTATGTCTGTCCTGTTGACAAATTTGCTGCTGTCTAGCACCATTTTCTCTGGGTCAATTGTGGGATGAAGCACCACTAGAACAGCCAGCTTAGAGCCTGCTCAGAGAAATGGCCAAATTTATTTTAAACAAATTTGTATCCTTATGATTAAGACATACTTCACAGTTAAAAATGTAAAAATAAATAAATAAACCTGCTTTAATGAACATAAATTAACATAGCTAGCTTAATTCAAAACAGTGCAGTAAACTGTAACAACCTGGGTTGCCGTCGAATTGTTTAAGTGCTGCATCAATGTCAGTGCCAGCTCGAGAAACAATAGGACACAAAATCAAAGTGAAGTCACTCTCATCCGGTGTTTCAACTTCCCTCAGATTCGGAATTTGGTATTGCAGAGTGCCAATACATTTCTTGTGTACTTCATGCAATGCATTTTTGTTTCCAGGATAAAAAGTGAACACTTTCGCTTCCTCTGTAAAATTCAAAAGCAACGAATAAAAGGTTACGTTATGCATGTGCAGTTATATTTCATAAAGTATACAATGATAATTTATGTCGTTTTGTAGGATACATCCTGCTAGAAGATTAGTTAATGTTCTATGACAACCCACAAAAGTCAATAACGTACAGTAATATGCATGCATGAAGATCTAAAGAAACTTTTTCCACTGTAAAGAACCTATTTGTATTATTGTAAAGTGGTGAAACTCTGGAGCCATGTGCTTTTTAAAACTATTTTCAGAGGTTTAACGTTTATCGTTACATTATCAGCTAATTTGCACAGAAACTATTGTTCCGGTATGAGTCAGCTCGGGCTTCCTCAGTTCCACAGTAATACCAACCAATATTTATCTGAGGTGTAGTTTCGGTTTCAGGATTTTCCAGTTTAATTTGATTGATTTCCAGAAATATTGTTCTGTAATATCCATCAATAAACAAGCAGTTATTGTGGGAGGTTGCTTGTAAAACACAGACTTACTTGTCTCACTTGTCTTTCTCTGCACTGACTCAGATTCACTTTCACCCTGTAGACACACATCAGAATTCAGTCACATTATCTGGATAAAAAATAATAATTAAAAGAAACTTAAATATCAGATTTACTTTACATTTTTAGATTTTTGTGGCTCATCTTGACTCTGATGTTTTTGAGCCGTTTCCGTATTTTTAGAGATCACCTGCTTTAACCAGTTTTTAACTTTGTCGTCTGCATCTGAATTCCTCAGACACTTCATTAATCCTGTATCCTCATTGAACAGGTAGTCCACTGTGAGTATGTCTGTCCTGTTGACAAATTTGCTGCTGTCTAGCACCATTTTCTCTGGGTCAATTGTGGGATGAAGCACCACTAGAACAGCCAGCTTAGAGCCTGCTCAGAGAAATGGCCAAATTTATTTTAAACAAATTTGTATCCTTATGATTAAGACATACTTCACAGTTAAAAATGTAAAAATAAATAAATAAACCTGCTTTAATGAACATAAATTAACATAGCTAGCTTAATTCAAAACAGTGCAGTAAACTGTAACAACCTGGGTTGCCGTCGAATTGTTTAAGTGCTGCATCAATGTCAGTGCCAGCTCGAGAAACAATAGGACACAAAATCAAAGTGAAGTCACTCTCATCCGGTGTTTCAACTTCCCTCAGATTCGGAATTTGGTATTGCAGAGTGCCAATACATTTCTTGTGTACTTCATGCAATGCATTTTTGTTTCCAGGATAAAAAGTGAACACTTTCGCTTCCTCTGTAAAATTCAAAAGCAACGAATAAAAGGTTACGTTATGCATGTGCAGTTATATTTCATAAAGTATACAATGATAATTTATGTCGTTTTGTAGGATACATCCTGCTAGAAGATTAGTTAATGTTCTATGACAACCCACAAAAGTCAATAACGTACAGTAATATGCATGCATGAAGATCTAAAGAAACTTTTTCCACTGTAAAGAACCTATTTGTATTATTGTAAAGTGGTGAAACTCTGGAGCCATGTGCTTTTTAAAACTATTTTCAGAGGTTTAACGTTTATCGTTACATTATCAGCTAATTTGCACAGAAACTATTGTTCCGGTATGAGTCAGCTCGGGCTTCCTCAGTTCCACAGTAATACCAACCAATATTTATCTGAGGTGTAGTTTCGGTTTCAGGATTTTCCAGTTTAATTTGATTGATTTCCAGAAATATTGTTCTGTAATATCCATCAATAAACAAGCAGTTATTGTGGGAGGTTGCTTGTAAAACACAGACTTACTTGTCTCACTTGTCTTTCTCTGCACTGACTCAGATTCACTTTCACCCTGTAGACACACATCAGAATTCAGTCACATTATCTGGATAAAAAATAATAATTAAAAGAAACTTAAATATCAGATTTACTTTACATTTTTAGATTTTTGTGGCTCATCTTGACTCTGATGTTTTTGAGCCGTTTCCGTATTTTTAGAGATCACCTGCTTTAACCAGTTTTTAACTTTGTCGTCTGCATCTGAATTCCTCAGACACTTCATTAATCCTGTATCCTCATTGAACAGGTAGTCCACTGTGAGTATGTCTGTCCTGTTGACAAATTTGCTGCTGTCTAGCACCATTTTCTCTGGGTCAATTGTGGGATGAAGCACCACTAGAACAGCCAGCTTAGAGCCTGCTCAGAGAAATGGCCAAATTTATTTTAAACAAATTTGTATCCTTATGATTAAGACATACTTCACAGTTAAAAATGTAAAAATAAATAAATAAACCTGCTTTAATGAACATAAATTAACATAGCTAGCTTAATTCAAAACAGTGCAGTAAACTGTAACAACCTGGGTTGCCGTCGAATTGTTTAAGTGCTGCATCAATGTCAGTGCCAGCTCGAGAAACAATAGGACACAAAATCAAAGTGAAGTCACTCTCATCCGGTGTTTCAACTTCCCTCAGATTCGGAATTTGGTATTGCAGAGTGCCAATACATTTCTTGTGTACTTCATGCAATGCATTTTTGTTTCCAGGATAAAAAGTGAACACTTTCGCTTCCTCTGTAAAATTCAAAAGCAACGAATAAAAGGTTACGTTATGCATGTGCAGTTATATTTCATAAAGTATACAATGATAATTTATGTCGTTTTGTAGGATACATCCTGCTAGAAGATTAGTTAATGTTCTATGACAACCCACAAAAGTCAATAACGTACAGTAATATGCATGCATGAAGATCTAAAGAAACTTTTTCCACTGTAAAGAACCTATTTGTATTATTGTAAAGTGGTGAAACTCTGGAGCCATGTGCTTTTTAAAACTATTTTCAGAGGTTTAACGTTTATCGTTACATTATCAGCTAATTTGCACAGAAACTATTGTTCCGGTATGAGTCAGCTCAGGCTTCCTCAGTTCCACAGTAATACCAACCAATATTTATCTGAGGTGTAGTTTCGGTTTCAGGATTTTCCAGTTTAATTTGATTGATTTCCAGAAATATTGTTCTGTAATATCCATCAATAAACAAGCAGTTATTGTGGGAGGTTGCTTGTAAAACACAGACTTACTTGTCTCACTTGTCTTTCTCTGCACTGACTCAGATTCACTTTCACCCTGTAGACACACATCAGAATTCAGTCACATTATCTGGATAAAAAATAATAATTAAAAGAAACTTAAATATCAGATTTACTTTACATTTTTAGATTTTTGTGGCTCATCTTGACTCTGATGTTTTTGAGCCGTTTCCGTATTTTTAGAGATCACCTGCTTTAACCAGTTTTTAACTTTGTCGTCTGCATCTGAATTCCTCAGACACTTCATTAATCCTGTATCCTCATTGAACAGGTAGTCCACTGTGAGTATGTCTGTCCTGTTGACAAATTTGCTGCTGTCTAGCACCATTTTCTCTGGGTCAATTGTGGGATGAAGCACCACTAGAACAGCCAGCTTAGAGCCTGCTCAGAGAAATGGCCAAATTTATTTTAAACAAATTTGTATCCTTATGATTAAGACATACTTCACAGTTAAAAATGTAAAAATAAATAAATAAACCTGCTTTAATGAACATAAATTAACATAGCTAGCTTAATTCAAAACAGTGCAGTAAACTGTAACAACCTGGGTTGCCGTCGAATTGTTTAAGTGCTGCATCAATGTCAGTGCCAGCTCGAGAAACAATAGGACACAAAATCAAAGTGAAGTCACTCTCATCCGGTGTTTCAACTTCCCACAGATTCGGAATTTGGTATTGCAGAGTGCCAATAAATTTCTTGTGTACTTCATGCAATGCATTTTTGTTTCCAGGATAAAAAGTGAACACTTTCGCTTCCTCTGTAAAATTCAAAAGCAACGAATAAAAGGTTATGTTATGCATGTGCAGTTATATTTCATAAAGTATACAATGATAATTTATGTCGTTTTGTAGGATACATCCTGCTAGAAGATTAGTTAATGTTCTATGACAACCCACAAAAGTCAATAACGTACAGTAATATGCATGCATGAAGATCTAAAGAAACTTTTTCCACTGTAAAGAACCTATTTGTATTATTGTAAAGTGGTGAAACTCTGGAGCCATGTGCTTTTTAAAACTATTTTCAGAGGTTTAACGTTTATCGTTACATTATCAGCTAATTTGCACAGAAACTATTGTTCCGGTATGAGTCAGCTCAGGCTTCCTCAGTTCCACAGTAATACCAACCAATATTTATCTGAGGTGTAGTTTCGGTTTCAGGATTTTCCAGTTTAATTTGATTGATTTCCAGATATATTGTTCTGTAATATCCATCAATAAACAAGCAGTTATTGTGGGAGGTTGCTTGTAAAACACAGACTTACTTGTCTCACTTGTCTTTCTCTGCACTGACTCAGATTCACTTTCACCCTGTAGACACACATCAGAATTCAGTCACATTATCTGGATAAAAAATAATAATTAAAAGAAACTTAAATATCAGATTTACTTTACATTTTTAGATTTTTGTGGCTCATCTTGACTCTGATGTTTTTGAGCCGTTTCCGTATTTTTAGAGATCACCTGCTTTAACCAGTTTTTAACTTTGTCGTCTGCATCTGAATTCCTCAGACACTTCATTAATCCTGTATCCTCATTGAACAGGTAGTCCACTGTGAGTATGTCTGTCCTGTTGACAAATTTGCTGCTGTCTAGCACCATTTTCTCTGGGTCAATTGTGGGATGAAGCACCACTAGAACAGCCAGCTTAGAGCCTGCTCAGAGAAATGGCCAAATTTATTTTAAACAAATTTGTATCCTTATGATTAAGACATACTTCACAGTTAAAAATGTAAAAATAAATAAATAAACCTGCTTTAATGAACATAAATTAACATAGCTAGCTTAATTCAAAACAGTGCAGTAAACTGTAACAACCTGGGTTGCCGTCGAATTGTTTAAGTGCTGCATCAATGTCAGTGCCAGCTCGAGAAACAATAGGACACAAAATCAAAGTGAAGTCACTCTCATCCGGTGTTTCAACTTCCCACAGATTCGGAATTTGGTATTGCAGAGTGCCAATAAATTTCTTGTGTACTTCATGCAATGCATTTTTGTTTCCAGGATAAAAAGTGAACACTTTCGCTTCCTCTGTAAAATTCAAAAGCAACGAATAAAAGGTTATGTTATGCATGTGCAGTTATATTTCATAAAGTATACAATGATAATTTATGTCGTTTTGTAGGATACATCCTGCTAGAAGATTAGTTAATGTTCTATGACAACCCACAAAAGTCAATAACGTACAGTAATATGCATGCATGAAGATCTAAAGAAACTTTTTCCACTGTAAAGAACCTATTTGTATTATTGTAAAGTGGTGAAACTCTGGAGCCATGTGCTTTTTAAAACTATTTTCAGAGGTTTAACGTTTATCGTTACATTATCAGCTAATTTGCACAGAAACTATTGTTCCGGTATGAGTCAGCTCAGGCTTCCTCAGTTCCACAGTAATACCAACCAATATTTATCTGAGGTGTAGTTTCGGTTTCAGGATTTTCCAGTTTAATTTGATTGATTTCCAGAAATATTGTTCTGTAATATCCATCAATAAACAAGCAGTTATTGTGGGAGGTTGCTTGTAAAACACAGACTTACTTGTCTCACTTGTCTTTCTCTGCACTGACTCAGATTCACTTTCACCCTGTAGACACACATCAGAATTCAGTCACATTATCTGGATAAAAAATAATAATTAAAAGAAACTTAAATATCAGATTTACTTTACATTTTTAGATTTTTGTGGCTCATCTTGACTCTGATGTTTTTGAGCCGTTTCCGTATTTTTAGAGATCACCTGCTTTAACCAGTTTTTAACTTTGTCGTCTGCATCTGAATTCCTCAGACACTTCATTAATCCTGTATCCTCATTGAACAGGTAGTCCACTGTGAGTATGTCTGTCCTGTTGACAAATTTGCTGCTGTCTAGCACCATTTTCTCTGGGTCAATTGTGGGATGAAGCACCACTAGAACAGCCAGCTTAGAGCCTGCTCAGAGAAATGGCCAAATTTATTTTAAACAAATTTGTATCCTTATGATTAAGACATACTTCACAGTTAAAAATGTAAAAATAAATAAATAAACCTGCTTTAATGAACATAAATTAACATAGCTAGCTTAATTCAAAACAGTGCAGTAAACTGTAACAACCTGGGTTGCCGTCGAATTGTTTAAGTGCTGCATCAATGTCAGTGCCAGCTCGAGAAACAATAGGACACAAAATCAAAGTGAAGTCACTCTCATCCGGTGTTTCAACTTCCCTCAGATTCGGAATTTGGTATTGCAGAGTGCCAATACATTTCTTGTGTACTTCATGCAATGCATTTTTGTTTCCAGGATAAAAAGTGAACACTTTCGCTTCCTCTGTAAAATTCAAAAGCAACGAATAAAAGGTTATGTTATGCATGTGCAGTTATATTTCATAAAGTATACAATGATAATTTATGTCGTTTTGTAGGATACATCCTGCTAGAAGATTAGTTAATGTTCTATGACAACCCACAAAAGTCAATAACGTACAGTAATATGCATGCATGAAGATCTAAAGAAACTTTTTCCACTGTAAAGAACCTATTTGTATTATTGTAAAGTGGTGAAACTCTGGAGCCATGTGCTTTTTAAAACTATTTTCAGAGGTTTAACGTTTATCGTTACATTATCAGCTAATTTGCACAGAAACTATTGTTCCGGTATGAGTCAGCTCAGGCTTCCTCAGTTCCACAGTAATACCAACCAATATTTATCTGAGGTGTAGTTTCGGTTTCAGGATTTTCCAGTTTAATTTGATTGATTTCCAGAAATATTGTTCTGTAATATCCATCAATAAACAAGCAGTTATTGTGGGAGGTTGCTTGTAAAACACAGACTTACTTGTCTCACTTGTCTTTCTCTGCACTGACTCAGATTCACTTTCACCCTGTAGACACACATCAGAATTCAGTCACATTATCTGGATAAAAAATAATAATTAAAAGAAACTTAAATATCAGATTTACTTTACATTTTTAGATTTTTGTGGCTCATCTTGACTCTGATGTTTTTGAGCCGTTTCCGTATTTTTAGAGATCACCTGCTTTAACCAGTTTTTAACTTTGTCGTCTGCATCTGAATTCCTCAGACACTTCATTAATCCTGTATCCTCATTGAACAGGTAGTCCACTGTGAGTATGTCTGTCCTGTTGACAAATTTGCTGCTGTCTAGCACCATTTTCTCTGGGTCAATTGTGGGATGAAGCACCACTAGAACAGCCAGCTTAGAGCCTGCTCAGAGAAATGGCCAAATTTATTTTAAACAAATTTGTATCCTTATGATTAAGACATACTTCACAGTTAAAAATGTAAAAATAAATAAATAAACCTGCTTTAATGAACATAAATTAACATAGATAGCTTAATTCAAAACAGTGCAGTAAACTGTAACAACCTGGGTTGCCGTCGAATTGTTTAAGTGCTGCATCAATGTCAGTGCCAGCTCGAGAAACAATAGGACACAAAATCAAAGTGAAGTCACTCTCATCCGGTGTTTCAACTTCCCTCAGATTCGGAATTTGGTATTGCAGAGTGCCAATAAATTTCTTGTGTACTTCATGCAATGCATTTTTGTTTCCAGGATAAAAAGTGAACACTTTCGCTTCCTCTGTAAAATTCAAAAGCAACGAATAAAAGGTTATGTTATGCATGTGCAGTTATATTTCATAAAGTATACAATGATAATTTATGTCGTTTTGTAGGATACATCCTGCTAGAAGATTAGTTAATGTTCTATGACAACCCACAAAAGTCAATAACGTACAGTAATATGCATGCATGAAGATCTAAAGAAACTTTTTCCACTGTAAAGAACCTATTTGTATTATTGTAAAGTGGTGAAACTCTGGAGCCATGTGCTTTTTAAAACTATTTTCAGAGGTTTAACGTTTATCGTTACATTATCAGCTAATTTGCACAGAAACTATTGTTCCGGTATGAGTCAGCTCAGGCTTCCTCAGTTCCACAGTAATACCAACCAATATTTATCTGAGGTGTAGTTTCGGTTTCAGGATTTTCCAGTTTAATTTGATTGATTTCCAGATATATTGTTCTGTAATATCCATCAATAAACAAGCAGTTATTGTGGGAGGTTGCTTGTAAAACACAGACTTACTTGTCTCACTTGTCTTTCTCTGCACTGACTCAGATTCACTTTCACCCTGTAGACACACATCAGAATTCAGTCACATTATCTGGATAAAAAATAATAATTAAAAGAAACTTAAATATCAGATTTACTTTACATTTTTAGATTTTTGTGGCTCATCTTGACTCTGATGTTTTTGAGCCGTTTCCGTATTTTTAGAGATCACCTGCTTTAACCAGTTTTTAACTTTGTCGTCTGCATCTGAATTCCTCAGACACTTCATTAATCCTGTATCCTCATTGAACAGGTAGTCCACTGTGAGTATGTCTGTCCTGTTGACAAATTTGCTGCTGTCTAGCACCATTTTCTCTGGGTCAATTGTGGGATGAAGCACCACTAGAACAGCCAGCTTAGAGCCTGCTCAGAGAAATGGCCAAATTTATTTTAAACAAATTTGTATCCTTATGATTAAGACATACTTCACAGTTAAAAATGTAAAAATAAATAAATAAACCTGCTTTAATGAACATAAATTAACATAGCTAGCTTAATTCAAAACAGTGCAGTAAACTGTAACAACCTGGGTTGCCGTCGAATTGTTTAAGTGCTGCATCAATGTCAGTGCCAGCTCGAGAAACAATAGGACACAAAATCAAAGTGAAGTCACTCTCATCCGGTGTTTCAACTTCCCACAGATTCGGAATTTGGTATTGCAGAGTGCCAATAAATTTCTTGTGTACTTCATGCAATGCATTTTTGTTTCCAGGATAAAAAGTGAACACTTTCGCTTCCTCTGTAAAATTCAAAAGCAACGAATAAAAGGTTATGTTATGCATGTGCAGTTATATTTCATAAAGTATACAATGATAATTTATGTCGTTTTGTAGGATACATCCTGCTAGAAGATTAGTTAATGTTCTATGACAACCCACAAAAGTCAATAACGTACAGTAATATGCATGCATGAAGATCTAAAGAAACTTTTTCCACTGTAAAGAACCTATTTGTATTATTGTAAAGTGGTGAAACTCTGGAGCCATGTGCTTTTTAAAACTATTTTCAGAGGTTTAACGTTTATCGTTACATTATCAGCTAATTTGCACAGAAACTATTGTTCCGGTATGAGTCAGCTCAGGCTTCCTCAGTTCCACAGTAATACCAACCAATATTTATCTGAGGTGTAGTTTCGGTTTCAGGATTTTCCAGTTTAATTTGATTGATTTCCAGAAATATTGTTCTGTAATATCCATCAATAAACAAGCAGTTATTGTGGGAGGTTGCTTGTAAAACACAGACTTACTTGTCTCACTTGTCTTTCTCTGCACTGACTCAGATTCACTTTCACCCTGTAGACACACATCAGAATTCAGTCACATTATCTGGATAAAAAATAATAATTAAAAGAAACTTAAATATCAGATTTACTTTACATTTTTAGATTTTTGTGGCTCATCTTGACTCTGATGTTTTTGAGCCGTTTCCGTATTTTTAGAGATCACCTGCTTTAACCAGTTTTTAACTTTGTCGTCTGCATCTGAATTCCTCAGACACTTCATTAATCCTGTATCCTCATTGAACAGGTAGTCCACTGTGAGTATGTCTGTCCTGTTGACAAATTTGCTGCTGTCTAGCACCATTTTCTCTGGGTCAATTGTGGGATGAAGCACCACTAGAACAGCCAGCTTAGAGCCTGCTCAGAGAAATGGCCAAATTTATTTTAAACAAATTTGTATCCTTATGATTAAGACATACTTCACAGTTAAAAATGTAAAAATAAATAAATAAACCTGCTTTAATGAACATAAATTAACATAGCTAGCTTAATTCAAAACAGTGCAGTAAACTGTAACAACCTGGGTTGCCGTCGAATTGTTTAAGTGCTGCATCAATGTCAGTGCCAGCTCGAGAAACAATAGGACACAAAATCAAAGTGAAGTCACTCTCATCCGGTGTTTCAACTTCCCTCAGATTCGGAATTTGGTATTGCAGAGTGCCAATACATTTCTTGTGTACTTCATGCAATGCATTTTTGTTTCCAGGATAAAAAGTGAACACTTTCGCTTCCTCTGTAAAATTCAAAAGCAACGAATAAAAGGTTACGTTATGCATGTGCAGTTATATTTCATAAAGTATACAATGATAATTTATGTCGTTTTGTAGGATACATCCTGCTAGAAGATTAGTTAATGTTCTATGACAACCCACAAAAGTCAATAACGTACTGTAATATGCATGCATGAAGATCTAAAGAAACTTTTTCCACTGTAAAGAACCTATTTGTATTATTGTAAAGTGGTGAAACTCTGGAGCCATGTGCTTTTTAAAACTATTTTCAGAGGTTTAACGTTTATCGTTACATTATCAGCTAATTTGCACAGAAACTATTGTTCCGGTATGAGTCAGCTCAGGCTTCCTCAGTTCCACAGTAATACCAACCAATATTTATCTGAGGTGTAGTTTCGGTTTCAGGATTTTCCAGTTTAATTTGATTGATTTCCAGGTCTTTTCCAGCTGGTTTGTGGATGTTTTTCAGTTGTGTCTTTTCCTTCTCAGGCTCTATATCTGCCTGTAGCTGCTTAGCCTTAAGTTTTTCTTTGCTTTTCTGTTTTGCATCTTGTAACAAGAATGTTACATCCTATATTCAAAACCTTCAAAACCCTCCGGAATAACTGATGATCGTCACCATGATGGATTCTAAATTCTGTTTGGATGCTGTTGTGTTCTAGTCTCTATAGAAACCCATGTTAAAATGGGGAGAATATATATTTATTAAACTAAATCGTTTTTAATATAACTAAATGTAAAAATGTGCACAGGATTAAGCTGTGTTATTGTTAGCTGCCATAAAACTTAAGGAGTTATTTACTTATTTTGAGCACCAGTATATCTGTCTGTGTCTGGCAGCACAGTATGCCTTGCATTCATGCTAAAGACTGACAAGAGAACTGTGTGTGAAATAATAAAATAATGTGTGTTCTTTTTATTTTGTGGACAAAATCCCCTGAACTTCGCCCCAATCTTGAGCTGTATGTAGGATATGAGCGCTCATCTGTTTTCAATGCAGCTAAACACGAGCTGCTTCATGTCATATACACACTCATTTAACTCTGACAAGCAAGTTACTGCAAACTTTCATTGTGACACAAACTGTCATTGTGTCACTGTGATGAAAGTGATAAAGTGATGAAACTCTGAAGCCATTTGCTTTTTAAAACCAGTTTTGTAGGTTTAACGTTACATTATCATTTCAGAAAATATGTTAATTTGACTAGAAACATTAGAGCCCAGAAATGTGTTCCAGTATGAGTCAGCTCAGGCTTCCTCGTTCAGGAAAGAGGTGGATACACACAATATCATCATAAAATGACAACATCTCTGATGATATCTCTAAACATGGATCATACCAAGACTCCAGACTCAACTACACCTCAATATAACAACAGATATGCTGCTAATTTATCTGGATGAATCAAACTCAGAGACCCACTTGTCTTTCTCTGCCTTTTTCTCTGCATTGACTCAGATTCACCTTCATCCTGCAGACATACATCAGCAGTGGTGAAATTCAGTCAGTCTCAGGATAAAAAAAAAAAATGTGTAAATAGAGAAATCAAATGTCCAGCATTTAAAAAAGCAACATAAATGTAGCAATATCACACTTACGTTTTTTGTTTTCTGTGACATTTCTTGAGCCTGTACTTGTACTGGGTCTGTAAAATATTGTGTGATACAATCAGTAGAAATTAAGGTAAAACAATCAGGAGCATTTAAATAATATAGATAAAAAAAAAAAACACTTTAACCTAATTTGAAGTAGGTTCAATTTAAATGTCCAGTCAAACTATAAATGTTACATAAAGACAGACTATTATACAGTTGCCACAGTAATACCAACCAATATTTAGCTGAGGTGTAGTTTCGGTTTCAGGATTTTTCAGTTTAATTTGACTGGTTTCCAGGTCTTTTGCTGGTTTGTGGATATTTTCCAGTTGTGTCTTTTCCTTCTCAGGCTCTATACCTGCCTGCAGCAGCTTAGCCTTAAGTTTTTCAATTTCTGCATCTTTTTCTCTGCTTTTCTGTTTTGCATCTTGTAACTCTGTGAAAACTATACACACAATCAACAATGAAATCAAGAATGTTATAACCTATATTCAAAACCTTTTCCTGAATAACTGATGATCGCCGCCATGATGGATTCTAAATGAACCCTGTCGTGTTCTAGTCTCTATAGAAACCCATGTTAAAATGGGGTGAATATATATTAATTAAATTAAAACCTTTTTATATATAATTAAATGTAAAAATGTGCACAGGATTAAGCTGTGTTGTTGTTAGCTGCCATAAAACATAAGGAGTTATTTACTTATTTTGAGCACCAGCATATCTGCCTGTGTCTGGCAGCACAGTATGACTTGCATTAATGCTAAAGACCAACAAGAGAACTGTGTGTGAAATAATAAAATAATGTGT
The DNA here is from genome assembly GCA_033026305.1 of Cirrhinus molitorella. Taxonomy (NCBI): domain Eukaryota; kingdom Metazoa; phylum Chordata; class Actinopteri; order Cypriniformes; family Cyprinidae; genus Cirrhinus; species Cirrhinus molitorella. The sequence goes on along the minus strand of CM065119.1, from coordinate 14,342,015 downwards.
GTTCTTATCATTTTGTGGACAAAATCCCCTGAACTTCACCCTGATCTTGAACTGTATGTATGATATGAGTGCTCATCTGTTTTCAATGCAGCTTAACACGAGCTGCTTCATGTCATCTGCACACTCATTTAACTCTGACAAGCAAGTGATGAAACTCTGAAGCCATGTGCTTTTTAAAACCAGTTTTGTAGGTTTAAAGTTACATTATCAGTTCAGAAAATAAGCTAATTTGACATCATAACATCATACTTTTGTTCTGTAATCAAGAGAGTCCTGTGATGTAGACGTGATTTTTTGGGCAAAACAAATGGTTTGTTTCTTAAAGGTGGTCTTTGTCTTTTGTGTTGACTCCAACAAGTTCCTTTAGTCTTTCCTCATCTTTGAAAAACATCCCAACAAAAAAGATCTGAAACTCTAAACAAAACTCACCTGCCATTAATACAGATTTTTCTATTTTCTTCTCATCAGTCTGTTCTTGGCCAGTCTGTTGAGGAGAATAAAGCTTTGAAGGATTCATGTTTGATACTGTGAGCGAAACACAACACATGGCAGCACTGTTATTATTATACTTATTTACACTGGTTTACACTTATTTACACTGTCAATTACATTACAACATTACATTATAACATTACATTACAATTAGAAATACAGTTGAGTCAAACGTTTACATACACCTTGCAGAATCCTCCAAATGTTTTTTTTATTTTTAATGCTTTATTATTAATACTGTGTTGTTACCTGAATGATTGACAGATGTGTTTTTTGTTTGTTTGTTTGTTTAGTGATAGTCGTTCGTGAGTCCCTTGTTTGTCCTGAACAGTTAAACTGCTTCAGGTCCCACAAATTATTTGTTTTTTCAGCATTTTTGTGTATTTGAACCCTTTCCAACAATGACTATGATTTTGAGATCCATCTTTTCACACTGATGACAACTAAGGAACTAATAAACAACTCTTACAGAAGGTTCAAATGCTCACTGATGCTTCAGAAGGAAACAAGTTGCATTAAGAGTTGGGGGTGAAAACTTTTTGAATATCAGGGTAAATTTAACTTATTTTGTCTTCTGGGTAACATTTAAGTATCTTCTGTAGCTTATGAAGGGCACTACTAAATAAAAAAACATACAATATTAGGCAAAATAAAAAAAAAACCTTACATATCTTCATTCTGTTCAAAAGTTTACACCACTGGTTCTTAATGCATTGTTTTTCCTTTTGAAGCATCAGTGAGCTCTTGAACATTCTGTAATAGTTGCATATGAGTTCCTCAGTTGTCCTCAGTGTGAAATAATGGATCTCTAAATCATAGAGTCATTGTTGGGTTCAAATACACAAAAATGTTTTTGGGACACGAAGGATTTTTCTGAAGAACAGCAGGCAGTTTAACTGTTCAGGACAAGGGGTTGGTGAACAGCTGTGGATCATTCAGGTAACAGCACAGGGTAACATTCTGTTGACAAAAAGTACACCTACATGTCTACTAACTCTGATTAGAGTATTAGTAGTGTTTAATATCTGCCAACGTTTTACTGTGATGGTATCCAACAGACATTCTACTGACTATAAGTAACTTTGCAAGTACATGTCAAATTATTCTAACCCTAACCCTACCAGTCTACTAATATTCTTCTAACACTCTATTGAGGTTTAGTAGACATGTAGGTGCAATGGTACTTATAGTTGACAGAATGTGTTAAATGACTTTTGTATGATCCCTCTTATATTTGTAAAATAATTACCATTTGGCAGATTCTGCAAGGTGTATGTAAACTTTTGCCCTCAACTGTATATTCCTAGATCATATCGAGTGTGTGTCTATATTGTGCGTAAAGTAGGATGTGGTGGTAAATACTGTCAAAATCTCTAGCTTGTGGAGTTAACTTTCTAAATGTTGAATGGATGAGAAATGGATGAGAATGGATGGAAAATTATTTACTTAAAGTTGACATGAAACAAAATTCAGAATAGAATTTCACATTCACTATAAAGTAAAAGTTTTCTTACCTTTTCAATTGTTTCAGTACCTTCATGGGTCTTTAATGCTATTGGGAAACAAAGATCAGCTGCTGTGTTTTGTATAGCAAGCATAATTAAATAAATAAATAAATAATAGAGAGAATATAATTTCACAACAAATATATAAACCAAATTTATTTTTCTTAATAACATTAATTTGAGAGTAATCTGAAAAATGTGGAAAAGACCCAATCAAAAGATCCTGTCAACAATACTCCATAATACTGATAATGACGAAACTATGGGATTGAAATTACACATTATTCAATACAAAAATAAAGACCTGTGGGCTAACCATTTTTGTAAGGCTGAGCATGGCTTTTAAGCAACATTATGAACTGGTGTGATCTGAGAGACTGCTTGTTGCTGTTTTTTTTTTTTTGCACATCAGTAGATATTATTTTGCATTTCAACAGCTAGCATTAAGTGATATCAATCATATGGATCTAATATGATACTCAATATTTTAGTTTTTCCTGAAAGGAGATTAGAGCTGATGTAGAATTAAATAGAATACTCACATTGGCCTAGTCTTACTGTCATCTTCTCTGTTCTGTCTCCACTGGTCACCTGACACAGGTAATCTCCACCATCTGACTCTATGAAATTCTTGATTTCTAAGGAAACATTTCCTTTCTCTATCTCCTTATTCAGTCCAACTCTGCCCTTGTAGTCCATCCCTGGTATCATATTCTTTTCCATATAGAGGCACACACATTCTGTTCCCTTAAACCACCTGATCTCCATGTCAACGGCATTGACTGCAGGTGACAGGTGACACGGTACCGTGACATCAGAGCCCAGTTTGACCACAGCATTCTGAGATTCATCAGAGATGACAAGGTGAAACTCATCTGTGAGGAAAAGAGAGAAAATTGTGGATGATTATCAAGCAAATTTTCCAATTTATTTATACAGTATTATATTAATGCTATTTATGAGGATGACTGAAAATAAAAAAGAACTCACTTTTGCATGGAGCTGCCATTTTCTCTCCTAAACAGGGGTTATAAGACATAAGAAGACTTAAGAACAGAATGATTGCAAACTGTCACCTCAATATCACCCCATTACTAACAACACACTTCACTCTCACAGACTCAAGGCGAGGCGAGGCGAGGCGAGGCGAGGCGAGGCGAGGCAAGGCAAGGAAAGGAAAGGACGGTTGACCCATACTCGGAATTTGTGCTCTGTCTGGTTCCAGTGACACATAGTTTAAATTAGTTAGGGTGAATTCAGATAAAGTGGGCCGTTTAAGCTTGATTGTACTGTGCTCAAATGGTTTACACTATCAGAGCATATGGTTCTTAATTAAAGGGACACTGTTTCTCTAAATGATACAATTGTTTTGGTTGATGCAAAATGGTCACCTCTCAAAGGAGGACTGTGTCATGGTGAAAGATAGAAAACCCTTTGACATAAAATTTTTATTTGTAAATTATCAGCTTGCTCACTAACTTTATTATGACAGTTCCTGTTTTATTCAGTACTACCATCAACAGGGAATAGAACGCAAGGAAAACATTTTTTTTTAAAAATTGTTCGTTACTTGTAAGGTCACTTAAATAGTGCTGGCCCACATTGGCTGGATGTGTTAGATAAAGTGGGCAGGTAAGATTCAAGTAAAGTGGGCCAACCATTTTTAATTAAGATCCAGAATATTTTTTATAAATAAGGGATGGCCCACATTATAGTCAACTATTTATAGTATATTTATAGTATATGTAGATTGTAGATAGATTACCACTTCAGTAATGTTAAAAATTGCTCTTATGTCTAGTTTTGTATGATTGTATTTATTTATGTTGCACTGTGGTCCTGCGAGACGCAACATTTTAGTTCCACTGTACAGGTCCTTCTCAAAAAATTAGCATATTGTGATAAAGTTCATTATTTTCTGTAATGTACTGATAAACATTAGACTTTCATATATTTTAGATTCATTACACACAACTGAAGTAGTTCAAGCCTTTTATTGTTTTAATATTGATGATTTTGGCATACAGCTCATGAAAACCCAAAATTCCTATCTCAAAAAATTAGCATATTTCATCCGACCAATAAAAGAAAAGTGTTTTTAATACAAAAAAAGTCAACCTTCAAATAATTATGTTCAGTTATGCACTCAATACTTGGTCGGGAATCCTTTTGCAGAAATGACTGCTTCAATGCGGCGTGGCATGGAGGCAATCAGCCTGTGGCACTGCTGAGGTGTTATGGAGGCCCAGGATGCTTCGATAGCGGCCTTAAGCTCATCCAGAGTGTTGGGTCTTGCGTCTCTCAACTTTCTCTTCACAATATCCCACAGATTCTCTATGGGGTTCAGGTCAGGAGAGTTGGCAGGCCAATTGAGCACAGTAATACCATGGTCAGTAAACCATTTACCAGTGGTTTTGGCACTGTGAGCAGGTGCCAGGTCGTGCTGAAAAATGAAATCTTCATCTCCATAAAGCTTTTCAGCAGATGGAAGCATGAAGTGCTCCAAAATCTCCTGATAGCTAGCTGCATTGACCCTGCCCTTGATAAAACACAGTGGACCAACACCAGCAGCTAACATGGCACCCCAGACCATCACTGACTGTGGGTACTTGACACTGGACTTCAGGCATTTTGGCATTTCCCTCTCCCCAGTCTTCCTCCAGACTCTGGCACCTTGATTTCTGAATGACATGCAAAATTTGCTTTCATCCGAAAAAAGTACTTTGGACCACTGAGCAACAGTCCAGTGCTGCTTCTCTGTAGCCCAGGTCAGGCGCTTCTGCCGCTGTTTCTGGTTCAAAAGTGGCTTGACCTGGGGAATGCGGCACCTGTAGCCCATTTCCTGCACACGCCTGTACACGGTGGCTCTGGATGTTTCTACTCCAGACTCAGTCCACTGCTTCCGCAGGTCCCCCAAGGTCTGGAATCGGTCCTTCTCCACAATCTTCCTCAGGGTCCAGTCACCTCTTCTCGTTGTGCAGCGTTTTCTGCCACACTTTTTCCTTCCCACAGACTTCCCACTGAGGTGCCTTGATACAGCACTCTGGGAACAGCCTATTCGTTCAGAAATTTCTTTCTGTGTCTTACCCTCTTGCTTGAGGGTGTCAATGATGGCCTTCTGGACAGCAGTCAGGTCGGCAGTCTTACCCATGATTGCGGTTTTGAGTAATGAACCAGGCTGGGAGTTTTTAAAAGCCTCAGGAATCTTTTGCAGGTGTTTAGAGTTAATTAGTTGATTCAGATGATTAGGTTAATAGCTCGTTTAGAGAACCTTTTCATGATATGCTAATTTTTTGAGATAGGAATTTTGGGTTTTCATGAGCTGTATGCCAGAATCATCAATATTAAAACAATAAAAGGCTTGAACTACTTCAGTTGTGTGTAATGAATCTAAAATATATGAAAGTCTAATGTTTATCAGTACATTACAGAAAATAATGAACTTTATCACAATATGCAAATTTTTTGAGAAGGACCTGTATGTCCACAAATGTAGCGAAATGACAATAAAGCTTGACTTGACTTGACTTTACCAGACCAGCTAGCTCACTTTACCTGAAAAGAAATTTGTCTGGAGTATGTGACCTCAAATGTGATCTTGCAAATAACACTTTATATGAACTGTATTCAAATGTAACTATTATAGCTAGACCTAAATTTAACAAAACTAAAAAAAAAAAAGAAAAAAATCATCTAGGTATCTAAATTACACATTTTCAAAAAGTAACCCACTTTACTCTATTTAAAGGGGGCCTACTATGCTTTTTAAAATTATTTCAACATTCTTTTAGTGTGTAATATAGCTGTTTGTGCATGTAAATAATATGTGACAAAACATAAGTCCATGCCAAATGGAGATGCCTTAAACACCTAATTTGCTGAAGGTGTGTGTGTTCAGTACTTACTGCTCTGTGTGTGTGTGTGTGTGTGTGTGTGTGTGTGTGTGTGTGTGTGTGTGTGTGGATGGGTGAAATGGAGAGCACACATTACTTGTATGGGAATCACTTTCACTTTCTAGTCCTGCCTTTAGTTCCAGTACATGTCACAATGTAACACATTTACATTATACCCGTTGCATTTATAGCAGTTCTTCTCACCCTTTTTCTAATGACTGCTTTCCTGAACCAGTTCGATAAAGATCTGGTATAGACGGACATAAAAGTTTTAGTGTTGTGTACACAAATGACACAATTATAACATCTAATCTGAATTGTGAATTAAAAGATAGGTAGCCAAAAAATGACCACCACAATTATCTTCCTGCATAAGCCGTTCTTGCAACGGTGGTTTGGATAGAACGCCTTGTTCTTCTTGACCGTCATTTTCGGATAGGATCTTTTTTGCCCTTAGCCTACTCTGCCCCATCCCCCTTCTCTCCCCTCCCTAATGAACGTGATTTCGAAAGCAAAAGTGAAAAAAGCAATTGCAGATTGCGAAACACCCCCTCCCCCAAGTTAGCAAGTCGTTATTTAAAATCTTAAAGCACAGTCATTTGCAGGCCCATACAGCTGTTACAAAAATGGTTTCTACATTAAATCTACATAAGAGATTGTTAGCGCAGTGATATCACCAATCATCCTAACAGACAGTTACACAGTCCTAAGCCCTGGAAGCGGATTTCGATAAACAACATAAGATGTTTAGGCTACTAACAAAGTTCGGGAGGAGCGCGTCAGATACTTAGCCTAATTAACACAAGGAGCACAATTAAGTTAACCAACGCTAGCAGGTTTAAATACTAGGGCTGGGTAAAAATATCGATTCTCCGATTTTAATCGATCTTCTGAACGTTTTGAATTTAGAAAAATGTTTTATTTCTTAAACATGTTTGAAGTTCTTAATAGATTTCACTGTTGCACATTTACAGTGTTTTTATTTTTTTACAGTAATGTGCATTTTGCAGTTTGTGTTTACATGGTGTACAATGGATGCACATATTTATGACATCCATTGTTTATTTAAAATAAAAGTTGTTTAAAATAAACAACTGTGTGCACCCTATTATTAATGTAGATGTGTATTTCAGTAATAAAGTTAAGTAGGAGAGTTTCAGTTACCAGCATTTATATCAAAATATGGATCCCATGTCTGCAAAACTAACATTTTAAATGAAATATTGATAGCTAATCGATATCGAATCGAATCGAATCAAAATCGAAATCGAATCGAATCGAAACCATAAAAATAAGAATCGAATCGAATTGCCGAATTGGTCACAATACCCAGCACTATTAAATACAGCTGATTTGCCTCTACCCATTCGACCACCCCATCTTCTCACTCCAAGTTCTCACTACACATGTATACAGGGGAGGGGTGGGGTACTTTGAGTTAGCCCATTCCCGAGCGCGGAACCCTTCCCCGGATAGCACGCCAAATACATATTACAATATTCCAGCTAATTATGTGTAAGCGTGAACTCGTGAAGTAGACTACATCCCGAAAATATCATACAGCTGGATCTTTATGGGCAGTTTGACAGTTCCAACTGCATTTTAGAACCGTCACACCAGTTAGTGAAACGAAAGGACAATTACATGGATTTACAGTAGCCTAAATGTTACCTTGCAGATTTCGGATGTTGAGTAACATTTCGTGTAACGGTTAGAATGTGTGTAAGCATGAACTTCACTTACCTTTCTTCTTTAAATATCCTGTCTATCCAGCTTAAGTGCAACGTAGAAGTAACCCGAAAAACCCCTCTGGTCTGATGTCAGATGAAAAATTCTTTCACTTTCAATCTCTCTGTAACTGCAGTTACACCTCCCACGCGCTGTTTTATGTGTGTTTGGATTTTCGCCAAATGAAAATAGTTTAAAGACCCCCTGTAGCAGAGGTGTACAGTATTTGAGAAAATATAATTAATTACTATGCCTGAGTAACTTTTTGGATACTCTAGTTTTACTATCAAACATTTTAGCAACTTTTACTCTCTACTTCACTACATTTCTGAATAAAAATGAAATGTAATGGTTGTCTGTTTGCTGGTTATTCTGTTCTTTGTTCCCTGTGATTTTTGGTTTATTAAAATAGCTTGACTGTATAGTAAACTGGCACTGCAGGTTTCCTTTCTATACAGCATGGCCCTGGGGGAAAAGGGGGACTTTAAAAAAGTTTCTATGCATTTAATAACAACATAATAGTAACACCTAAACATGTCAAGTACCATATTATTCCTCATATAATGGTTTTAAAATAAAAGAAACTATAAAAATAAATGACAAACAGTATATTTTAAATGTGCAGGATGCATATAGTCTTGCAGCAAACTAAACTCAGGAATGTCATCTGACCTTATTACATAAACACAGTTAAATAATAAAAAAAAAAACACATTAACATTATACACCACTTTACTTAGTGCTAAGTATCAATACATCCCACTAAATACAATGTAATTTCAATGGACATCACCACACATCTATCTATCTATATACTTTATCTTCTATTATCCTTATCATCCTAATTGTATTTTTTTTTTTTTTTTTTTTGAGAATCTCTTAATTCAACAGACTTGAGAAAAAAAGTTATATTTGCCTCTGTATAAACATAGGGACAATGGTTTGACTTTCTACTGGATTTGTGAGCTAATTGTTGTTTAATTTTAACAAATCATTTATTTGATGCACTAGTAATCAGTAGGACTTCTGAATTATGAGGCAGGCTAAGGGTGATCTCAACAAAAAAGTATCAGTTATATATCTGTTATTTCCTAAGATATTATGGAAATTGATTTCAAAATTAAGGGGAAATCTTTTGTTTTAAATAATTGTTATGCATTTTTTTTTTATTGTAATTCTTAAATGCAGATTTTTAAAAACATCAAATGCATGTCTTTAAAACATGCATGTGATCTGACCTGAACACTTCAGCTGTTATATCTCCAGATTTGTGTTTTTTAGTTTCCTATTTCTTTGACTGACATTTACTGGCTTCCAGCTCTAGCGCTTTGTTCTCTGGGCGTTTCATTTTTTCACTCAACATTTTGTGCATACTTTCTAGTTGTGTGTGTTTGCCCTGAAGCTGATTTTGTTTCTTTTCAACCTCTCTGACTGTCTGCATCAGTTTAGCATTAATGTCCTTAAGACGTTTGTCCTTGTCTTGAAGTTCTTCATTGAGTCTTTCTTTCTCGTTCTCCAGATCTTTAATCTTTCTATCTCTTTCTTCTAAAAGAGATTTTGTTTCTTCAAGACATTTGGATTTTTCACTGAACTCTGAGAGAAGAAAAGAAACAATCCCAGATATAACATCAAGTTATGTCCTTAGGAAGCACTTATATTAATATGTGCTTGATTACATTTCTTACCAGAAATACTCTTCTCCAACATCTCCTTATTTCTCATTTGCTCCTGTCTCAGTGTCTCCAGTTGTTGTTTACTTGTTTCCATCTCTTTGATTGTGCTCTCCAGCAGTTTCTCTTTCTCACTCATCTGTTTGCTTATGTTCTCCAATTGTGTGTCTTTCTCATGAAGCTGACTTTGTTTCTCTTCTATGTATTTAGTTATTTGTAGCAGTTGTTTTTCTGTTTGCTGAATTTGTGAATCGTTCATATCAAGGTGTTTTTCATTTTGTAGGAGGCCAGATTTTTCTGTGATTGTCTGTAGTTGTTGTAGGACTCTTTTCAAATCCATCTTGGACTCCTTTAACTGTATTTCAGTTTGTTCCAGTTTCTTCCCTTGATTTTTGAAGACCTTGAAAATTGTTTGGTGAAGTACCTTCACATAATTCACTTCAAGCTCTGAAAAAGGAAATCATACTAATGATGTCTGCATTAGTCAGATGAAACTGAATGTCTTTCCTGATTTATAACAAAGTTAAAAAGTGCACTTTAACAACACTCACCTGTCATTAAAGCAGACTCCTCCATTTTTATTCTCTGAGTCTCCCTCCATGTTCTGTCTGACTGTGAAAGTATAAAGAAAACAGCCTTAATAGTCCATTATGGCTTTACAGTTGCAGATGGAAACAAAGTAAACATGGTACAGAGACACTTATGATTAGAGCTGATACAGTATAGCTTTAGGTACTCTAGTGTTAATGTCAACAAAGGTAAAGTAGTTCTTAAGCCATCTTACCTCATGTAGTTTCAGATGAACTTGTTCATCTTCAGTCTTTGATGGCTGACTTACAGGTTGGACACCAGAATCTTTCCTTGCTGAGGGAACAACACATCATTTGAGCATGTTTGGTTGAATTTGGTGCAACAGCTGGCTGATTTATGATTTAGTTCACTTTAAGTTCACGCAAGAGATTGTTGAGAACATTGAGCTGATGTAAAGTGGAGTTATAGGCTGCTCACCTCCTACTTCTACTGTTATCTCCTCTGTTGTGTCTTCACTGATAACCTGACACAGGTAAACACCTATGTCTGATTCTCTGAACTCTCTCAACTTCAAGGACACATTTCCTCTGTCCAGCTCCTCAATGGACAGACCCGTTCTGCCCCTGTAGCTTCTACCGTCTGTCACCTGTCTGTTCTTATAGAGACACACACAGTCAGTCTCCTTAAACCATCGGATTTCCATGTCAGCAGCACTGATTTCAGGTGACAGGTGACAAGCTAAAGTGACATCAGACCCTAGTTTGACCTCAGCACTCTGAGCTTCATCAGGGACAATAAGATGAAACTTATCTGTGAAGGAAGACAAAAACATATGAACTCATGTCCATCTAAATATTGCTATATTTTGTGTTAATCAAATAATATTCTGTCATGAGACAGAATTATTTTAAGACTTACTGTTGCTTGTATTCGCCATTATTCTCTGCTAAATAGGAAAAAAAAAAAAAAATCAGATAAGAGAAATAAATTATTTCCATTTAACCACCCAGCATTACCCAAAGAATGACTTTTCAACATTATCTGCTTTAATTGACTTAATAATCAACTAGTAACCAAATATACTGTTTTTGTATTATACTGTCTCTAAGTATTGTGGGATGTACGTCATTGTCACAGTAACATAACAGGTCTGACTACTGTTTAGGACAGAATGTTTGTTTTCATGAATCATCTCAATCAAAATTATTGTTTTCCCCCCTTTTTCCAGCATCTCACTGACAAATGCCTCATTCTAAAACAAAAAAAACATTTCTTGAAACTGTGTTCTTTTCTATTCTTTTCTATTTTGAACACAAGAACATTGTGTGTACAGCCACATGGCTTGTTGCTCCACTTACCTTTTCTGTCTGAAGTCTCCTGTCTGATGAGTGCACAGAGGGCCTGAAGCGGTCACAAGAGTTATGCGAAAAATTGCAAGTTACTGGAAGTCTTTGGCTTTCCTGTTGTTGCTGCTGTTGTGAACACCATCAAACTGGGTAAGCATTCAAATCTCTTTCTCTTTTACTGTAAGTACATTTACTTTCACTTGCACTTAGCTTCTGCTGTTTAAATTATTCATTATGGAAGGTTCACTGTACCTGTTTTTTTTTATCAGATTGTTTGGATGCCCTTCATGAGAATGAAAGAGGTTTTGTCAGTAAACTCAAAACTGATTTGGATGCCTGATAGATTTCTGTTTAAGAAACTATTTTGTGAGTTGAACTTGAACAACTTGACCTGATTCTGTGTCTGACTCCAACATCCTTTTCCTACAGTATCTCTCCATTCTGCCTCTGACTCAATTTCTCTCAAAAATACTTTTGTTAACTGTATAGGCCCATGGTCTGTGATGTTTCATGACCTAAAAATGTGAACATTTTCAAAAATGGGCAAAAATGCAGCAAAGCACATTCCTGCCATTGCTTTTAAACCACTGAGACATAAAGTAAAAACAAGTCTTGTGTTTCAACTCCTTTTCAGATCAGACAAAGCCTGCTAGACTACTGCACTGTTAAAGATTCTTCTTCTTCTTCTTCTTCTTCTTTTTTAACATATTAAGTATCAATTTGATATTCACAGTTATTATGCAGATGATCATCACACTGCTCCTAAATAATAAAATATACACCACAAATGCAATATACTATACTACTCTGAGGGGAACAAGTACAATATGGTTTAGAGATAATTTAATTTTCAATTTCACATTTTCATATGATTAGTATAGTGCAGATTTTTACAGTTACTATGATAGAGAGTGTTATCCACCTCTTAATGTCTGCAGCTAGTGAGATAAAGGCCTTACTGGTATTGAGTATATTTAACTTAGAGTATGTTTTGACTTCTTTCCCCTGTTGGGTTTTAATTTGTTTTCACATGCATTTAAACATCCCCGATACTTTCCTGCTGACACAAAAATATACATATATCTACATATTTACACTTAATTTTTGATTAGTACAGCATTAATGCCTTTAAAGAAACACTGAGTAAAACAAACTGGACCTACAATTACGCATATGCATTTGGCAGATGCATAAAAACGGCTTTAGTGCCTTCAAAGTTTTTATTCTAAGAAGCAAGAAACATCCTGAACGGAGATACTGAGGCTTTTGTAAACACAATGAAAATCACTGTGGTTTTACAGCTAAAAAAAACTTTATGCTTTCCTCACCACTAGATGGCAGTAGAGACCAGGCATGTTTACAAAGAGACCAGGTATAATCTTAATATATTTTAGAAGAGAGGCAGAAATGAAATGTGCTATTACGAACACCCTAAAATAACCTGAAATCAACATCTAAATACCCCTCTAGGGTTAGAGTGGTGCAGAAGGTGCATTTGGAGAGCAATCAGCTTTTATGAATACTAATATTACTCATACTTGACATGGGTTGATTTGTGTGGAGCCACCTACTGGAAAACTGTATTGAATGCAGCCCATTAAAAACAAACTGGAAAGCAAAGAAGCCTGTCACATAAAGGCAAATGACGCATATTAAATAGGGAGAGTGATTGCAATCACAGTCAAAACCAAATTAATGATGGCAGGTAATAAGTAATAGGAAACATCTTTTCACATATTGTTTCTTGGCAGAAATGCTTTCAGTTTTAAATTCTTCTTCTTTTAAAAATAGCTGACGTGTGGCTAAAGAAATGTAAGACAGAGTTAATGACCGTGGTAGTCATTTCTTGCTGACTGGGAGAAAACAGCCTGAGCTGTCATGTCCATTAATGTTAAGTGAAAAAAAAAACACTTGACAGCACTGCTGTCTGTTTGCAAGCCCAGAAAGTGCTGCTTCAGACATGCCTCAACTCATTTCAGCAGGACATATAGGAATGATAGAAAAACACACACTGCACCAAATGGAAAAAGCAATAAGACTTTTTCCAACTGCAAAGAGAACAGCTCCAGCTATTCGGGAAGATGGCTGAAGTGCATAGAAGCTACCAAACAGCTACCTATCAACAGGGAAAAAGCCCTTCCAAGGAAAATAATCATTGTTATTCTGTCAGGACAACACCTTGGCTTTTAGTCGACCACATCTCTGAGGTTACACTTTGTACATTGTGTATCTATAAATGGATCAAGACATTTTTGTCTATATTAAGTGTGTGCACACATTTCCCATTCACACCTTGTTTGTGTATCCAACTTATACTCCTTTGAGACTCCTGCAGGACATAATTAAACTCGATTTTGAGTCATGCATTTCAAAGTGACGTATCTGAAAACAAATTACAGCAGATGGGTCTGTTACATTCTCTGAGAAAACAAATGCAACACTGAGAGCAGTGTGCATGTCTATATGTATATTAGCCATTTGCAGCTTAATCTGTTTATCTAGTCAGGGGTAAGTGAATCCCAGTGCTCTATCCCATTGAGTCTGATAAATAAACAGCCTCTATTCTTTACTCTTGCACATTAATGAATAAAATAATGCCCAATTCTAATTAACATGTCTAGCACTAGTCACTGTAGTGTAATCTAAGTCATCATATTGTGTTGCCAACAGTACCCAGATGGTCCTGGATAGAAAGACAAAATGTGTCTTGGCTATTTATTTGAACTCAGTCACTAATGAATAAATCTGTTATCACTCTCCAAAATGAAATATTCAGTTTAAAAACTTGAGAATGCCTTTTGCCTAATTTTCAGTGTTGGCAAGCTGAATTCTTCCATTGTATTGCACTACTACACATCGTGCACACTGTCAGTGTTTTACATTACTGATACCGATACTCCACTAGAAACTCACATGTACATTACTTTATACATTATTTATGCTGTATATAACGCAATCGATATATTGTCACTCTAGCTGACACCGTTTAAAACACTTGTATTCACACCCCACATACTGTACATTATGTGTGGATCTATATTGTGAATAATGTATATATTGTGTGGTCTATTCTAAATGGTGTGTATTATGCTCTTCTGATAGATCTGCTGCAATTTTGGAGGGTGACATAACCCTGCAATTTTCCACCCACAGTTACACATGGTATTGCATGTGCATGGCAAACTGACATTAATTTGTGACGAGACATAAATTACAAAGTAGTAAACACTGTAAAAAAAAAACTATTTGTTGAGTCAACCTAAAATAATTTGTTACCGGGCTGCCTTAAATTTTTAAGTTCAACTCAAAAAAAGTTTAGTCAACTTTAAATGTTATGTTTTACTTTTTTTTTTTTTTTTTTACAGTGTACAGAGCACACTCTATGGAATATTGTACATACAGGTTAATTGCTCTTAACTTAGAAGATTTGAGGAAACTAACTCATATTTAACTTAAAATTATCATGTACTCTCAACTTAAATATTTTTAGTAGTGGAAATTAACTAGCTGCAACTAGGTAATTTAGTAAATGCTAACTCGTTAATTGGGAACACAATGTTTTGATTAGCATCGCAATTGCTGAATAAGTAAGGCCAACACTTTGTCTAGACCCCAGTGACGGATAGGTTTAGAGGTGGGGTTGAGGGTAGGTCATTTGTACAAATTTCTACAAATTGGGAAACTTGTAAAATACGTACGAGTTAGCAAAACATTTACGAATTTGTATGAATTAGCCACCTTGTAAAATAATGTACAAATTACCATGAGATCAGGTTGGTAAGGTAATATAGAACATTTTACATATATCTGTAACATATATCAAACCAAGCTTATGCTCCACTTGTCACCATAAAAGTACCCCCCTAATAGCCCAACATAACAAAATCTCTTCCAAATCAGAATAGCAAAACATTATTTTACAAGGTGGCTAATTCATACAAATTCTGATGCCTCACAGGCTGGATGAAAACGCCCGTACTTTACCCACCTCTGCAGATTCGTATCATTTGTAAAAATCCCTCGCGGGCCGCCACAGGATTAATAGCAGGCCGTAGTTTGAGCACCTCTGCTATGCAACTATTTGAAAATCTGGAATCTGAGGGTGTTAAAAATAAATAAAACTGAGACATTTCCTTTAAAATTAAGTTATTAGCAATGCATATTACTAATCAAAAATTAAGTAGGAAATTTACAAAATATCGATACAAAAGAAAAATAGAAAAAGCTACTCAAAAGGTAAGAAAAAATGTCCTTGAAGAATGCTGAGGAATAGATTGACAGATCTTATCTGTATTTTCAGGCTTAAGCAGATAATGATTATAGTTTAAGTACTCAAATCAATCATAATTTAAATTAATTTCCAGGCAGGTTCTTTGTGCTAAGTGCTGACTTGTCTGTCATGCACCACCAACTATTCACTAATATCGTTATTCACATGTTGCAAAATAGTGCTGATAGAATTCCGTTACAAAACTATCACGTCCTTAGAATGGGGCTCGATAGACAAGATTATTGTTGTACATGACAACAATCTTGAACAGATTACACCTATCAAACCTTAAATTGGCATTTTAAGGGAATGGCTTGGCTAGAACTATCCTGAAACCAGTTTCATTACAAAAATCTAATGCAATTAAACGTTATTAGCATTTCATTATTAATAGCCAATGAATGGTTTATCACTTTTGACCAATAGGTGGCAATTATCAAGTTGATGTGGAGTGGAGTTAGAAAAAGTAGGTTTTCAACATAAATCAAAATGGTGGACAGGAAGTTCGACTGACTACAAAATTCGTGTCTATGTTCTTGGCATGACCCAAGGAATATACTGAAACCACTTTCATTACCAATTGGCCAATTTATTCAAATGTTATTAGCATTTTTTTTAAATTCTTTATAACTTTTGCCCCCAAACTTTTTGAGTAGTGTCAGAGCATGGTGCCGAAGACACATACAGAGTTTCGTAACAATACGCCAATGCGTTCGTAAAATACAGCCTTTTACGAAAAATTCAAAATGGCCGACACCCAAAATAGCTGACATGATAAAAACTGGGTAGGTTTGGACTCTGCATGCTCCACCGAATCTAGAGATTATTTTGGATTTTGAAGTTTTTTTAAAAAATAGCCATTTTTCATATCTCCAGACCACTAGGTCACTCACTCCAAGTTTGGTCTCAATATGCCAAACCATTGCAGAGATACAGCCTCACATCCATTTTTGCGAGTTTTCTGTCTAATTCGTTCATGTGTTATTCGAGAACAGTTTGACTAATCAACTTGAATTCCATAACTTTTTGCCAGCATGGTCTGAAAATTATCAGAGCAAATTTTGATGAATTTCTGACGAGTTCGAAAAAGTATGTTTTTGTACTATTGAAAATAGTGAACTATTCAAAGAAATAAATATAAATGGATCAACTAAAAATACTGATCATGACCCTATTTGAATCATGATATACCAGTTGAGAACCACTGTAAAGCTGTCTAGTAAATCACAACAGAAACTATAACAACTGTAAGCCAGAGCTGGGAGAAGTTACTTTTTTTGGTTACACGGAATCTGTCAGTTTTGCTACATACAAATACTGGCAAGCATTCGAATCAAATCAAACAAGCTTCACGTTTTAATTAGTGAAACTTTAAGACTTATTTGTGGAATTCTTAATATGTTTCTGGGAATTTTATGGCTTGAATGGACTGTGTCGCCTACACAGGTCAAATGGCCTTCAGGGCTAAGCATCTCACATTCCGCTCTGTTCAGTTTGTTTAACTTTATATGTTTGCTGTTCTTTGTGTTTGTTCATGGACTTGGACCTGTGATTATACTGTAAGCAATTGGCAAAGACAAGGTAATTGCAGAAGAACAAAATGGAGTGTATTAGCACTGCTGCATAGCAATGGTTGTTCTTTCACACAAAGGGACACAAAGATGGTCAATGGGCAATTTAACAGAGATGCTGAATTGTGAATGATTATTTTCTATTGTTAAAAAACATACATACTAACATATATATAGTAAATATTTTGTACAGAACATTATTGGAAGCATTAGTCATAGTCAGTCATAGTCAACAGCAATAGTGTTAATGTTAAATGTGTGCTTTACAGAAACCCACACAGGTCAAGCAATGCTCATTGTTCATTCTGTACTGCAGCCTGCAATTTTGTTCGGGACAATGATTTTAAATTTGATTTAAACACTGAACCTCTTTTTAGAAGCTAAAGGCACTGAAGTCTGCCATTGGCTGTGGTCAGTGAGCCAAATAAATCCACACATGAATGCAGAGGTGAGACTGAGAATTTATGAAAGGCTTGACACTAATTTGGGATAACAGATTTTAATCAGATGGCTCTCTACCTCCCACTGAGAGCACCAGTGAAAAGGTGCGAACTATGGCTAGATGAATTTCTGTTCTAAAATTCTGTGGCTGAAATCAAAGCTCTAAAATAGGAAGATCTGGATTTAGAACACTGATAACTGATAATTAGTTCAAAAAACATCTCAAAACACATAGCCATTAAAGTAAATGAAAATATGCTGAAAATATATTTACGCTCAGACCATCCAAGATGGACTAGTTTGGAAGAACACATTTGGAGAAATTTAGCATTACATCACTTGCTCATTAATGATGTTTTATTACCAAGGTTCGGGAGGAGCATGTTCAGATAATCAACTAATTTAGCACAGGAGGAACACGTTCAAGTTCTGAGCTCAGAGCCTTCCCCTCGGAGAGCAGCCGAATATGAATACTATTCGCTGATTATATTTCTGATTATATGTAAACTCATGAAATGGATCCTTTACGGTGGATGAGTGCTGTCAGAATAAGAACATTACAATAATCCACAAGTAATCCACATGACTACAGTCCATCAGTTAACGTCTTGGCAAGTAAAAAGCTGTGTGTTTCTAAGAAACAAATCCATCATTAAGGAATTTTAACTTTAAACCATTCTGAGTAAAATACCAGACCATAATCCATAATAATGCAGCTTCCAGAGAAAAAGTCCTGTGTATATTCCTAGTCCTGTATCTGTGTATATTTCTGTCCTGAATTAAACTGGACTACATTTTCACAGGATAATATTATGGTTTGAGGATTCGTATTTTAGCTGGAAGCTGCAGTTTGCAGTTAAAAACGTCTTGATGGATTTGTTTAATACAACCACACAGCTTTTCACAAGATATTAACTGATGGACTAGAGTCATGTGGATTGTTATGATGCTTTTATCAGGTGTTCAAACTCTTATTCTGATGGCTCCCATTCAATGCACAGGATCAATTGATGAGCAGGTGAAGTAATTTTAAATGTCTCCAATCTACATATTAGATGGCCTGAGGATGACTGCATTTTCAGCTAATTTAAATTTTTATGTGAACTATTCCTTCTCTGTCCCGCCTTACGAAAATGACTACCTGAAAAAAAAATATGATGTAAAAACTGAACATAATTAGAGTTAAAGAAATTCTTATCCTTTACCAGAGAAACCAAGAATTTATCTTGATTCACACTTGCTGGGTAACCAACATCACCCATCACCCAGGTAATGCACCACAAATGTCTTACAAGAAACATAATGTTCATTGCTCACTCTTGATTTTACCATCAACAAAGGTAATTTTGGTTTTTGCCTGATGTGTCAAGAGTCTTTTTAAAAACATATCACACAACAATATTACTCCAGATATGTTTCTTCAGATCCTCTTTTTGCATAGCACATTTTTCATGTGCTTATGTGATGGAAAAGCAAAGAAGATCGCATGCCCTTCACAGTCTTTTTAGTGTCTTTGATATTTGCATTTGCCTGACCATCTTCAATCAAACAGATCAGTCAATACTGGCCCGTAATTTGAGCTAATAATTATCTTGTGTGACAGAAAAATGACCAGCAATATATTGTTCTACTATATGAGATGACCAAACTACCAAGTGAAGTCTAGCATAAACTGAAGTCTAAATAAAGTGGATCACCATTAAACTTCCATTTTTTTCACAGGACTATAAAATACACTAATCAAAGGGTCAAACTGAAGCTACATATTATTGATAAAATGATTGCTATTAAACCAACAAATATTTCACAATAATATTTTATAATAAAGTTATAATTAATTAGATCATTTGATTATATAATAATATACTTTCTACACTTATGCACAACATAAAGAAGCTAATTCTCTTGCCCTTAAGTGTTGACAAATCCACATAAAATATGTTTACAAAAGCGGAGGAAGGAAACAGTGAGAATATGTAGATTATTAATGAAAGTTCAGGCTCACCTGTTTTCATTTTCATGGGTGTGTAAATACAAAATGGAAGTTTTCACCCAGTGCCAGTGCAATAATGAAGGTTATGTCAGTGGCTCTGCAGAATTCCCTCTTCAGCTGCCAAATGAACTACATTCTTCCATATGTAAATATTGGAACTGTATTACTGAAAGTGAACATTTCTGTCCCTCATTTGGCACATTAAATGCTGTGGATGCATATATTCACACTGTGCTTTATTTCTAGCCTGTGTGTACAGTAGCAAATGCAGTGTATACTGTATGTCATTGATGGATGATGTTACCAGGATGTTATCAGAAAGTGAGATTTAGTGAGAGAACTTTTGTCATGTGAAAGCATACTGAAGCATTATGGGAGACTAAAGTCCACACACACATATTCGTCTAATATGATTTCTACACATAATCATGAAATGACAGTATTAGTAGGCCTATATTTAAATATAGCTGAGTATGTTTAAATTGAACAAATTTTACAAACTTGATCCAACTAACCCCACTAGCACTCTTTTAGTAAATTATGTCAGATAGGCTGCAAAATTTGTTGCAAGCATCTATGAAGAATCCCCTATGCTTTACCCCATCTGAAACCTGCTCATTATTTCTAATAGCCAGTACATTAGTAACGTGCAATTGCCTTAAAACAAATCACTGCCGCAAGGCTACAATAATGATTTATTTCAGAGCTGTCAGGTCCGCCTTGCCGGAAAATCACTTCAGGCCTTCGTTATCATCCTTGCAATTTTCAGCAAAGTGCACTTACAATGTAAGCAAACGGACCAGGCAATACACCGTTTATTGCCACACAAATAGTATAGCCATAAAATGCAAACATATGTGTTATGATTAATTTAGTGTAATAAATTGCTATACCTTATCAGTGTAAAGTCATATCAGATATTTCAACATCGCTGTCACCAAGACGTGCACAAAAGTCTGTAATTGTTGGTAATAGAGAATGCGAAGTAGACATTGTGGGGAACTCCACCCCTATGGAGACGGTACACGGTAGTTGATTTATGCAATTCACACAAGTGTGCAGTTTAGGCAATCTGTTAAATAAATGCAACTTGTTGAACGATTAAATAGTTTCCTCTCATGACATGGTGACAGAATCATACGTTATACGTACAATTTGTACAAGTTAACTCTTTGCTGTATCAATGGGTAAGGATGCCGAAGCAATATTTGGAACGTTCAAGTTTGCCTAAGCTTCAGAAGCAAATAAATATGAGACTGTTGTTGGCAAATGTAATGAACATTTCATGCCCAGGAGAAATGTTATTCACAAGAGAGCCTGTTTTCATCAGCGTGCACAGAGATTGGGTCCACCGAAAAGGTGGAGAGAGAAACAAACTGTGGACTGCACACGCTGTAATCACAAACACAATGAGAATAATTGCCCTGCACAAAACAAGAAGTGCAGAAGATGCAAAAAGCTGGGATATTTTGCAATAGCATGTACAACAAAAAATGTCAAAGAGCTTGTAGTGTGTGAACTACGGATGCATTTTTCCTGGGGTCAGTAATGAATGAGTTTGCTGCAGAAGACTATTCAGGGCTGTTCGATCAAATTTAAAATTGATACCGGGACCGACATCAACATCATGTCACGCTCAGTGTTTGAGAGCTTACAAGAGCTGGCCAAAACAAGTATAAATGTGAGGAGTCCTGGGGGAAAGTAAATTGGATGGAAACATTTCTAGCAAACACTTAAAGAAAAGGGGAAAGTTTTGAATTTTGGGTTCTCTTCATTGACGGGCCATTTGCCATCAGTTTGCTCAGCCGTAGCACTGCTTGCAAGATGGACCTAGTACAGAGAGTGGATGAAAATTACAGACCATGATGATGTCTGTGGATACACTGGCTTAATTGTAAACCAGTGAAAATTGAGCTAAAGTCAGATGTTACTCCTTATAGTCTGGCGCAGGTTCTACCTGGAAGACTCAATGCCACGTCACATAGAACAATCAGATCCAGCCAATAACTGTCTTTCACGTGTGTGTATATATATAAGCTCTCTACTCATCCTTCTTTGTGTTTGCAGAAACCGATTCTGACATTCTCCTCCATCCTCCCCACCACCACCACCAGGTTGGCCCTGTCTACGGGGGGGTAGGCTCCTCTCCTGCCTTCGTCTCGGCAGTGCTAGCCGGAATCCACTACGTCGGATTCAAGCTTCAGACGGGGCCTACGCCAAACTTATAATTTTTATATCGGCATTGTTAAATAAATTCTTTTGAGCCTTAATTTCATCTCCCGAGTCTTACTGGTAGAATTCCCTTTCCTCTTTTTCCCAAGGTTAAACAGAAGCTCAAACGCATGGAGTCCTTAGGGATAATTTCTGAAATCACAGAACTCACTGAATGGTGTGCCCCAATGGTGCCCGTAGTGAAAAATAATCGTTCAGTCAGGATTTGTGTAGACCTGAAACGTTTGATTCAGGCTGTAAAGTTTGAGCGCTACATTCTCCTAACACTGGAAGACATTGCCCCCAAACTCTCAGGTGCCTGCATCTTTTCTACACTAGATGCATCCTCAGGGTTTTGGCAAATTCCTTTGGACCCAAGCTGTGTGAAGTTGACTACATTCATAACCATAGGACTGTTCTGTTTTAATAGATTATCATTTGGGGTCACTTCAGCACCTACAAATTTTCAAAGAGAAATGAGTAAACTTCTAATTGGGCACAAAGGCACTGTAGTTGTCATGACAAACATGTCTATGGCAAGGACCAAAACGAGCATGACGAGAAACTCGAAGCTGTTCTGAAAACTATCATAGAGTCAGGTCTGAAATTGAACCATGATAAATGTCACTTCATCATATCTGAGCTGCAGTATTTTGGGCACACCATTGGTCAGGATGGCATCAAGCCGGATGCAACAAAGGTAATCTCAATTACTGATATGCCTAGTCCCATTAATGTGACCAAACTTAGGCAAATTCTAGGAATGATCAATTATTCGGACAAATTTGTGCCAAACCTTTCAACTGAGCTGCAACCTTTTACAGCTCTGCTGGATGCAGTCTGGATTTGGACGGAGGTCCATGAGCAGGCTCTGAGCGAGGTAAAATGCATGTTGGCCACAGCTCCTGCCCTTGCATATTATGATCCTGAGAAACCCACAATAGTTAGCGCTGACGCGAGCAGTTTTGGGTTGGGAGCTGCTCTGCTTTATTGCATTTGTTTATTATAAACAAATGCATAGCTTCTATCATGAGCATGCCAGCCGTGCATCTACACTCAAAATTAGAGAACAATTTATAAACAATTGAACAATTCTGAAATAATGTCATCTTCACTGCTCAGCAGTTGAAGGAGTTTTTGTCCTGTCTATACCATGCTACCAGAACACCTTTTCCACAAAATAACAAGGCATTTCAACAAAAACCATTATTTTGCAGAAAACACACTGATCAAAATTAGAGAACAACAATGACTGTAGCATGGAAAAAGATTACAACAAAATTTTCTGAAGGTTACAACAGTCAGCAATTAGTAGGAAGTGTACAGGCCTCTGCTCTGAATGACTTCAGCACATCTGCGGCCACAGGACAGCACACTGCTCTGGTGTGATTTTGGTCCACTCTTCTTCCAGTCTCCTCAACCGTTCGGTGACTGTAGTGGGTTTCTTGGCCATAACTTTGTCGCCAAGGATTTTCCAGAGGTTCTCTATTGGGTTGAGATCAGGACTCTGGGCAGGCCACGTCATTATTTCAATGTTTTCAGTTTCAAGGAACTGCTTTACCCGTTTTGCTGTGTGACATGGAGCGTTGTCATGCATGAACACTGCGGGCTGATTGGGTGATGAACGCAGGGAAGGAACCATATGTTGTTGAAGAAGGTTCTGATAAACATTTGCATTCACTCTGCCATGTAGCTGTATAAGAGGCCCAACTCCTGCTGCAGAAAACATGCTCCAAACCATGACACTTCCTCCTCCACTTTTCACTGACTTCTTTACACACTTTGGGTTCAGTCTTTCTCCAGTTTGTCGCCGAACATAATGTTTCCAATCAGACCCAAATAAATTAAACTTGCTTTCATCACTGAAGTGAACTTTGGACCAGTTCTCCTCTGTCCACACAACATGCTCCTCAGCAAAGCAATGATTCTTTAAACCAACTTAATTCAATTATGGACAGTGGTTCCCACAACCAAATTGTTTTTAATTAACATGAATGGTTTTTTTTGAATCTATGAAAAATCCTTGTGTTGTGACAACACAACTGAATTAGGAAGAATCTATGTGAAATAGCAATGTCCAACCAACTCAATTTATTCACATCCCTGTAACTTAAACTGGTTACGTTTAGTGAACATGTTTGGGTTTATTATAACTGGCCAAATGTGTTTAATGTTATCAACATAAGGAGGTTTGTTTCAAACAACTCATTTAACTTATGGACAGTGGTTCCATCCAATTGGTTCTAGTTACTTTAACTAAATGATTTCTAGTTGAAGTTACTCCCTTCAACAAAGCATTTTTGTGTGATCTTGTAATGAGTCAAAAGACAAGAGATGTCATGAATGATCAAGTGTATTTGTTAAACAAGAACAATAAATACAGTTAAATACAGTTGATACATTACACAGTTACACAAAATACCAGACATTTCAAACTACTACCATTTTCAAATTATCAATTAAAAGGTAAACAATCAAACCTTATTCCAGGAACAGCAATTGGCTCCAGAAACAACTTCTGCTGTACTTCACATGTGTACCTGGGTTCAGGAGGGTTGCTCAAATTCAGTCCATATATTAGTCCCTGCAACATGTTTATTTCCAGAGTAAGGTCCTGAAGAACTTTATTTTCCAATACTCCAACATCTGCTGGGCTGTCTTCAAATCTTACAACATAGATTCCCATGAGTCTTCTGGATCACCTTCTGAGTGCTGGTACTGTCTGTATCCTAGAGAGGATATTTAAAAGTATTAGACTCAAATTCTTGTGTATTAACTTAACCACAGCATTTCATCATACAAAAACAAACAAAAAACAACTTACCATATACTCCATAATAAGACTGCTAGTGTCTTCATCCAGGTACTTCAATTTCATTAGTCTAAAGATGCAAACAACAACACCATTTATGAGATTCGGCCATTACATTAAAAAAAAAAAGAAAAAAAAAAAAAAGAAAGAAATGACAGTCATTCATCTATTATTATTCTGTCTGATCATTTACTTATTAAGGGAAATACAGGCAAGCAGTCAAGATGGAATTCTAACAAACATTACAGTGGAAAATGAAGGCCAGTTCAGCACAGAAAGCCACTGTCCTGCAGAGTTTCCCAATATTCCCAATTAAAGGGATAGATCACCCAAAAATTGCAATTCTGTCATTAATTACTCAGACTCACGTCGTTCCAAACCCACAAGACCTTCATTCATCTTCGTATCACAAATTAAGGTCTTTCTGACCTTGCATAGACAGTAGTGCAACTAAAATGTTACCAGGCCAAGAAATGTAGTAAAGACATCAGGTTGCATAAAAGGTTTAGACTACTCTTAAAAATTTGTCAGCTAATTTTTATTTAAGACTGGCCATATATATATTTTTTTAAATTCAGTTATAGAAACATGTAGATTAGTATAAGTTGAATCCAAAAAATAAGAGCGATTACCCTTTGGTTAATGGATAGTTAGTCAAACTAGTACTTAAGTCACTGTCTTAACATAGAAGCTAAGTTTACGTAACTGGCCCCAGTAGTCCATGTATCATCAGTGGTTCAACCATAATTGTACAAAGCTACAAAAATACTTTGTTTGTGTGTAAAGAAAAATAACATTAAATAAAAAAATAAATACATAAATAAATAAATAAAGCTTTATTCAACAATTCTCCAAATTGTATCTTCTTCAGCAGTGAGTACCTCTGCACTGCTGACATAAAATGCATGCACTGAACCTTGTTAACATACAGAGGAAAGCATTGTGCATCGTGATACTGTCCATAATGCAAGAATACGTAATTTGAAGGAAAAGTATTGTTGAATAAAGTAGTCATTTTTGTTTTCTTTGCACACAAAAAGAATTGTCATAGCTTTGTAATGTTATGGTTGAACCACTGATGTCACATGGATTATTCAGTTGTGCTGTTGTCTAAGCAGGGTCAGAAAGCTCTTAGATTTCCTCAAAATATCTCAATTTATTATCCAAAGATGAACAAAGGTCTTAAGCCTTGCAGAAACCGCAAAAAGACAATCCTTGAAGTACTAGCTTATCAGTGCGTCTTCAGCCATGTATACAGTCAGATAAAGATGTATCATTTACTTCTTAAGAAAAAATAACATGTTTTAAGAACATATTTGAGAACTTGAGAATTTGTCAAGAATTGCACTTAAGAACCTTCTTACGAACTTCATAGAATTTATCCTAAGAAATTTAATTCATTATTTTTTTAATTTATAATGTTTATGGGAAGTTAATAGTAACACCACATATTTTGTATTTACTGTATTAATAAACCTAATCTTATTACAGTATTATGTCTTTTTTGTTAATGCCCATGACCATAACTCTAAATCTCAGCGGCTGGTGACAGAATGTTTTAATACAAGGTTTTGTTAGGTGTAGTTGTTCTTACCTGTGTAGTGGGAACCAAGAGGGTTTAATGATTAATCCAAGGACTCTTCTATGGTGGTTATTCTGTCCATCTCCAATTCTGCACAAATCTGTAAACACATGAAGTGCAATTTGTAAAAAGAACACCCATATACAGTGCTGCTTAAAAGTTTGTGAACACTTTAGAATTTTCTATATTCCTGCATAAATATGACCCAAAACAAGTCCTGAAAGTAGACAAAGAGAACCCAATTGAGAAAAATAGTTTTTGTCATTTATTCATTGAGACAAAAGATCCAGTGTTACATATCCGTGCCTTGCAAAAGTATGTGAATCTCTTGGATTAGCAGTTAATTTAAAGGTGAAGTTGGAGTCCATCTGTGCAGATGTGTTTTCAGTCAGTGCAGTGACTACCAAATGTAAGTATGTGACCTGTTTTATTCGAAGAACAGGGATCTATCAATGTCTGATCATGTTTGTGGAAGTGAATCATGTCATGAACAAAGGAGATTACTGATTACTAAAGAGTTTAGGGACAAATCCAGAGTCAGATTGTGTACAAGTGAAGGAAATTCAAGACCACTGTAACCGTCGACCAACAAAGATCTCTCCAAAGATGAACATGTATTATCTGCAAGGTTACCCAGGGTATCTTCTAAGCAACTAAATATCTTTTTCACATTGGCTAATGTTAATGTTCATGAGCCCACCTTCAGGAGAACACTGAGCAATCAATGGTGTGCTTGGCAAAGTTACAAGAAGAAAGCAACTGTTCTTCACAAAGAAATCACAGAGTTTAGTGTTTATGTACTAAGGAATGGGCTAAAACTCCTACATGTTATTGTTCAGGACAGATCAGCATTTACAAGAAACATTACCTTCAGTTAATGCAGCAAAAGGGGGTTATACCAGATAGAGAAATCAAAGATTCACATACTTTTGTAACACTGGATCAATAAATAAATGACAAAATAAATATTTTTCTCTCACTTGTTTGATTGTAATGTTACACATACAATACTTATGCAGAAATATAGAAAATACTCAAGGGTTCACAAACTTTCAAGCATCACTGTAGTTTAACAGCAAAGACAAATTTAATGATAAAAAATATATATGATTTATTTGTGTTGAGTTAGGAATGTAATGATGTAATGTATACCATTCCTAAAGGGTGGACGTAATTACACCTCTGGAGCATAATAAAATGTCATAAAATGATTGTTTTATTGTGTTTTAGCTGTATTTTATGAGGTATTATTAATCAAAACAACCCAATCGCAGTTTGATTGATATTACATGGAATGCAGAATTTATTTAGCCTATAACAGTTCTGTTTTGGCAAATTAACTCTTCATATATACAGATACATATATTATGTGTTTTATTAACATATGATATTTAAACATCTTAGTGTCTTAATTTTTTAGCTTTCTAGAAAACACATCAGCTTCTTGACCATCCACCACATTTACAACTGCATGTTTCCAGCGACATTGGTCTAAACAAAACTGAAAATTGCCTTATTACTTCTGTTTATAAACGATAAGGAGAAGCTTAACTTACCTTAGCCGAAACGGTTTTCTCCGTCAGTAAAGTTGTTCCTTCCTTCATTTCGCCATAGTAAGACAGCGATGAAGAAAACCGTGATCAAATGCATGCTGTTATAAAAAACGAATAGCAGATAAAATGTTAAAATGTATGCAGAAGTCGAATGTGGCTTTATTTGAATATGCTTCCGTGCTTTAGCTAATTTCACTGCGGACTTGAGTAATATTAATCTACAAAGAGCACAAAGAGGTTTTATTCAACTGCCCATATATCATTAATAAGACGGAAAAGCACTTTGAATTGTAATAATTCGCGACATCCTCTGTTCCACAAGCACACGTACATATAACGTTAACGTTAAACTACAGTCCATATGCGCTTCCACAACTCCAAACCGCACGCAATCTACAGTGCAATAAACCAGTTACACAATACTCGATTGCAAAACAGAACACTAAAAGCATAATAAAACACTTACAGAAATTAAAAACTTTAGATGTTCTTACCTGACTCTTACCTCTTGCTCTGACGCCATGACGCACCTCTCCTTCGCGCCGTCTTTCGCAAAAGCGTTGGAAATCGTCATATCCGGTTTTTTGAATTACGAAATTAAACCCTTTACGTTAGTTTAACGATTGTTAATTAAGTAAAATTGCAAATTAAACGGGTTACGTTAATTAAGTACAATACAATAGTGTTTTGGTGGGAAAAGAAACGTGGTTATGGTGTTTTAACAAAAAATATCTGTGTTCAACGAACAGTGCCACAAAACCATTTTTTTAGTCTAGCCTTTTGATTCTTTCTGCTAGTGGGCTTTCAGTCCAAATGCTCTTAAACGTCAAGACACTGTATGACGAGACAGATCCTTACCCTGTTCAGTGCTGAACTGGTGAGCAATTCCAGCTGCAGTGTGGAAACGATTGCCCATTGAGATCCTCCGCAGTATCCTGTCCTCTCTTGTATCTTCTTCCGTGGACGACCAGCGTTCTTGGGGGACTTGAATGAGTTTGTGATGTTGTAAAGATTCAATATTCTTGAAATCACAGATTCGTTATTTAGTCTATAAATTATTATACATAGAACATTTTAATATTTATTTTGCATGATAGGTTGTATGTAATTTACAGCATTATAATCTAAAAGGGGATGGTAAGGGGGGATGGTGGTGCCATCCCCTGCATCCCCCCTCAATTTGAGCTGTGGTCACATCTAAAGAGGTGTCACAATCCAAGCTAGATGCCATTAGGGAGGCCATAGAGGGAGATGCAGATCTCCAGGCAGTGATAAGCTCTCTCAGCAAGGGTTGGCCAAAGCATATACCCTCTCTCCTGAGTCACTATCATACAGCCAGGCTTCCTTGTCTTTTGTCAATAGGTTACTCTTGTACGTGGACAGAATTATCATTCCTGAATGAATAATGGAGGAGGTGTTAAGCAGAATTCATGAAGGGCATCAGGGGCTCGACAAGTGTCATCAGAGGACAAAGATGTCAGTTTGGTGGCCAGAATTTGGCAATGACATTAACAGGAGGGTTTGTAGGGCTCACAAACCAACACAAAAGGAAAGAGCCCTTAA
This sequence comes from Cirrhinus molitorella, assembly GCA_033026305.1. Taxonomy (NCBI): domain Eukaryota; kingdom Metazoa; phylum Chordata; class Actinopteri; order Cypriniformes; family Cyprinidae; genus Cirrhinus; species Cirrhinus molitorella. Next base: position 14,312,854 of record CM065119.1, on the reverse strand, counting down.
TCTCTACAGCCTTGCCTACTGGTCCCTGGTGTAAGATTAAAGCAGATTTATGTGAGTTGAATGGTAGAACCTACTTAATAGTTGTAGACTACTACTCACGTGACATTGAAATAGCTCACCTTCAAACACCATCCAGCTTCCATGTTATCAGCAGACTGAAGTGCATGTTTGTGAGATGGGGTATTCCAAGAGAGCTTGTATCTGACAATGACCCAGTTTGCCTCAGCTAAATTTAGGCAGTTCAGACTACGATTTCCACCATACAACCTCAAATCCATATTTCCCCCAAGCCAATGGAACCACGGAGAGAGCAGTTCAAACTGCAAAACGTATTCTCCGCCAACCTGATCCTCATGTTGCACTGATGTGCTATCGTGCATCACCTGTCACTGCAACTGGACTTAGCCCTGCACAACTAATGACTGGTTGGCAGATAAGAACCAACCTGCCAATGCTCGAGGAAAAATACCAACCTCGACCCAATGATCGTAAAGCAGTGGAGAGGAAGGATAAAGGGGCAAAGGAGACCAGAAACACTCTGCTCATGCATTGCCTGAGCTACATCCTGGCGAGAAGGTCCTTCTTAAGCTGGACAGTGAGAGACACTGGAAAACACCAGCGGTTGTGCTAAACAAAACATCAGAACCAAGATCGTACATAGTGCAGATTCAAAATGGAGCTGTCTAGCGCAAGAACAGGAAACATTTGCAAGCAATGCCATTGCAACCAGATGCTACAATCTGTGCTGAATCTCAGGAAGAAAAGGAACCAGCTCTGTCTGGGACTGAACGTTCAAATACTCACGCAGTTGCCCCAGCTGCACCTTTACTGGACACTAAACCAATAGTTGTAACTTCCCGTGAAGAGTTCTGAAATGTTACCTGGACTGAAATGGACTGTTTCAGTTTACAGATGTGTATTTGAGTTTGAGTTAGTTGTCATTGTTGAAAAAAAAAGTGTTACTGAAAGAAAGTGAGTTGGAAAAAGAAAAAAACACAAACATTACATTACGTAGCACTTTGTTATTCTGTTATGAAAAAAACAAACAAACAAATGGAATGTGTTACAACATTGTTAAAGGGGGCATAACAAATACAGTTTTACCCAATCTTACGTTAATCATGAGTATCTATAGAGTAGTACTGCATTCTTTATATCTCCAAAATTGGCAATAAAACACAGACATCTGATGCCTTTTCACTTACCATCTGCAGTTCTGAATCATGACCGGGATCTTTTACAGCTGGGACCACTCCATCTTTCAGTATCAAACAATGTGCAAATCCAGCATCGAACTGGGCCTGGTTTATGAAACGTTTGTCAACAAACAGACTTGCAAAACTCCATTGCTGCCCTGGAAAAACTAACTGCATCCACTGTTCATGTAACGCTGGGTTCTTCGGGAAGCTGAGCAAAGTTATCTTTGCCTTTACAACTAAAACCACACTTCTTTAGAGACATTCTTGCCAAGTGAATCCCTTGCAGCAGTGCAGCCAAATGAAGCTTGGGGACACCACAGAAGTTCTCTTTCGGGTGCGCTTTTCCATGAGAAATGCTCATATAACGAGTTCCACCATCGTCTACGCCATTACAGCTATGATCAAAAAAAAAAAAAAGCCAAAACTTGTACCAACCCTTTAATGTGTTTGTGTTAAAAGGGGAAACAAAATGTTCTTTTCAAAAGAGGAGAACTCCACCCCTATGGAGGATTGTGAACACAGTAATTGATTTATGCAGTTCACGCTGCGTTGAGTTCTGGGAAACTGCTTTGTTTATCTGCCATACTGGGAGGAACGCACTGTCGTTTCACTATTGCGTTTAGGGCAGTATTTTGATTTTCTGTTGCTTTCGGAAAAAATGTCACCATTGTATCTCATTCATGCTGAATTGCAATAGTAACTCAGATCATCGTTTTGAGAGAAAACTGGACAATGCAGTATGTTTTTTTTTTTTTTTTGACCTTTCCACATGTAAAAACACCAAGGACAGCAGTTCGCGAAGATGAAGAGAAGACGCCAGATTATTATCTATTAATAAATGTCACAGATTAAACCCACTGCCTGTCACTCAATAAAAGAATCACATTGCTGCATGTTTATAAACATTTTGGCATTGTTTGGTTTAATAATTAACAACACCTTTACCAGTATGAATGTTTTGTGAATGAGCAGAACAGGGACTTTCTAAAATGCAGAACATGAACACTTCATGTGGCTTAATGCACCAAGACAGTAATAAAGAAAATTGTAAGGCATACTAAGTGCAGACTACTAATGTGAACACAATGAGCTTATTTACACGTTAAGTGTTTTCATCTTATGCACCGAAACAGTGATATTTAAAGAGCACATCATGCACACACCTGACTAATAAAGCATACTCTGTGCTGAAAAAAAACAAAACAGATAAGCCCAAATTATGAACTTTATAGTATAACTGTCTTAATGTATAAGCCATGCTAAACTTGCCACTGTATGTTTTCCCTTGTATTGTTTTCTAAGGGGAGGAAAACGTTTCACGTGTAAGTAAATGCGCCGCGATATATTATCTGCATGCCTTTTAGCATCACTGGCGTAGTACATAAACCAGCATTTTAAAATGCTACAAAACTGTTAACAAGCTCCTAGGGTTTTATTTTGGTTGCCATTTGTTGAAATAAATATAAAAAATACAGTGTGTTCGTGTCTGTCCGCTTAATGTGACCCACAATCTCTGATTCTTCTCAGTGGCCATATAAACATAAATATTTACAATGATTTAAAAGTTTTCAACAAATAAATTGATGGACTTCTGTCTACTTGTTGAACGCAGACTTTTATTCTACCAAATGACAGCTGAAGCAGCAGCGAGCGTCTAGCGGGCGACACTGTTCTCACGGTAATCACAGATCAACATTGTAAACAAAAATTCTACATAAATTAAGTGAAAAATAAAATTATCATGTGAAGCGATTAAATAGATTCTCTAAAAGCATGAATATTTAACTTAAAGAATTAGTTCACTTTCAGAACAATAAAATTTACAGATAATTTACTCACCCCCTTGTCATCCAAGATGTTCATGTCTTTCTTTCTTCAGTCGTACAGAAATAGTTTTTTGAGGAATACATTTCAGGATTTCTCTCCATATAGTGGGTTTCTATGATGTCCCCAAGTTTGAATTTCCAAAATGCAGTTTAAATCCAGCTTCAAAGGGCTCTAAACCCCCATCGATGAAGAAGGGTCTTATCTAGCTAAATGATTGGTTATTTGAGAGACAAATTGGCAAATTATATACTTTTTTACCTCATCTTCTCTCGTTTCTGCGATGCACATGCATAGTCTGTCTGATCCAGGTCAATATAATTAGGATAAACTCCCATTTCATTTTCTTCCTACCGTCCTACATCGCTGCAGAAGTACCAACCCTGTGTTTATAAAGAAGATCAAACAGCCTAGGTAAAAAGGTAAAACAATGCTATAGGACGATTCTGAAGTTGAAGACGAAAACGAGACGTGAGTTTTTCGACATACCTTAACTGTATTGACCTGGATCACACATCGCAGAGATGAGACAAGACGAGCATTTGAGGTTAAAAAGTATAAAATTGTCAAGTTGTTTCGAAAATAACTGATCGTTTCGCTATAAGACCCTTCTTCTTTGGCTGGGATCATTTGGAGCCCTTTGAAGCTGGGTTTAAACTGCATTTTGGAAGTTCAAACTTGGGCCCTATAGAAGTCTATTATATGGAGAGAAATCCTGAAATGTTTTCCTCAAAAACTATAATTTCTTTATGACTGAAGAAAGAAAGACATGAACATCTTGGATGACAAGGGGCGAGTACATTATCTCTAAATTTTTGTTCTGAAAGTGAACTAACCCTTTAAAGGCAAAATCAAAACAAATGATAAGCATGTCTCCATATTAATTTCAGATTCACATTCTCACACAATGTCTGCACAAAGGTATAAATAAGGGAAGCATAACTTCCAAGTTTACATTGAGTTGAATTTGTTGTCTTGAATAAGTAAATTAACATTTTTTTCTCTTGCCTGAAAAGACCCAAACAAAAGTTGTTACATGTTTAAAGTTACCTGAAACCTTTTTTTCATTATGCAATTATTTACATATTAATACAAATATATACATGTCACATTAAAGTGACACAGTGCTTCATAAGTCTTTTCAGCTTTTCTGCTGTTAATATTTTGCAAAGTAGTACCATATTGTTTAATTTCTTTAATTAGATGTTCACAATTTGGCTTAGCTTTAGCCCATTTCTTTACATGAATGTGATATTTTCCAAGTAAAACAATTAGTTGCACAGAATTTGTAGCCTACTTTTAAAAACAATGGTATCTTGTACAAAAAATAAAATAATAAAAAAAAAATAACATCATACATTTCCATTTGTATTAATGTACCAAACATCCTAGAAATGAAGTTAGAGACATCTACCCAAAATAATCTTGAGTATACACATTGAAAGAAAAGATTCACAGATTCTGTTACTTGAAACCACGCCCCATGCTACAGGCCTCTGTTGATGTAAAGCAGTAACACTTCACTAAAATTAAATGTGTTCAGTCCATGATGATTTAAATAAATTTGAAGTTTAAAATATAGCTTAAGCTTAATTCTCACTTGGTCAAATATGAGAGAAATGCTTCCAATATTACCTTTTCTTCTTCTTCTTCTTCTTCTTCTTCTTCTTAGTAGTAGTAGTATTTAAAGGACAAATCGGGCGATATTGACGTTATACAATAGGGTCTTTCGAATTTTCAGTCTTTGAAAAATTTGCATCTTGTATAATTTGTATTAGAACCGTATCTTTTTGTGAACACACACAGGAACAGACTTTCAGCAGTCTGTGTATAAATATGCAATACACTGTGCACAATTAGCCACAAGTTGCTGCACAATATTGGTCGCTTTGCTGTCTGATAGCAGACCAGACCATACTTTTTATTGATTATTGAGTGTCTCAAAAAAGTGACCTCCTTCAGTGACGCATATAGCTGCTGAGAAGTGGAGCTGATGCGCGCCGTGTGGATGTGTGTGTGTGTGTGTGTGTGTGTGTGTGTGTGTGTGTGTGTGTGAAGTGGCAGTGCTTACAGCGAAGACTGTGATTATGATCATGCCAGAGGTTGAAACGAATCACTAATAACTGTGGCAATCGTCCAATCCGCTTCACTTGACGCTGCGCTCGGCTCACAGAAGGCAGAATCGTATACCACCAAACTGTCTAAAAGTGGATCAGAACTGCGCTTTGGTGTTTTTGAAACTGCACCGGCAACCTCGTTACGATGGCATTCAGAAACACCTCCGTGGATTTATTCTCGCAGTTTTATATCTTGCAGAATTTCTCTATGTATTTCAATTTCTCTTTGGACGCAATGTACGACAGAGGAGCGAATTACGAGTCTGAATCCCACAGACCGACCATCAGAGCGCTGCTCGTCGTCGCATATTCCTTTATTATCATCATCTCGCTGTTCGGAAACGTGGTGGTTTGTCACGTTGTTATTAAGAATAAACGGATGCACTCAGTGACAAGTTTGTTCATCATGAATTTAGCCATTGCTGACATTCTTATAACTCTCCTCAACACGCCGTTTACACTGGTAAGTTACTATAGTTGCACTTGTTTATACAAATACATTTGTTATTGTTGGAATAAAAAGGCTGTGATAGTTTTACTACTGTTGCTTCTTATTCCATTCGAAATCTAGATAATTTTGTTATTGGGTCAAAATTCACCCGGTATTTATTTAAAATACATTAAATAATACAATTAATAATAATAAAAAAAGTATTAATTTTCTATGAAATATAAAAGTCATTGTGATGTTTGTGGAGGATAAAGTTAATGTGTAACTGTCCTTTGAATAAAAAATAAAATAAAATAAAATAAAATAAAGGCTGAAATTGTGTAGGCTATAGTTCATGTGAAAATGTAATTATAGCCTAAGTAGTTCATTTATTATATTATACTTTGTTGTATTTTAAAAACTGTATTTAAAAAGTCTAACCATCATGCAAGAAACCATTATCTGATTTAAGTCCAGATTTTTCCTTTTTTGAAAATAATGATTAAGCTTGTTGTACACTCATGTGTGTACATGGTCCAAGTAACGTTTTATCTTATTTTTATGCCATTTTTGGACTATTCGAAAATGATGATAATAATAATAATATTATTAATAATAATAATAATAATAATAAACACATTTAAAACATAAATCCATCAAGAATACGTGTTTTAAAATTTGACATATGGCTTTTACTGTAAACAGGATTTTTATAAGCTGTGTGACACTGGACCACAAACACAGCTAAAACTAGCCTAAGATGGTTGGCTGGTTTTGGTAATCCAGTCTGGACTTAGCTTGTTATAGCTGGTAAGCAGGCTGGTTTTAGAGGAGTTTTGACCATTTTCTTACCTGGTCAAGCTGGGAGACCGGCTGGAACAACCAGCTAAAACCAGCCTAGCCAGGCTGGGAGACTAGCTAAAACCAGCTACTTCCAGACTACCAGCTTAGGCTGGTTTTAGCTGTTTTTTGTATTTTTTTATTTATTTTTTTTATTAGGGCCCTCTTGGAATTGCTCCGTTTATTATTATTCTTCCGATTCTTCTTCTTCTTCTTCTTCTTCTTCTTCTTCTTCTTCTTCTTCTTCTTCTTCTTCTTCTTCTTCTCCAAAGTGAATTGCATTTTAGAGGGCATGCTTTTGTGCAGTTTTTTCCATTTTCAGACCTGTATTACAGTTTTTATCAGATCATCTTCAAATTTGGTGAGTGTGATCATATGGCGTTTACGATGTTAAATTGCCAAGATCTTGAGTTTTCATCGAAGGGCGTGTCCCTGGCAGCCTGACAAACTTTGACGTTTCGCTATGAAACAGGAAGTTGCTGTAACTCAGGCAAACAATGTCTGATCTGTCCCAAACTTCACACATTTATTAACAGTCATGTCCTGAACACATGTCCATGCCCATATTTAGGCATAGTCATAGCGCCACCTGCTGACAACAGGAAGTAACATGTTTAACACTTTTATGGTCTCCTAGCAGCATATTAAAAAGCATCAGCAAGTGTAAAATAGGCTAGCAACATGCTATACACATGCTAAAAAATGTTAGCAACACTTAGCTAAGTGGTAAAGGAAGCTATTAATGCAATGAAACAGGAAGTTACTGTAAATCAGGCAGGCAGTGTCTGATCTGCCCCAAACTTCACATATTTGGTAAGAGTCCTGACATGAAGACACTTAAAGGCCAATACTCTGTTTCAAGCGTAGCACCACCTGCCGGCAAAATGAAATGGCTTTTTTTTACATAAACTTAAACATGCATTGTCTGATCTGTCCCAAATTTCACTTGTTTGATAACAGTCCTGACCTGAAAAAATCTAAAAGCGAATACTCTGTTATAATCATAGTGCCACCTGCTGGAAACAGGAAATTGCTTTTTTTACATATGCAATGTCCGATCTGCTTTAAATGTCACATGTTTGCTAAGAGTCCTGGCTTGAACACATCTACATGACAATATGCAGTTATAGTTATAGCGCCACCTGTTGACAGCAGGATATATCATGCTTTACACTAACTCAAACATGCAATGTCCGATCTGCACCAAACTTCACAGGTTTAATAAGAGTCCTGACCTGAATACATCCATGTGCCAATATAGTTACAATCATAGTGCCACCTGATGGCAAAATCACTCAATAACTCAACCATACCATGTTCAATCTGCACCAAACTTCATATGACAGTGCCAGCCTGAAGACATCTACATGCCAATATCCAGTTATAGTGATAGCGCCACCATCTGGCAGCAGGAACTTGGGTACATATAGAAGGAATACATTGGTAAATGTTTGCTGTGTTTCTAAAGCCACTGGTCAGCGGTGAGCCCAGGTGCGAGGGCCCGTTCATTGCTGCTTGCAGCTTTAATTATTATTATTATTATTATTATTATTATTTACAGCAGCTGTATATTATAGATTTATACATTATCTGAAATAAATAAGCTTTCCACTGGTGTATTGTCTGTTAAGATAGGACAATATTTGGCCGAGATACAACTATTTGAAAATCTGGAATCTGAGGATGCAAAAAAAAATCTAAATATTGACAAAATCATCTTTAAAGTTGTCCAAATGAATTTCTTAGCCATACATTTTACTAACCACAAATTAAGTTCTGATATATTTACATTAGAAAATGTACAAAATGTCTTCATGAAACATGATCTTTATTTAATACCTTAATGATTTTTGACATTTTGACCCATACAGTGTATTTTTGAGTATTGCTACAAATATTCCTGTGCTACTTAAGACTGGTTTTGTGGTCCAGGGTCATATTTGTCATTGAGCATTTGTAAAGGAGTATAGTTTATTAATTGTTTAGTAACGACAATACAGAGGAGGTGCATGATTCATCTCTCTGTGAGTGTGTAGGGGTGAGCTTATGCGTGCTTTTTAATTCCTACATGCATCTTGATCCAAGGCCACTCTATTGCATATGTGTTCTTACAGGTTCGGTTTGTTTACAGTACATGGGTGTTCGGAAAGGCGATGTGCCATGTGAGCCGCTTTGCACAGTATTGTTCTGTTCATGTCTCTGTTCTTACACTGGTCGCTATTGCTATTGATAGACACCAGGTAAGTGTTCTCACAAACAGACACACGCAGCCACTTGTAATATTTTATCAATGAAACCTCTTGAAAACCTCTTTTTGAAAGTTAGTGAATCAATGTGTGCCAGTGTGCAGTCATGATTGGTAATTGTTGTTGTCCATCAGGTGGTGATGCATCCGATGAAACAGCGGATGTCTCGGCTTCAGGGCATAGCCTGGATTGGTGTCATTTGGGTCATGGGCTCATGCTTCTCTCTACCTCATGCCATCTACCAGAAACTGCTGCGCTTTGAATTTGTGTATGATCTTTCTTTTAAATTTAAAAAACAATGATTATGTTATAACATCATCATGAGAAAATTTTGGGCAAATTCTTGGGCTTTTTTGAGCCCTTTAAGGGCACTTCAGGAAGGGGACGCCATTTGTAGGGGCGTTTCAAATGTAAATGAGCAAATGAATTCCTTCACAAAGGGCCCTTCGAGAAGTCCGTTAGTGAATTGAACATGTGATGGTCACTTCAAGGAAGTGATTTCCATTTGTGATCATGTGATCTTCAGTTAGGAGCTCTTGCCTTGCATTTTGAAGTTGGGGTTGATTTCGACTTCACATACAGACATAAGTAGAATAGGCTGATTAAATTTGTCTTTATTTTAATGTAATACAAAATATTTTTGTCAGTGATAGAAATATGATTTAAGACAGTAAGTACAAAGTAAATAAGTCACAGTTAGACAATATTTAAATAAAATAATAATAATGAGAAGAAATATTTATTTGCAACAACTGATGGAGTGCTGAATCCTGCACGCATGCGCAGCATTGTCAAGGTAATATTAGGTCAGTCATTTCCTTCGCCAAGGGAGTTCCAGACGCTTATATGAGACAGAAATGCCCTACTCCCTTAAAAGAACACACTTCAAAGGGCTATGCCCTTCGAAGGGAGTAGGGCAGGGATACTCACTTCTGTTTGGAATTCGTCCCATGTTTTCAGTGCAGGCGCACAAAAAACTGAATTAAATTCTACAATTCTTAAATTGTAAAACCAGGATACTTTTCAATCATTGGAAGTGTTTGCAGTCAAACCTGAATAGAGTGTGAGAGATAAGCACTTCAGAGAGATAAGTTTTGTGTTTAGTGAAGCGTCCTATTGTATTTAATCTGTCACCCCCATTTGTACCTTCTAGTTTTGAGTTTAACATGGATCTTAAATTATTTTACAGAAACTGTGAACAAAAAACTCCGCTATGCTTTTCCTTCTAAAATTTAAATGAGCTGAAAATATCCTCACCTTCAGGCCATCCAAAAATAAATGTAATTTTTTTCATCATCACAAATTTAGCATTGTATCACTTGCTCACTAATGATTCATCTACAGTAAACAGGTGAGTTCAAACAGCTAATAAATACATAATTCACAAGTAATCAATACAACTCCAGTCCATTGTTTATATATGTTTATATGCAAAAACTGTTCTAAACAAATATGTTGGTGGATTTTAATGTGAGAGGACAATAGTGGATGGACTTTTTCATTGAAGGAAGCATTATTATGGATTATGGACTGGTATTTTGGCCAGTTTAAATGCCTTAAAAGGATAGTTCACCAAAAAGAGAGCAAAACAAAACACCGGTCACAAATTAAAAGTACAGACCAGGGATTTTTAAAGAAAAATGTAAAAATTTTCATATAAGACAAGAGGAGAGGAGTTTTCCTTTGCTGTAAACAAAACTTGAGACTAGCTAGTAAACTTCTCATGAGACTAGCATATTCATTACATTTACGTCCTCTCGTGTATGTGCAAAGGTAGTTAGTGGAACCTAGTGATTATGGTTTCTGAAGTTTTAAATATGATAGATGGATGCACTTTATATAAGGAATAATTGACGATGGGCCATTGAATTCCTAGTAAATAATGCACACCCGAGGTTGTGATGCGGCTACACCTCGGGTGTAGTCAATTATTCCTTATATAAAGAAGCCCCGTAGCATAATAGACTTTAAAATATCAACACCCATTCACTGCCATTATAAAGCATTAAAAAGTGCATTTTTTAATATAACACTGATTGTATTCATCTGAAAGAAGAAAGCCATATACATATAGGATGGCTTGAGGGTGAGTAAATCATGGGATAATTCTCATTTTTGGGTGAACTGTCCCTTTAATGAGAAATTAGTTTCTTACCAACAACCAGCAGCCTTTTACCTCACAAGACATTAATCGATGGACTGGAGTCATGTAGATTATTGTGATGATTTTCAGCTGTTTGGACGTCATTCTGACGGCATCCATTCACTGCAGAAAATCCACCGGTGAGCAAGTGATGTAATGCTACATTTCTCCAAGTCTGTTGAGGAATCTTGAGGGTGAGTAAATGTGAAGTGAAGCAACACTTTAACAACAGTGTGATGTTAAAGATTTCTCTTCTTGTCTGTTTTAGAAATAACAGAGTACGGATGGTATGTCTGCCCAGCTTTCCTCATCCCTCGGATCTCTTTTGGAAGTATCTGGATCTTGCCACCTTTGTTCTCCTCTACGTATTGCCTTTAGCAATTATCTCCTTATCGTACCTTGTGGTGGCCAAGAAGGTCTGGTTCCGGAATGCTGTCGGTGATGTCACGCTGGCTCAGTCGGTCGCTCATCGCAGAAGGAAGAAGACAACTTTGAAAATGTTAATTGCAGTGGTGGCCGTGTTTGCAGTTTGCTGGTTTCCTCTAAACTGCTACGTTGTCCTGCTGTCAAGTAAAGTGATCCAGGCTAACAATGCCCTGTACTTCACCTTCCACTGGCTGGCCATGAGCTCTACCTGCTACAACCCCTTTATATACTGCTGGCTCAATCACAGTTTCCGTGCGGAACTCAGATCCCTGCCTCTAATTGGTCGTATAGCCAAGGGCAATGCCATCCAGCAATCCTAAGGAAGCACCCAAGATTTTGCCATTATAATTTTCATATTCTAGCGTTTTTACAAACACACATCCGCATAGGAAAGCACTGTAGCAGATCACCCCTCTAACCTCCCATCCTTCTCGTTTTTATCCCACCCACAGCCATTTAGCCCTCTTCATCTTCGTGTAAATGACACCTCAACCCATGTCCTTGAAAAAACACTATGTTGTCATGGAAGAGATGACAAATAAGGGAGGCTTAAGATGTTAAACAGAAACAATTTTCTATCAATTCCCCTAACAGCTAGTAAATCAAATACACTACATGACTTTTAAAGTCTGAGCCGATCTGAAGACACTATGCACAATTAAGGATCAAACATTACCAGACTTTCAAGTTGTTCTGAACACAAAAAACCCACAGAGAATTATGCTCTTTATACTTTAGAGATGCTTAACAAAAGGAAACAGCATGTGTTCTCAAATCAGCTCGTTATATTATCAGCTTAGAATATTAAACTAATATTAAACTCATGGAATCAGAAAAAATAATTATACTCAGTGCCTATTATACACCACATGATTTTCTGTGAAATCTGTCAAATCCGACCACATAAAATCAGCAGATTGTCTGTGACTTCAGACAAAAGGCTTTGACTCATCCACACTATAAATTGGGGCCAAAATGGTGTGCATTCCAGCCTTCAAAGTGGCATTTCAATAGTTCAACGTCGCAAAGAAAATCACATTAAAATGAGCATATGTACAAGATGTTTATTTTACTTTCAGGTAAAATAAACATCTGATATTTAACAGCTATTATTTAATTATATTCACATTTTGACAGCTTCTGTTGCACTAAAATAATTTCATATCAGGGTCTTATTTATTTGTTTGTTTTATTTATTTATGAACAAGTTTTTATAACACATTAGCCATATTTAATTTCCTTATCTCCATGCATGAGTAATTCTCAGGCAGCACTGTATTAAATGTATGGATATTGTTACAGTCTATCAATAATGTTTACAGTATTTTTAGATGTTAATGAAGCAAAATATAGAAAATGCTGTTTCATGCTGAATATTTTCATTTGATATTAAATCCTATTCTAAGAGGTTAAATGTATTATATATAAAGCTTCAGATGCATGTGAACAGCTACAACTGTATGCTCTCTACTGGACCAACCAATCTGGGCTCTTTTTTATATACTGCTTCCTTAGTATAGACTATAAAATTATTGGGTGGCCAGGTCTCAGGTTTGAGCTCACGTTCATTCTTGCACCATCAAGTGTGAATAAATTGAACTCCCACTCATTGAGAACATGAATAACTGTGATCAGTTTGACCACTAGCCTTCATCTGACAGTGCTAATTACTGTCAGTGGTGTTTGCATTTGATTACATGCAAGGGACCAAGTCCTAAAAATGTGGGGGGGAAAAAAACATTTCTGAGGCTCTTCTTATGTGCATATGCAAAAAAATTAAAACAGCCCTGAATGGAAGAAAAAAAAAAAAAGCTATATGTCAAATTGTTTATCTACTTAGACCAGGTGTTAATGTACTGTACTATACTAATAAGATGCAACTACTGTGACGAAAGTGGTAATCGAAAGGTAACTGGTTCGGTTACCACAGATTGTTTTGCCCTTGAACAAGGCACGTACCCATTAAAAAATTGCTCCAGGGGATGGTCCCTATAATGGGTTAGGTAATTTATATTAATTTGGCTAAAATTGCCTGCTGAACTGCTGCTTGCTTACTAATAGCACAGGTAGCCATCTGTGGCAACATTTAGAAAATGACTACTTTCTCTCTTACTAATAGCACTAAAATAGGGGTAATTATTTGCACATGAACATAGGATTGTAAGAAGTACTACCTAACCTAACCTAATCTAACCTAACCTGCATCTTTGAATCAGAATGATTGTTTTCTGATTACTACATGATCTACTTTAGTAATTGTTATGGCGCTCTTTAACAGTTCTATAGGACTGTTGCATGACAAAAGTTTGTCAGTGTATGTCAGTTTCTGTTTTGAATCTGAAAGATCTTACAAATTCCTCGATATTTAATTACCTCAGTAACAGCACCAATTATGTGGTGCCATAGCAACACAAGCCATGATTTCAGTGTATTCATTGAGTATGAGAATAATAACTAATTAGCTATTAACATATTAAAATAAAGGAAACAAAACTGCTATAATAGTCTCCATAAATCTATTGCAGAGCACAAAAATGAAATAAATACATAAGTAGTACATTTTAAATAGCTTTGAGCAACACGTGGTAGCACAAATGCTAATATCCAAATGGACATTTAACCAGATATCAAGGCTGGTCGTAATTTCAGGTGATTTACTGTGATGTTAAAAGATTCGAAGGCAAGTTGAAGATGGTGGAGAATGACCAAATCCAAACCCTGATATATTCATACATATCAAAATACAAAGAAAAAGAGGGCATGAAAAGGTTTGGTTGGATGTATTTAAACAGCCACAATTGTGTGTCAAAAGAGTATTACGCTGTATATACTAAATGGTTTTGTGTTTAATAATCGTGACAGATGCTGTGCGCTGGGAAAAGTGTGTAATAAAATAGCGTTCACATAACACATGTGCTTTCTCATTTTCTGAATGAGATTTGTTAAGCCTGTCAAATTGTGCCGTTGTGTCTAGAGCAAGCCAGATTTCATGCCATTTGTCTGTATAACCGAGCCGACACAGAGGTGACTTCTGTTGTATTGCATCATCCTTATAGGATACTGTTGCCCAGTGGGTGGGCATTTTGCTTTCAACTACTACAAATAGAGGATTGTACATATACCATTAAATAGAAGAACCTATTTTTGTTGTGCTCATTCCCACTATGATGTCATTTGATCTTGTGGGACGTGTGTGTGTGTGCTGGGGGAGAGAAAGGACAGTGTGCCCACGGCATGCCGTGTGCGAGATATAAACATCTATCTCCCTTTTCACAGTTCTGCGAGAATGAATTTCACAATCTGATTTCCCAGGCACAATGGGAATTATTTGCAGCTTTAAGTGTTTTGTGATTTCTATAGTTGTGAAGCTGTTATTGGTCTTAAATGAAATTATAAATTTGGTGCTCATTTATGAGAAGCTTGTGCCTGTTTCCTCTGTGCCTGTCAATTCAATGTTATGTATGTAAATACATTTGAAAATGTCATATTTTTAACTCATTCGTTCCTTTTTTTGTCATGCATTAAACATTTTGATGTGTGTCCTGCTGGTGATTTATCAGCCATTCTATTTCAAAGGAGCTTCACAAACAGCTGAAATAACTCACACAACATTGTGTGCATTAAAAAGCCAAACAAGTGTGGGATGTGAAGCAACGTGTGCGAAACGTTTTAAATGGATAACCAGCTGCATTATAGTTTGATCATTTTTTGAATAATTATGACAAAAAGCCTGTATTTTATGTGTGGTTGTAATTTAAATAAATAAAAAAAACCTTTATACAGTGTTTCAGGTGGTCTTGGAGAAGTTTCTCTATCTGTAACATGAGCTGTGTTGTCATGAGTGTTGTGATGGAGTTTGGACTTAGACTGATCAGGTTTATAAGTGTTTGGAAATGGAAGAGAGTGAAGGTGCGTCGTCCATCTTTTTTACAGTCTATGATGTATATAGTATGATGCTAGACTAGTTTTCTCAAATGAAACGGTAAAATTATCATGAAATGACTGTCACAGGAGCTCTGGAGATTGTTTATGTGTTATTGTCGTCATATAGTGAGACGCAGAGGTCGAAAATCACTGCGAGCGTCACGCATGCTTCGGTATCTGTATAGTAATCAAACAGAGTCTCCGCCATTCATACATACAGAGACAAATGACATGCCATTGTGTAAATAAGATAACTTAAGGCTACGTAGTTTGTTTAAAAAAAGAACAAGGTATAATCCTGTTCTACAAGAAAGGTAAGCTGAAATGACTTCAGTTGTGATCTGGTGCTATGTAGAAAACATAGCGCCAACATGCCGTTGGGGAGACGGGCCACTCCCCTAAAATAATGACAGGAGAAACACTGTTATGGATAGAAGTAGGGGTGGGCAATAAGAGTAACTTTTTTTTCACAGTAAAGATAAATATAATGAAATAGTTATTTTTGCTTTAAATAAGGTCTTTATGACATACACATTTCTGATACCATTGGAATTTCATAATTCTTGTCACCAGTGTCAATATCACAAAAAAACAATGCTAGCCAAAATAAAATAAAAAAATAAAATAAAATAAAATAAAATAAAATAAAATAAAATAAAATAAAATAAAATAAAATAAAAAGTTCAAACTCAGGTTCACTGAAGACAAGTAAACAGTCAGTGAAGATAGGACATAATAGGAAGTAATAGGACAAAAGACCTACTGTAGAACAAATAAATAAGAAATGCTACATAAATTGTATAAAATAATCAAATGTATAAAAACACTGCATATTCTTCACTGTGCAAATAAATATATATGTGACTGGCAACAAAAATGAAAACATTAAGAATATCGCCTTTAAAAATGTCCAAATGAAGTTCTAAGTAATGCATATTACTAATCAAAAGTTAAGTTTTAATATGAAAATTACAAAATATCTTCATGGAACATGATCTTTACTTAATATCCTAATGAATTTTGGCATAAAAGAAAAATGTATCATTTTGACCCATACAATGGGTCACTCTCCAGGCATGACATGGCAGAAATTCTTGAATTTAAAGGGATAGTTTACCCCAAAATGAAAATTTGATGTTTATCTGCTTACCCCAGGGCATCCAAGATGTAGGTGACTTTGTTTCTTTAGTAGAACACAAACAAAGCCATTGCAGTCTGTCAGTCATATAATGGCAGTCAATGGGATCCACAGCTATATATGAATGGGATATATCCGTGACGGATCGCTTCTGCGCATGCTCTATATGCCGGATCACGTTGACTCGTCACACACCGTGAACACAGTCAAAACAAATAGACATTGTGGTGGATCAGAGGTAAAAAAAATATATATATATATATATAAGAGCAAGCTCTGCACAGGGGAGAGCTTGCTCTTCTCCCAGCTGACCTGAAGCCCCAGTTGACCTGAAGCCCCAGATGGCGGAGCACCAGGTCCCTTTGTTCGCACAAACAATTTTGTGAGTGGGCTATTATGAATTGCATAGCCGATTTGTCCTGTCTAGATCAACCAACGAGACGGACTGGGAAACGCTAGATAGGCCCCCAGTCTGCGTGCAAGTGGAATCAACAGGACAGTAACTGATGTGCCGGTGGTGGGGCAGCCGGGAAGGGGATTTTGAGGGACTTCCGTGGGGACTGACCTGGCGGAATGTTTGGTACTGTCACCCTCAGATTTCCCTCGTCTCTAACCAATGCAGCCGAGGGGCCTTTACGGCCCACCAAACCAGAAGGTGTAGAGGACGAGGGGCGCCACCTCACAAATGAGAGGTGCGATCTTAGCATGGTCTTGGACAGGCGTTCACAATAAACGTCTGTGCCATCTGCAAATGCTGCATCAGCATGTTCTCGGCCCAGGCACAAGAGGCAACGTTCATGGCCAGCGTTGGAAGACAGACCACATCCAGAAGCACACATTCTGACAGACATCTCAAAAGATACTATCAACAACCGTGTAAGACAACAACCGTGTGTCGATCTCATAACATTCTGCTGATAAGCTCTCTACACTGCACAATGAATCTCTTATTTACATTGTATCTACACTTTGTTGGAGAGGATTCCCAAGCTTGCAGAACTCAGTAAACTCTGCACACCGAGTCATTTGCAGCAGTTTCACACACCAATTCTGCAAAAGGATGTAAGAAATATATAATGCCTTTTCTCGTCACTGCAGGAAAATTGGTCCTTAAGCTCAGGTGATAGGGTCTCAAGGTTAATCCCCAAATTACGTCACTGACGTAATGTCGTAGTGAACGAATGAGGGGGAACAGTTCCATGTATTTCACATCAAGGTTTAACAATAAGATGATGGTGTTATTTTGATTCAGCATTCAAAGACTTAAAGAGAAGAAGCCTAAACTCAATCATATTCGTTTACATCAGAATTTAGGTTGTTTTCTCAGACACCGGATGAAAACACACTTAACTAGAAGCAGAGGTGCACTATAAATAGGTGTCCATACAGACCACTTAAAGTAAATAGCACTGATTTGCAGATGGTTATATAGACTAGACATTGGCTCCAAAAATGAAAAGACCAGAGCACAAATCAGAAAATGGAGATGAAATGAGGTCAAAATATATTTGATGTGAAACATGTGAGATGTGAATCCATCAAGGATCAAAGGCTAGGCATTAGCAGCAGTAACATGATGTCCAAGCTGATGCCCAAAATAAGAATAAAAAACGGAATTTCTGTATTCTGTATTCAATACATATGCTTACAATATATAATAATGGTGATTAGTGATGAAGCTTCTCGCAGAGGCTTTTATGTAGCATACTAACAAAAGAGATGTGTAAGCGCTCAGGTGTTCAGGCAGTGACGTACTAAAAGAAATTAGCATGGGGTCTTTTGAGGTCAGGTTGTTTGTTATAGTACAAATCTAACCAAGCAGACTGCCCTGTGAGGAGACTGAGTTTCCCCTTTTTAAGTTTTTGATGTTTTCTCCAAAGACAAAAGGCCCCAATGCTCACAGAGCTGCCTAAGCAGGGGCATATCCATTATTTCAAAATTAAGGGAGACAGAAATGTCAAATGTAACATTGTTTTTTCTTATTATTATTATTTTATAAATGTATGTATGTATGTACATACAGTCATGGCCAAAAATATCAGCAACTTTGCAAAACTCAGAAATAGACTTCATTTCATATTCCAAGTGTTCTGAAGGTATATGGTAAGGTTTGCAGAGAAAAAAAAAAGTCAGTCAACACAATTGTGCATTTATACAGGCGCATTTATACTTACGTGCACAAGAAAGTCAAATTGAAACATTAAGACTAATAAAATTATGACTGGAAACACAATAATTCCTTTACTTAGATGAATATCTCTGTTCAATATACAGCCTAGAATTCGCGCAAAGAGCACTCCCTCATAATCACTAAAAGTTGTCACTCACTTCACTTTCGTTCTCACAACGTTCTGTTAATAAGCTCTCTACACTGCACAACGAATTTCTTATATACATTGTATCTACACTTTGTTAGAGCTTGCAGAACTCAGTAAACTCTGCACACTGATTCATTTGCAGCAGTTTCACACACCAATTCTGCAACAGGATGTAAGAAATATATAATGCCTTTTCTCGTCACTGCAGGAAAAAACAAGTATTATTATGGTCATAGAGGGGTGCTGAGAAATAGCCTTT
Organism: Cirrhinus molitorella; assembly: GCA_033026305.1. NCBI lineage: Eukaryota > Metazoa > Chordata > Actinopteri > Cypriniformes > Cyprinidae > Cirrhinus > Cirrhinus molitorella. The sequence goes on along the minus strand of CM065119.1, from coordinate 14,293,990 downwards.
AACCTTCCCCCCACCCCCCATGGTCTAAACACTCTAAATACCTCTGACATAATAAGAAAAGGCTTCATTGGGGTGATCTTTGAGTGCAATATTTTTCTAAAAAATAAATTCACAGCGTATTGCACACCATAGTTTTCTGTCCGTGTCCTTCTGGTTGTGGTCTGTACTTGTCTCACTCTGACAGGCACAGCTGCTGTGTTCAGTATTTGGAGCATGCCCATGCTGAAGCAGCTTTTTGGATAGTTCATGTCCTCTCTGTGACATGGTCATAGGCACGTGTTTTCTAAAAGACCATGGATCGACTTAGCTGCTTGCCATTCATGTCCTTCTACTTCTGGGTATGAGGACTCGGTAATGTGCACTGAGGAAGAGCAAGTAGGTAATATGGGAGTAATTCCGCCAGAAAAATTCCCACGGACCTTCCAATCCTCCAACCCCATGTGCTCTTCTGTGGAGTTTCCAGATGAGTTTGAGGACCAGCCTCAGGGCAGGTTCGATCTCTCATTTGGGGCTCGGGAACAGAATGAGTTTTGACCACAACATTGGAGGGCGGCCTTGAAGCATCTAAGGCAGATACCTCAGCTGAACCTGTGCTTTCGAGTGCCAAGATTAAATCTGAGGCTGACGGGTTGGAGTGTACTCTACCTCCCCACCCTGAGCACCCTCAGGTAGACAGTCAATGTGCGACACTCATCCATTCTTCTCTCCAGTTCCTTTCTTCCCAGAAGTGCCATGAAGTAGGCATTGCTAATGTAAGTTTACCTCGTCCCTTGTGGCAAGGTCTTATGATGCTTCTGGGCAAGCTGCATCTGCCCTGCACGCCATGACTATCCTGGGATAGACAATGCCAGACATGGAGTGACAAGGTGTGTTTTATTAGGGTTGGAGCTAAACTCTGCAGAACAGCGGCACTCTAGGACTGATGTTGCCTATTCCTGGACTATGCCCTCCGGGCTGTGAAAGTCATGGTGCAGCCACTGGGGTAGGAGATGTCCATGCTAGTGGCTAGTGGCTAGTGTTGCTCAACCTGAGGGAGATACAGGAGGCTGAGACCTGGATCGGTAGCCAAGCCTGATCAACGGCAGTCTTCTCGTAGGAAGGTCTCTGACCGCCCTCTGAATGCTTTACAACAGTCCTGAGACAAGTGACCCAGGATAGAAAGGACCGCTGACTAGCAAAACTCCACCATGGGAGGTGAATGCTGCATCACTCTGGCTGTCTGCCACCAGGGGGAAAATTCCTTTATCCTTTGGTCACATAGGACATGTACTTTCATGTCTCAATCCTTCCAATGCATTTCACATTTGAGGGTCAGGCATATCAGTACAAGGTTCTCCCCTTTGGGTTGTCACTGTCGCCATGTGTCTTTACAAAAGTGAGTAAGGAAGTGAGTATTTGCATCCACAACTCTCTCTGTGACTGGCTAATATTAGCTTGAGAGAGAGTTGGTGTGAATGCTCAGGCCAACTGGGAGAAATTCTTTCAGAGGCTTTTGGGGCACTGGATTGTGGATGCTATTCATATGGCTTACAGAGCCAGAAGCTCACCATTCCCCTTGGAAGTAAAGACACACTTGACCAGGGGCATTGCTTCTTCATCACCCTTGGCAAATGGTGTCTTACTAGCAGACATAAGGTTCTATCTGACATTTTTGCCGAAACTGAGTTATTTACATGTTCTTATTTTGTGACAACTTATTTACATTATGTGATGTTTCTTTTGTAAGCTGTGTACATTTAGAGCCTTTTTTAGATAAAAAAGGGTTCTATCTACAGAAGTCAATGAAACGCAAAAACTTTGAAGCTCAATATCTCAAAAGTGCTTAGAATGCAGATAGAACCTTCCAAGGCGGCGATTTGTACAGCTGCAGGCTGGGCTACAATCAATACATTCGCTAAATTCTATAAACTCAAATGAAGGTGACTGCTAGGGTGTAAGGCTTGCATTTGTTTGTGACGCACTGGTCTTGTCAGCATATGCACCACCATGAAACTGTAACACAGCTCAGCCAGTTGTGGCGCTTAGTATAGACACGTCAAAGTAACCAACTGAAAGGGAATGTCTCCGTTATGTATGATGCCCCTGAGTGGGATGTAATGCTTTTCTTCAACAGAAAAAAAAAAACATGAGTGAGCAAATGCCTTGCTGGCCTATTTATACCTGGATATCAGGGGTGTGGCCAGATATGCAAATTTTGCTTGCCAATTTCATAAGTAATTTCTTATGAGGTGTTTGGGCGCCCAAGTGTGACACAGCGTCTCTGTTATGTAACCAAAAAGTTTGTGCCAGAATACAATTATAAATCTTATCTCACTCTGTTTTATTGATTTGAAACACCTTGTGGTTTGTATAGAGTTTTCTCATCTGGGCCTCCACATTTTATGGGAAAATGATATTAAGCTATATATTGTCATTAGTGCAATGTAGGATATAATTTTCTGCCATCATATGCTTTTTGAAATTTCCCTGCTTTCTACTTCTGCTGTAAAAATTAAATCACGCTCAAGTGCTTTGCTGTTTAAAATAACAGGAAGCAATGCAATATGCATCAAATGGTTGCAGATACTGTCAATAATTTATAAGCATATTCATTCTGAACATACCGCCATTGCAACTGATGTATAGTAACTCTTCTGTTCAAGCTACAGGAATGTTAAAAAAATAAAAAAAATAAATAAATGGATTCAATGAACCTTCATTTATTTAGGCTTTTATGGTCATTTGCTTAAATACTAGCCAAACATGTTTTCAAGTACATGCTACAATCTTGTTTCTTTACAGATAAAAACAACGCGTCACAGTCTCTGGCACATTTTGTACTCCAGGTGAAAAAAAGGAAACAACCAAAATGAACTCTAGATCTTAAAACCAGCTACAATATTTATTTTAGAATTTATTTAATACTTTAACATTTAACAGTTATTACATCCCTCCTGTGAAAGCAGTTACAACAATACCATAGCACTTGAACACAATGTGTTTTTTTAGATATACAATCTGTGATAATAGTGTTTAGATTTACAAAACAAATGAAAGTACAATTACATATTAAGAAACATGAAAAACATCCAGATAAGAACACACAACTAACTTGAATGAAGTGAAAATATACCCTGTGCATAAAGATAAATTATGTTAAATGGGTGAAAGTGCACAGATCAATTTGCTTCTCGTCTGCTGTTACTTCTGCAACTCCCCACTGCTTTCTGTTGCTTTGGTTTCTATATACAGATGAGGAGTAAACCATATGTGAGTAACCTACACAGAATGAGAACGGAGAACAGCTTCTAAGAATTAGCTGGAAGCAGAGTTAAATGTCAGAAGAGTTCAAGAGCTCATGGCTGTATAATTTGTCTCATTTTACACTTCATTACCAGCACTTTGACACATATACACGTTTGTTTATACACACACATCTCAGACTACTGTTTCAGCAGATAAACATCAGAATGTCTTAAAGGTGGAATATTATGTGGACGTGTGATATGAGAATCAGCTGCGGACATTTAAAGCTCATCAGAAACCTCGAAAAAATTATTCACATGGCTCAGAGAATGGATGGAAAGGAGAATGTTGGCCAAATACTAGTGGCTCTTTGTGAATGTTAAAGCTGCTTCCTGCTCATGCACATAATCCAGTTTCCTGGAAACCTTCATTTTGCCAGTTCTCTAAACTTTCTCTAAACTACACTCATACTACATACATTCATACTAAACAGAACAAAGTAATTATTATTCAAAATAAGTACCTACTTAAGAGATTATGAGATTTTAGATGCAGCCTAGATTTAGAGTGTGTGAAATGACAAACTTAATAAGCAACAGGACAACATGCACACTGTTTTCTGTCTTTAATAAATAATTAACATACACATGAAAAAAAAAAACACAGAAAAAAATCAAAATGTTAAATATATTATCTTATTTGTAAAAAAGTCAGAATTGTGAGTTAAAAAAGCAATTAACTATTTGCATATCTATTAAAAAATAATTGTGAGTGCAATGTAGAAATTTTGATAACAGGAAGAAATATGTTCACTGCCATTCAGTTTTTAAAGACGAGGACAAAGCTCAGGAATATCATACCTGAGAGCTTGGTAAGAGTTTCAGCAAATATTCTACTTTGATTAGCATCATTATTTTACTTAACATCCTGAATACAGGACAGGGAGAACAAGACATAATGTGTCAGATTCCTTCATACATTCCACATACAGTATGTACAATTCTAGTTGTTAATCTAATTTGACTTGCTGAAATTACTCAAAGTAAATACTGACAGCACAGTGCTCAAAAAAGCAAGAAATATTTCTTTCTACTTGTTCAGAAAATCTAACATGCTCTAACTCTAACAAGACATTGTGTATGTTTGTTTCATGAAGCACAGTGTTATCTATAAACAGCAGTTGTATCTAAGGAGCACTCTCAGTTGAAATACGCCGTGAAATGAAATATGGCATGATAACGGAACAGAACGTCAAGAGAATTCTACATTCTAAGGCAGGTACAGTATGCAATTAAGATCAAATGCTTCATTGGTAAACAAACCATATTTCTAAATGACTGAACATTCTGACACAAAACAACACTGGACCCCACTGTCTGAAACGTTTTCCAAGATCTTCTTTTGTATTTTACATCACAGACTTTTTATTTTGGGCGAACTTTTTATATCTCTTTAAATCTCTTTAAATATTATAGCTTGAAAAGCTACCAATTTATAAAGAAACCTTTTCCTCCTCCTTTAATCAAAATATTAAAAAACAAGAAGTTTTCTTTTTTTGAATATTGTTTTTTTTTCTCCTTCATTTATCTATTAGAAATGGATTTGATTCTGTGATGTTTTGTGGTAATAATTTGTCTAGTATGTTCCGTTCAGTTTGATACAAATACAAGACAATCTGTATATTTTCAAAAGAAAGTATCAAAATGAAGTACTCACATTATAACACAAGTATACTGCATTTAAAGATTAGGGCTCAAAGGGTGCTGGATAACAGGAATTATTATTCTAACACACACACACACACACACACATTAGTATATATATATAATATGTATATATTAGTGGTGTCAATCGATTAAAAAAAAGAACTAATTAATCACACATTTTTCCTGAAATTAATCACGATTAATCCTACCTGACATTACAGTTTTAAATTCTACTTTTATATTGCAATAATTTTACATTTATGCTTCAGATTAATGTAGAAACAACATAAAGAACAAATATTTTTAATATTTGTCTAATGTAATTTTTATGACTGAAGGCAAGTATCACTGATTCCAGCTGATGCCTCTATGAATTTTTTCCCTAATATTTAACAATTGAATATAACCATTCAACATTACAGTATAACTGAAAGGTATCACTTTCACATTTATTTTACTTTACAAAATAACTTTTAATTTAAGTGAACTTGAAACAATCTTCACATAAACTCATTATAATAAATGTCATATAGGCTAACTAAAACTACAGAAGTTGTTAATTTCCTCTTTTTAATTTTGTTCTTTAATTAACAGACATCACAGCAGCTGGTTATTAGGATATTTCGGCTGCTGTTACTTTAAAAATCTGACACTGCTTTAAATGTGACCTATAAATAATAAATACTTGCACAGTTTTAAGGCATCTTTTATAGCCTTTTTTGTAAATTCAAACTGACGACATAACTATGACATTGCATACTCACAGTTTCATTTTGGTTTGAATATGATATAGTCTTTTGTTTTAGATCGTGGCACAAGCTTAGCACCTCTCACATTACAACTACAAACAAACATAACTCTGAACCATATGACATTCAAAACATCATTCAGTTATTCACTAATATCTTACACTGGATCTACACTATGCTCACTCACGTCTAAATGCCTCCCACCCGATTGTTTAATGTTCTTATGCAGATCATGCTGCTTCCCTGGGTTATACCTTTTCCTGTCATCTTCACAGAAATCCCTTCTCTTGCCACCTGCTTTGTTACTACAGTGATGCTCTTTGTGACGTCTGCTGTTTAGCCTTTTCCACTAAAGCACTTAAAACATCCTCAAGAGTGTAATTACCATCACATTAACTTCCAATTCTGCCTGAAGCACATGGATACTTTTATTGTTTTTTTAAAGCTTATTGTCGTGACTGACTTTAAATATTACTACGTACTAGCTCTATCGCCATGTACTTCTAACTGGGTTCTGGGGACCTATGGAATATTTTAGAGAATGCAGGGCAGACAAAGTTAATGTGTATACAATTTCCACTATTAATTTCATTATTTCTGACTACGTGGAATGAAAAATGAAAAATGAGTAAACAATAGTAACGTCAAAGTTTAAAAATCATTGTTAAAGAATTATTCAAATTTGCTGATAATTTACTTACCACCATGTTATCCAAGATGTTCATGTTTTTTTCCACAACAAGGTTAATGTTTTTGAGGAATACATTTCAGGATTTTTCTCTATATAGTGGACTTCATTGGGGATCAGTGGGTTAAAGGTCCACATTGCAATTTCAATGCAGATTCAAAGGACTCTACACGATCCCAGACTAGGGATAAGAGTCTTAACTCGCATTATGTAATCACGTTGGAAAGGTCACAAGTAGTTAATTCTTCGTCTGTATACTTCAGTTTAAAAAGGTGGGGTAGTGTGGGGTAACTCCATCTCATTTTTTCCGACATCATTGTTTTACCTTTTGGGCATTTGACTTTTGACTTTTTTTTGCACGCTCGTTTTGTAAACACTGGTTCGGTACTTTCACTTACGTTACATGTGACCTTTCCAACATGACTGCAATAAAACTGCAATTTGGACCTGTAATCCTAACCCTAACCCTCCACTATATGGAGAAAAATCCTGGATTGTTTTCCTCAAAAACCTTCATTTGTTTTTGACTGAAGAAAGACATGAACATCTTGGATAACACAGAAGTGAGTAAATTATCAGGACATTTTAATATAGAAAAGAACTTACTTAATACATATACATATATATAATTCATGTCTTAAACTGATAGTTCACCCAAAAATGTTAATTCTTTCATCATTTTTGTCACCCACATGTTGTTCCAGACTTCTCTGAAACACAAAAGATGACATTTTGAGAACTGATGTTGTCCACATACTGATAGTCAGCTGGGTCCAGTCTTGTTTAGATGCCAACCATCATCAAAACATATTTTTAGAGAAGGTTTGAAAACCACTGAGCTTTTTCAAGCATCATTCCTACTATTCAATTAATGTTCATGTCACCATCATATGCTTATTCTGTATAATACATTAGACTAAACACTGTTAAAAATATTAATCATATTAACTTACTAAAAGGGTTACTTCCATCCTAAAATGAAAATTTTGTCAATAATCATCTTTGAAACACAATTTAAGATATTTTGGATGAAAACCGGGAGGTTTGTCACTGTCCCATTGACTGCCCGGCAAATAACACTGTCAAGGCCCAGAAAAGTATGAAAGACATTGTGAAAATAGAATAGTCATCTGCCATCAGTGGTTCAACCATACTCTTACAAAGCTACGAGAATACTTTATTGCAAAGAAAACAAAAATAACTACATTATTCAACTATTTGTCTTCTCCGCGTCACTGTACTGCCATTTTCGAGAGTATCCGCTGGACGCAAACAGCATATGCTGTTTTCGTTTAAATCAAAGCGTAAATAAACGTAAAAAAAACATATCCGTGCAGTGCGACTGACATAGAACAGCGTACGCTGTTTGCGTCCAGCAAATACTCTCCAAAATGGCGGTACGATGACGTTGAGGACACAAATTGTTGAATAAAGTCGTTATTTTTGCTTTCTTTGTGTAAAAAAAGTATTCTCGTAGCTTCGTAAAATTATGGTTGAACCACTGATGGCAGATGGACTATTTTTGACGATGTCTTTCATACTTTTACTGGGCCTTGACAGTGTTATTTACCTGCCAGTCAATGGGACAGTAACAAACCTGCCGGTTTTCATCCAAAATATCTTAAATTGTGTTCCAAAGACAAACAAAGCTTTTACGGATTTGGAACGACATGGGGGTAAGTGATTATTGACAAAATTTTCATTTTGGGGTTGAGTAACCTTTTAAGCTTTTAACCTTTTAAGTTTTGTAATGTGAATTTTAATGTATTTATAGTTAATTTGAACTTCCATAAAATCTTATTATTATAGTGTATTAGTATATAGTTTTACACTTTCTTTCCGTGTCCAGAGATTTTTCTTCTTTTTTTACAAGCATGGACTAAACCAAACAGAATGAGTTTTCTATTCACACAACTGCATCACTTCTCTGTGTGTGTCTCTGCAGATGCCTTTGAAAAGGCACACCCCGCAGTCAAATCCCTGCGGAAATGCATTTTCAATTTATGCCTATAGCCTGGACCACATACAAGTAAACAGATATGCTCCCTGTGTTCTGCACACAAACTGCAGACTCCATGCCCAACCTTGTTCTAACGAAAAATGCATTAAACCTTATTACCATGTGGTATTACACCACCAGAATTAGTTACAATAATGGCTTGTTTTGTGCTGTCCCTCTGCTGCCAGGGAGCTTGATACAGATTGTGTGACGAAAAGTTCCCGAGGATTTGTTAGTGGGTTTCGAATAGGTCACACTCTGATTGGCATTGGTGTGAAAGACCTTTATACTGGAGTTAACACTATAACCACCGCTAATGCTAACAGCAGGGCTAGCAGTTTCAGTAATACAGCCAGGGTGGCGGAGGTCATCAACAGTGCTTACACTAATCGATTTTACGCTCTGAACGGTAGGACTTTTCTCTGTTAGGTAACTGCTTACGCCGTTACTAATATCAGCTCCAACAATGCTAACATTAGCTTCATCACTCAAGCCTGTGTCTGTCATATCTGCATCATCAGGAGGAGTACAATGTGCTCTCAACTGGACTGAGGTTTGCTGAGGAGGCGTAGTAAGCAACACTAGCGGAACATTATGACCATAAAACAGTGTCTGTGGGATTTGTACCTTGACCGATTCTTGCATTTTTTCCTCAACTTTCTGCTCTGTTTCCACCGGAATGCTCTGAGTTGGATCCGTGACCTTAGAATGTTTTAGCATCACTCTTCCTGCAGAAGGAAAGACTGTGATTTTCATTCTGCTCACTTTCTGCCCACCAGAGAATTGAACGTTTGAGTGAGCATTTGGACGCTCCAGTTGCATCTGACTTACAGAGTTTTCTCCTTTGCTACTGGATTGCTTTTGGGTCGTTGTGGGTGTGTTCGTGAGCATTTGTGTGACCTGGGATTCCTGTGTGACACTTTCAATCAGATTCACCTGTGGGACTGTCCATATACTGCAGGAATTCAGTGAGATCGCGTGTGAATTCAAGTCAGGATTAGGCTCTGTCTGACATGCGGCGGAGGACTGTAATGGATTCACACTAAACTTCACGCTGCACAAAGTCTCATTAAGACACTCTGACCCATGTGGTCTTGTTGCGCCCTTAACGTCATGAATGTCACCGAAGGACTCACAGCTTATTGCATCCTCATTCTCAGAACTTTTGCCATCCTTACCTGCTTTCTCTCCATCACAGTCATTAAAAGATACTTCACATTCTCTCTCTTTCTCATTTTCTGTCTCTTGAACTCTCTCTCTCCAAACGTCTTCTTCCTCTTCATAAGTGAAAGTACTTGTCCACCGCTTTCTGGACATTTCAGGTGTGAGAGGCCGCAGTCTTGCTGCAGCTCCGAACAGAAAAGGCCGGGACTGTGTATCTTGAGGGCTGGGGATTGGATCTGTGGAGCTGAGAGACAACGTACTATCCAGTGAGCTGAGGGAAGAAGTAGCAGTAGATGACAGACTTGACATGCTGGCCAATCTCTGCGCAGGATGACGGAAGCGGGTGGGGATTTGTGGCGACTTCCAGAAAGTGTACCGGCGTCGCCTTGTACCAGAATTGTGTGATTGTCGTTCTGGGCTTAACCCCAAGGAGCTGTATGACTGCTCACTTTTGCTTTCTGTTACAGCTGCATCATAGCTGGATTGGCGGATAACAGGTGTGTGAGTCGGTACAGGTGTTTGAGGTGTAGAAAAAAACATGGAAGGCTCAGAGAGGCAACGATCGCGTGATTGGCTGAGTTCCCTTGCCCCCAACATGCCTACAGAAGCACTGGAATGTGAGGAAATGGAATCCAGTGTTCCACAGCTGTAGGCACCTTCTGTTGATGGCATATCAATAAGAAAAGGCTGGGGTTTCCTCTTTTCCTTCAAAGAAAGTGCAGCCAGAGGGAGGAAAAGAGGATGAACTTCAGGCAATAGTTGGGAAGAAACTGTGAAGTCTTGATCTGTGTCCTCTGAAGACGAGTGCTGTAGAAGATATGATCCGTCTAGAGAAGAGAAAGACTTTTAAGTTATTTAATAAAACTTAATGGATAAGAATTAAGAGATATGAATTTTAAATTTGTTAAACACAAATGCTTCTTAAAATAAGACCAGTTGTATGTAGCACGGGTATATTCGTAGCGATTGCCAACAATACATTGTATGGGTCAAAATTATCGAAAAATCATTAGGATATTAAATAAATGTCACGTTCCATTGATATATTTTGTACATTTCCTACCATAAATATATTAAAACTTAATTTTTAATTAATGCATTGCTAAGATTTTTTCTGCGCCCTCAGATTCCAGATTTTCAGATAGTTTCAAATAGTAATCTGATACTAAAAACTATCTGGCCAGATATCTTCCTATCTTAACAACACTACTTAGCACCGAAACTATGGAACAATCTACCTAATTCTGTTCGGGAGGCAGACACACTCAGTCAGTTTAAATCTAGACTAAAGACCCATCTCTTTAACCTGGCCTACACATAACACATTTAAATATTTCTAATATTCAAATCCGTTAAAGGATTGTTAGGCTGCATTAATTAGGTCAACCGGAACCAGGAACACTTCCCATAACATGCAAGAAAAATGGAATCTATGCTAATATTGTTTGTCTCCTGCTTATTCCGAGGTCAGTTCCAGTATGAATCCTGAAGAGTTGGCCACTGCAGTTCCCTGATCCAGTTTGTATCCACTTGGTGGGTCAGTACATATAGACCACCTCTACAGATCTGTATGGGAGTACAAACTACTTGTTTGTTGGTCAGAGGAGAACTGACCCCCGGAGTGAACCTGGTTTCTCCCAAGGTTTTTTTTTCTCCATCAGTGTCACAGATGGAGTTTTGGTTCCTTGCCACTGTCGCCTATGGCTTGCTCAGTTGGGGACAACAACTACATTGGGGAAAACTAAATTGGGGACAAACAATTTATTAATTTGGAACTATTGATTAATTTACTTAAACTAAAATTGCTTAAAGTTTCTTTTTGAATTATTGATATATTACTTTCCCATTTGATACTGTAAAGTTGCTTTGACACAATCTGTATTGTAAAAAGCGCTATATAAATAAAGCTGACTTGACTTGACTTGACTTGACAACACATCAACCATACAACAATGGAAGGCTTATTTATTCAGCTTTCAGATTATATCAATCTCAGTTTTAAAAAATTGACCCTTGTGACTGGCTTTGTGGCCCAGGGTCACATATATCAAAGGTGTTTCCTTTGAGAAGGTGAGGAGGCAAGGAGGCAGTGCCTCCTCAAAAATGAGATGAGAACAAAACTCATAGTGCAAAAATGAAACAATGCAAACATGACAAAATATGACATTAAAAGTGTATAAATCACTTATCTTTTAAAGAAACACCAGCAAGTGAAGTTGTGCCTCCTCTAAAGTCTTTTGAGTTTTAAAAGACCCCCAAAAGCAAGCGGTGAGGGGTGGGGTAATTGAAAATGAATGGGTGGAAATTCACATGAGAGGAGGCAATGCCTCCATCGTAATACGATTGGATATGACTGGTTATGAACTGCTGTGATTAGTTCATGCGATAAATCCCACCTTTTGTGTTTGTGCACTTTCCATGTTCGCGAATCAGTCTAAATAAATAATATAATGGCGTTAATGGAAAGACTCATTAAAGTAAATAAACAACTCACCTACTCATATAACCACTTTGTTACATCAAAATAATATTTTAAATGGCCTGAAAACATGATCTGGATCTGATTATTTATTAGCATATGGTGTATAGTTCTTAGTGTATAGTTTTACACATTCTTTCTGCTTTCTGTGCCTAGAGTTTTTTCTTCTTTTACATGCATGGACTAAACCCAACAGTATGAGTTTTCTATTCACACAACTACATCACTCCCTTTTCTGCAGATGCCTTTAACTAGGCACACCCCGCAGTCGAATCCCTGTAGAAAAGCATTTACAATTCATGCCTATAGTCTCAACTACATACAAGTAAACAAAAAAAAACAAGTTAAAGGTTTGTGCATTCTGTGTTCACGAATCAGTCTGAATAAAAAACAAAATGCTGTTAATGAAAAGACTAATTTTTAAAGTAAACAAACACACTTAGATATAACAATTTTCTTACATAAAAATAAGATTTTAAATGGCATGAAAACATTTTACTATTTAATCAGCTCGATGAAATTTAGAGTAAATCTCTGTATCTGTGACCAGTATTTACCAAGCTTTGATGACTGATTATCCAAAAAAAAATATATATTACTATTAAAAAGAATACAAGTTCAAAAATAATATATATAGTTTAAACTGTTACTGGCTTGAGTTATTATTCTGGAATAAATGTAAAATGCTTAAAAACTTGATGAGATTCATACTTGCCTTTTTCTGATAGTGTAAGAAATGCTTATTTAACCAAGAAAATGTGACTGAGATATGAATTTACATTTGATTTAAAAAAAAGTCATTTATATGCACAAAAACTGGGATAGTTATGACAGTGATGAAAGACCAGTTTCAGTGACAATATCTTACATGTATTGCCTCGTACATGCTCTCAATGGGCAGACGCACTGAAATTAAATCAAAATAGTCAGGTATTTACATTTTTCTTGGACCCTGCAAAAGTGAGTCAATAATAACCCAACTGCCTATAGCAGTGAATCAGAGATTCCTGCAGAGATTAGAGATCCTGCCATAAGGCTACCATCAGTGCATGAATCAGGTTTTCATTGTATGGTTTGATACAAAAGTAAAGAGTGTGTCAGCCTCTCTGGAATTCATCAAACAGCACCTAAATGACTCTGAGAGGTTCTATAAGACTAAAACTGATAACTACTATGGTATTATGGCAAAGCCACGATTTCTTCTGGTAAATTTTCCACGGACACTCTGGGGATTATGTTCAGAATCAGTGAGCCGGCCTGAATTGAAGAAAAGAAAGAGAAAGAAGAAAACCTATTTATCAGGGCAAACATTCACCTTTCATCCAAAACGTGACCAAACTACCAAAACCATACCAGAATGGCTTTGAAAGCAGTGATTGAATTTATGAGTGTCCCAAAACACAGGCATAAAATCCAGTGAAAATTTCTGATTAGATCAGAAAACCACTGAATATGTTGTATATATACAGTAAAAATCATGCATATTTTCTGTACGCATACTCTGATGATCTACTACATTAGCTGAAATTTGCAGTATACAGCAGAGCTCATTGTACAGCTATGCAATTCCATAATGTCTGAGAGGTGCATCTTTACACCCTTTGGATTTGTCAGTCAGCAGCAACTGACTTAATGAGAGTTAGGGTTAGGGTTGTGAAAACCTCGATTTTTATTTATTTATTTATTGCCTGTAGTTAAAAATTGTGCATTTTGCCAGCCTGTCACATTTAATTAAAAATGAACAAGAAGCAATCTCACATCTCACAAAATCCTGCATCTCAGATTTACTTTGACATTTAATTAAACTGCCAAAATGAGGACACTTTTACACAAAAGAGTAAGTCATATCCCAATAATGTAGCATGCTACTGTTTAAAATGTTTATTATTGTATCCTGCATGTATTTTATATACTGTTCTAGGAATATAGAGGGAAAAGGGGGAAAAAAGAACTAAGTAAGAATGATTATTTGCATGTGCTGTCTGCCTTGTAATAGCTCACGGTTCACTAAAGTGACTATGTAAATCAGTTAACAGAGCACGACGAATATGCTGAAAGCAATTTACATGGTACAATTCCGATCTGGAGGATACATAACTACTGTGATCAATCATGCTTCACTCCAGCATCACTCCAACAGAGCAATCCAAGTACCTAAAGTGGAGAGTTCACCAACACAAAAGACGACATTTAGATTAAATAAATGTCAGTGGAGTCAAAGGTTGTTTTTTGATGATCAAAGTAGGTTCCTCAAATGTTTTGATCAACATGAGGATGAGTAAATGATGAAAGAGTTGAACTAGTCACTTTCCCATCATTTTCCCACCCCACTCACAACTGCTGCTTCTTTTTTCTTGACAACAATTGCGTTTTAGATGCAGAATGTCTTTACGACCACATCAAACAGGAGACTTTTCAGGAGCGCACTCCACTTCACCTCAGCGTCTGGCACTTGTCAAATGAGCGCAGGAAAGGTACAGGTGCTGAGAAGTTTCGTTACAACATTAGTGAACTGTGGTCAGATGAGATGTTGTCAGGCCATATGTCAGTAAAAACTAATTTTCCTTTCCTGTCATCTTTTATAAGCGTGATGTTTTCATGTATCATTTCATAGCCTGTAACATTTCATATTAAAGCGTGAATAAATCTACGAACATGCGAGTCAGATCCATGTCACGCTCAGCAGCGGCAGCTTTACAAGTAATAGCAGCCAAAAACCTAATAGCTCAGCTTCTGTGATGTATATTAATCAAAGAACACAAGAAAAAAAAAGGAAATCAATAACTTCTGTAGCTTTAAGGATTCATCTACATTTAATTTTCGAAATTAGTGTTTGATAACTTTATTAAAATTCTGTAAATTTCCTGAAGGGTACAGCTAAATAAACTTTTTATGTGAAGATTGTTTTTAACTCACGTAAATCAGATTTTTAAAGTCTAATAAATGCTTTTTAGCTGTTGTTAGTTATAGCTCTTAATTATTGTTGAAGGGCTATTGCCATGGTTAAATATTAGGGGAAAAAAGAACAATTTCCTAGAGACATTAATAATATTGGTATCAGTGATACTCACCTTCAGTCATAAAAAAACACATTAAACAAATATTAAAAATATACTGTCTTTACATTGTTTCTACATTAATTTGAGGATTGAATGTGAAATTATTACAATATAAAAGTATTATATAAAAGTATTTAAAAACTAAGCAATTAATTTCAGAAAAATTCAAATATGTGATTAATTAGTTTTTTTTATCAATTGACAGCACTAATATACAAATACATTTTTAAATAATGTTGCATTTAATGCAACATTAATTGCTCTAAGTAAACTGCTACTGTTTGTGATAAAGTAGATGTGTTTGCACTGAAAATAATGACAATACTCATAAGCAGGTTAAAAAAGTGAAGGTCAGTGAAAGAAAGGGGTTTTATTTGACCTAAAATAAGCATACAAAAATTGGACGCTTGTTTCACCCCATAGTGCAACAGATAAGGTGTAGGCTGTATATTAGTATTCTGAACACTTTATTGCCATTTCAGTTAAGTCTGAGAGAGCTTAAGAACATCTTAAGAGAGTAAGCAGTGAAATATAGAGGAGCAAACTCACCAAGAACACTCAAAAAATGCCTGGGAAGTTCTACAAAGGAGTTATTTAAAATGCATTACTTTCAATTAATTTAGCGCTCAAATTCTAAAACACCCACATCCACCAGCAGCTGAAATGTGTGTGGGAGTACTGTAAAACTGCTCTGTCAGAAAGGCTAATTCTTTCTGTAAAGTACCTCAATAGGCAATCTCAGCGAAATGAAATCCAAAGGGCATAACTTTACAATTACCTGCACAGTCACATGTTTCCTGCACTGAATTCATCTGCCTGGTGAACAGACTCTCCAGATCATCTCCAAATATGGCAGGCGTGTTTTCTATCAGGTACTGGATGAGCGCAGCGACCTGAATGACAGATGGAAAAACACGAAACATCATAAATATGGAAAACAGACACAGCTGGCCTGCAAACATAAACGCTGACCGTAGCAGCTCATACATCAGAGATCGAAGCACTGTACAAACCAGCTCATGAAGTTTACGACTTGCGTTACAAAATGTTTTGAAAAGATTTGTGTTGTACATTCATTGGAGCATGTCAACGTGTCTGAGGTGGATACATTGTGTATGCTAGATGACTGCCATCTTGTTTCTGTCCAAGTTCTAGAGTGTTTAGACATTAGTTTAAAGTTTTCATCACACAGACCGTATGTGATGACAGTGTATGTGCACGTCTGGCATGTGCATAGAGATCATCACTTCTCTCAGAGAGAAAAAATATAATTAATCTTTTACTCCTTACTCATTTCAGGTACAAAAAAGTCCAAAACATGGGAAAAAAACATATAGGGGGAATTGAATGCTCTGTAGCACTTCCATTGGAAAAACAGCATTCGTACACCCCATAGGGATCTGCGGCTGGCAGCGGTTGAGTAACTATTCACTGATTGACTCATGCTGTTCTCTTCCTAAAGCATTTATAAATGGGAAAGACACCATCATACGTAGTCCTGAACATGGGGAGCTATTATAACCACATTTAGCCTCAAATAGCCTGCTCTCATTCATCACACATTTGTCTATGCACTAATTGCCTGCAGTAATTGGGTCCGGACACAGCGTAAGAAAGCGCAGCAAAATGAACTGCCATCTTGGGATGTAGAGAAACAAACGCATCTGCACAGTCACACACATCCAACTGCTCATTATAAATCCATCCGTGATTCATCTCCCTTCATGTTCTTGAAGTCCCCAGGAAATCAAAAGTTCTTGCTTCTGTAAAGAATACTGCAGTGATTATTCTAAATGGTTTAAGTGTGCACATCATTATTTTCTCAAAAACATTAACTTCCCTCTCTCATGTGTGCAACACCGTGAGAGCAGGACAATTAATCCATTCCTTCTGTCAATCACAAGTAACAAGATTGCAGCAATTAGCAAATGAAAATAATCCAACAATCCAATCAATTCCCAATGGACAAAATCAAGCCCTGTCCTACAGTATTTTCATTTCACAGGTGATTTCAGTTTCATGCTGACTTTAATTGCTCATATAGATGTTCTATATTTTATTATTCTAGCCCTCAGTGAAATAGGTTCTGTATTTGCTAAGATTCCAAGTTAGCTGTGGTTACTGTGTACATAAAAGCTTACATTGAGCAATTAATCCCTGTGTCCAAGCATGTAAGAGGCATTGTCTCAAATGAGCAGATAGAGTTCAAACAGCTAATAGAAATATCACAATAACCTACATGTAATCCACACAGCTCTGGTCCATCAATTAATGTCTTGTCAAGTGAAAAGCTGTGTGTTTGTAACAAACAAATCCATCATTAAGTCTTTTTTAATCTTCAAACAGTTGTTTGGAAGAAAAGGTGAAAAAATTAAAGAATGCTGGAATGTTGGTTGTTTGGAACTATTGGTCGTTCCATGACACGCTTTACTTCCGCATTCCTCAGTTCCTATGGAAGCCTATGGGAGTGTCGCAACTCTGTTTCTCAACGGCTCTGGTATTCCAGAAAATAAGTTGCTATAGAGACCAGTGTATAATAATGGTCATCATGTAACTAGGCAACACACTGTGTTATGCTTTCATTCACAAGGCAGAATTTCATTCACATTTTCTTCACATGCCCACTATGGACCTTAAATTATCAGAAGGAATTTAAATGACACATAATACAGTATTCCCTTTCTTTGTCTTTCCCTCCAATCGCACAGGCCTAATGTCAATCATCTGAGGCTCAGCCATGACACAGCGACAAAGCTCTCCTCTGCTTTCTCCCAAATATCTCACAATCTCATTTTCAGTCTCTCAATATCACACAGAGATCCCCACTTTGGTTCTTTTCAATGGCTTCCTATACGCTAGGCTTTGATTGCGGGCTGCTGTGCTACCAGTGCCCTCCTGTTATTTACAAGCCATGATCAAACACTAGCAGCAGCTGCCGCCAGCTGTGTATGGCTGAAATGTTTATCCTCTCTCTAAATATAAAGCTTTTATATCTAGACCAAGAACGTCTTTATCCCTGTCACCCAGTCACAGCTGGTTTTCGTTTTCAATATATATATTCTAAAAATACTTCAGTAAGTTAAGAAAAGAACTTTTACTTTAGGGAAAAAAAAACACACCCCACAATTTTGAACCAAATCAAACCTGACCAACACAATGTTCTAGGGACAAGCCCAGCAGGGTGGTTCCTAGGAAAGCAATTTTCTCCTCTGGCTGTTTTCCAGCTTAAATTTCCAACAGGCAACAGAAACACTGAAGCAGCCAACAATGGCATCTTTTTATTCGCTGGTCCTATTCCACTTAGCATTCACACCTCCATTTTTGACAGCAAACCTACAGATACAGAACCTACAGTAGTGGTATAGTGATAGATTCACAAAAGGTGTGTTCAGTGGTGTTATGCAGATCAATCGGTGTATGACATCAAAGTACCTATTCAGTCTCCTCAGCACCGCTTTAAGTCACATACACCTAATGCCGTCTGCTTAACTAAATGCGCTCATTGTTGAATGCATATTTCATTTATTTTCACCACATGTAAACGCACAAAGAGCTCATAAAAGGCACTTTAGCTCCTCGTTGCTCCACGTTTACCCTCTGCTCATTTTGTTTGGGCAACCCGCCCAATCTGGCAACACTGATGTCACTGCAGCTGCTCCCAGTTCCAGATAGCTCCGCCCTCAGGCTATAGCTCATAACTGGAAGCGAAGAGGTGTCGTTTTGATGGGGAGGGGAGGTTAACATTTTTGATTAAAGATTATGAGGACACAAGATTAAGATGCCACCAAATACGCAAAAAAATAGAAGAGGGGATGGAGTGAGCAGTAACTCTTTATCATTTAAAGAAACCCGAAACAGGTCACTGTGAACAAAGTTGTTTTTGACATGGGTTGCTGTTTTACACGACCGTTGAGAAATTTTAACCAGCAGATTTTTTATTAATCATACCAACTTTTGGAAAATAGTCCCCTTTAACCTATGTTTGACCATCATATCTCAATGTTTTAACAAGCATTAAAAATGCAGCAAGAGTTTGTCAGCTGGCCTGGCTCTCTCTCACACTGGCTTTGAGCCATCCTTATTGTATGTGTCTGTCTCTGAAGAAGACGACTCATCAACAACTGTCATATGAAGCAACATAATGTTAGTCAGGAAAATCTGGACATGTTTTTCAATTATTAATGCTCCTGAATTGTATTGGTCCTGAATATGATGATGCAGTTTAGAAAGAATCTCCTTTGAAATGCAAAACCTGTTCTGCTAATTCTCTGTTACAGCACTAGTTTATATTAAGACCGACATAGTACTTTTGCATAGTACTCTAAATAAATCTATATTTGTCATTTATAAATCTCTTGGTGTGTTGCTATTATGACAATGCTGTGACGTACAGTAGGTCCCCAGAGATTCAAACTCTTAATGATTTCCCTGCTTACGTTCATGTCAACATCCTGTTGATAAGAAAGTTCCCTTTGATGACAACAGGAAATCTGATTTTGCTACTGTAAACGGCTGAGGTTAATAAGCAGAGCAAGTCAGCAGCCATTAGATGCATCAAAATTCATTAACACTGGTTAAGTCATACCATCATCAGGGTTTCTCTTGAATAAAAAGCTGTGCATAAACTAGTTATTGCACTCTTCAGTGCCCTTACTGGAAGCTGCTTATTTAAAAATCATGTGTGTGTGTGTGTGTGTGTGTGTGAAAAAAACGCTGGGATTTTTCTCTAGCATGACAAACTGTGGTGACAGTGGTATTAAACTATGCCTTCCTATAAGCAATTAGGGTGAACTGGTTAAACAGCATGACATTGCTTAGCAAGCTGGCATGTAAATTAGAATCTTCTGCCCTGCAGTGCAAAATCCAGAATTCTTTGGCTGATTCTAACCTAGATTTGAATCAAAACCAAAACCCCCCATTGGACTGGAACTGCTTCTAATCTTAAACAAGAGAATAAGTGTGTGGGTGTGAACGACTACATATACTTGTAAAGCTGTTTCGGTAACACTTTCCAATAAGGGTACATGAATAATTATGTACTAATGCCTATTAATACTTAATTCATCACATACTAATAATTATTAATGGTGTTAACTAATTATGAACTAATAAAGAGCTATCCTTAACTACGAATGGAGAATAGCGGCAGCCTTAACTACATGTTAGTACATGTTTGATAGTTAATGCATTAATTAAACAGCCTCTTTAAGAAATGCTCTGACTTTGAAATTAATTTAAATAATTGAATGCTATCATCATTTGAGCATTTGACATATTCAGCTTTGTCATAAACATTACTGGGTGGCAAAGGATTAGTTGATCCTCCTCATCAAGTGTAGAAAATAAAAAATACACTAATAACTGAACTTGTCTGTTTTAGGTTCTTCTTTTTCCCTTTAAACTCACCCTATTGTGACTTATACACAGATTAATACTGATAAAGTTATAATAAATAATAAAAATAAAAACCCAAAACCCACAAAGGACATTTGTAAAACAATTCCTAACGAAATGCTCAAACTGGAAAAAGTTCTCCATCCAGACACAGTCATGATAATCCTGTACCTCAGCTCTCTGACTTCTTGAAAATCCATGCATCTCTTAAATGGGCTGAATACTCACTGTGTTAATACAGTTGTGCTCAAAAGTTTACATCGCCCTTGCAGAATATGCAAAATGTTAATTATTTAACCAAAATAAGAGGGATCATATAAAATGCATGTTATTTTTTATTTAGTACTGACCTGAATAAGATCATTTACAACTGAGGGACTCATATGCAACTATTACAGAAGGTTCAAACACTCACTGATGCTCCAGAAGGAAAAAACATGCATTAAGAGCCGGGGGGTTAAAACTTTTGAAATTTGAAGATCATGGTAAATTTAACTAATTTTGTCTTCTTGGAAACATGCAAGTATCTTCTGTAGCTTCTGAAGGGCAGTGCTAAATAAAAAAAAAAAAATGATATTTAGGCAAAATTAGCAAAATGTACACATTCTGTTCAAAGTCCATTCTGTTCAAAAGTTTTCACCCCCTGGCTCTTAATGCATGTTTTTTTCCTTCTGGAGCATTAGTGAGTGTTTGAACCTTCTGTAATAGTTGCATATGAGTCCCTCAGTTGTGCTCAGTGTGAAAAGATGGACCTTAAAATCATATAGTCATTGTTGGAAAGGGTTCAAATACACAAAAATGGTGGAAAACCAAAGAATTTGTGGGAGCTGAAGGATTTTTTTCAGATGAACAGCAGAGAGTTTAACTGTTCAGGACAAACAAGGGGCTCATGAACAACTATCACTAAACAACAACAACAACAACAACAAAGCTGTGGGTCATTCAGGTAACAACACAGCATTAAGAATCAAGGGTATGTAAACTTTTGAACAGGGTCATTTTTATAACTATTGTTTTCTCTTGTTGAATATATGTAAATGTCTTTTATGTCAAATATCTTATTTAGGTCAGTACTATATAAAAAATAACAGCATTTTATATGACCCCTCTTATTTTAGTTAAATAATTAACATTATGCATATTCTGCAAGGGGTATGTAAACTTTTGAGCACAACTGTACATGTGTATTCGATAGAAAGTATAACATAAATCATGAGCTGAGTTTATTAAGTAGTTAACAGTGAATTCATTAAGATTGGGCCCCCGCAAGTAAAGTCATGTCAAAATTAACTTTAACAAGCCATTAGTTGATGTTAGTTTATGGGTAGTTAATAATGAGTTAGTAATGATGAAGTGACACAATGACACATTAACAAATGATCAAATTACATACCATTAAACATGCTGTAGTGTGCTCTTTATTCATAGACACCACCAACCACCATACAACAAACAATGATTTTTAGTTATTTAATTGTTTATTTACATAATTTCACATCGATGATATACTCAAAAAAAAAAGTCCAAACATAATGTTACTTCTAAAGACACAGAAGGTCAAATATTTTGCGTCCAGAAGCTCAAAACAATGTTGTTAATTAATCTACATAACGTTACAAAAAATAAATAAATAAATTAAAAAATGCAGATGCAAACATGACTTTAATTCTGTACCATTAATTAGACATATCTGTTAACGTAGAAAATACCAATAACTAACACTAGTATTTTGTATGATTCGTTTATGTTTAGTCACAACATATTTTTTTTCCCGTGAATACAGTATGTAAGGTTTGTTTCTGGTGGGACACTCATTAGTTGCGCACTCTAGGCGCTTGCTTGGCGCTTAAGGTTTGTTAGTGTTCGTTATTGATCTATTTTCTACATTTGAGTTAACAGATCTGTGTAATTAATGGCACTAATACTTTCAAAAAAACAATATTTTAATAATTTCAAATAAACAGGACTACAGTATGTAAAATTTGTTTCTGGTGAGACATGCGCACTCTAGGCGCTTGCTCGGCGCTCGCTCAGCGTTTAAGGTTTGTTGTTACAGTAATGCCAATAATTTAATCTAAAATAAATGTGGCCTGCTTTTGTAAACCGAATTAAAGTCTTGTTTGCATCTGCATTTTTATAATTAACAGCATTGTTTTGTGCTGCTGGACACAAACTATTCAACCTTTTGTGTGTGTTTAGAGGTAACATTTTTGGACTTTCTTTTGAGTCCATATATGTGAAATTATGTAAATAAATAATAAAATAACTAAAAACATTGTTTGTTGTATGGTGGTTGGTGGTGTAATAGTCTCGCGTAGCCAGACCTTCAGACTGACGGCAGAAGGTCTGGAATCTTTGGCCGCTTTGAATGGCCAAGGCCCGCCCATTGGGCCATATGACTGACAGGTAAAACAACCAATCGCGTTTCATTTTGTGCCGCGTCATGTTTAGGGGCGTGGAAATGTCGCCACAATAACAGGCCGATGTGTGAAACTCTCGGACATATTTTACAGATTCTATGCCGCGAACTTGACATTTTTCACATTCTTTTGAAGTCTAGCCTTTAGTTGATCCTAATAGGCGCTCGTCGTCACAGTTGTAAATACGACGACTTTCTCATTTGTGAGGGAGCTGGGTGCCATGGAATTTTTGTTTCCAGGCGGAACGTTAAAGAACGCGACACACGTGTCTCCCGGAAATCCCGTATAATCTAACCAATCCTGTGACGACTTCGAAACTCTGAAACCTGAAGTGTTTCCAGATAAGTGTGCCATATGCATCAGACGTTTAGCCAACTTTCCGTGGGCGTGACGTCTGAGGCTGAGACTAGTGGTGTAAATGAATAAGGAGGACACTCTTACAGCATGTTTAATGGTATGTAATTTGATTATTTTTAATGGGTTCATTGTGTCAACTCATTATTAACTACCCAAATACTAACATCAACTAATGGCTTGTTAAAGTTGATTTTGACATTACATTACTTGAGGGGGCCCAATCATAATGAATTGACTATTGACTACTTACTAAACTCAGCTTCTTTCAAATACCCATGTTACACATGCTGTGTGGATTTTCAAGAAGTCAGAGAGTGGAGGTATTATCATAGTATTACAGTATTATCAGGACTGTGTCTGGATGGAGAGTGAACTCTTTCCAGTTTGAGCATTTCTTTAGAAATTGTTCTACAGATGTTCTTGGTGGGTTTTGGAGTTTTATTTTTATTATTTATTATTATTTTATCAGTGTTAATCTGTGTATAAGTCACAATGAGATGACACAATGAAAGGTGAGTTTAAAGGGAAAGAGAAGAACCTAAAACAGAAAAGATCAGTCATTAGTGTATTTGGTGTTTTTTACACTTGATGAGGAAGATCAACTTATCCCTAATAATGTTTATGACAAAGCTGAAGATGTTAAATGCTCAAATTATGATAGCATTCAATTATTTATTTCTTATTCTGTCTTAAAGAGGCTGTTTAATTTAGTTTACCCAAATGGTAATTAGTGCATTAACTATCAAACATGTACTGACATGTAGTTAAGGCTGTTCTTATTCATGCATGAATTCATATGACTCCAGTTGTAGATGACATTAGTTTATAATTAGTAAACAACTTTAATAATCATTAGTATGTGATGAATTGAGTATTAATTTAGGCATTAGTACATGATTATGTATCATTACCGCTGTTTCAAGGAACAGTTTTCTAATTATGATATAATTAGCCAAGTGGCCACTTGTTATATTAAGAACTCTTGTATGTTCACTACCTGTGAATTGTCACAGTGATGTAGGTCTTTTGTTTTATGTCAGATTCATGTCTCTAGTTTTTCATTCTTGTGTCATGGTAGGACAAGTACACTCAAACCAGGGGTTTTACATGTAATTTGAACTGCATAAATTAAGTAGAATTTTGAACATTTTTTTTTAAATCAATAAAGTAAAATTAAATACATTCTTTAGATTCTGCACCATTTGTAGATGACCAATCAAGCAAGTATTTTTAAGCATAAGATACCCTTTGGATTATTCTCAAATTCTGAAAATATTTAAAATTATAATTATATAAAATTTGATGCCCATTGTATATACTAATTTTAACCTAAAAATAAATATTGAAATAAACTGTTCATGAACATATATAATATTACACTTCAAAGAAGTGAGAAAATACATTGATCGTATTACTAAGAATACACATAACCAGATTTTTACCTACGTACCTGCAAAACACTCTGTCCTTCTTTGTCAGGGCTGATTTGGGAAGACCTCCAGAGCATGTTGGGTGCAATGCAAAGGGCCAAGTTTGTTGCTGTCATCTGATTCACCTCAGAGTGAGTGTGTATCCTGTGTAGCACTCCAAATAAGTGACACAGCAAGGTAACATTCTCCTCCGGCAACTGTGCAAGCAAACTAGACAAAAAGACAATAGAGCCTGAACAACTGTAACTACACAGACAGAAACATAAAAGACATACTTGAATAATCTTGCCAATAAACGATTATGTGCACAAGTTTGTCTGCCCTCTCATGCATATGGAAACGCATGCACAAATATGTACACAAAAGCACACAGATAAAACAAAAGGCGTGCATAAACAAATGAATATAAATGTCAAGAAATTTGTAAGCAGTAGGATTAGAGTCTTTATAGGTAAATATGTAAAAAAAAAACTCAGAACAGCAGAAAGAAAAAAATTCATCATTACTTGCCTGCAGCAAAATGTTTGAGTGGGCTCTTCAGCAACTTACCAAATACAGCAATTTCTATGATAAATATGTATTCAGATATTCTGAAGAATATTATGTGTACCAACTAGTCAAGAGGGTATGATTCGTTAGTACCCTGAGGCAAGTTTCAGTAAATGCCAACTACCTAGAGAAGGTCATTTTATAAAGCCTTTTACCTCCAGCAAACCAAAGGAATCTGTCTTTTGCAATTCTTGATCTGATTTATTGATTTGCCTACTTATTATACCTGTTACTTTTGAAAATGAATAATAAAAAAGACATGTTTGTTAACTAATAAAGTAACGTCCTTTTAGTATATTTCTGTTAATTCATGCTACTGTCACCATGTGCAGCTTTATAAAGCATATATATATATATATATATATGCTTTATAAAGCATATATATATATATATATATATATATATATTATTTTATATTTATTTATTTATTGACATGTAGAAAATAAAACATGGCTTGCATTTTTCTAAACTTGCATTTGCGAGAAAAAAAAAGTAAAAAATGTGAGATAAAATAGGTAAATGTAAAATGTTACAGATTTAAATAGTATTTTATGCTGTAGCTGTAAAGTTAATATAATATGTCCCCTATGAACTGCATATGTGCATTTTATGTAGAGCTCTTGCTCCTGGAGATACACTGATGTACAAAGTTTAATTCAAAACTGAACCAGCTAATCAAGCTCTTCAGGACTGCTTAAAATCACAGGCATGTTGAAGAAAGTTGGAAATAAACAGCTGGATAGGGGTTTTCCAGGAGCAAGGTTGAAGACTTTAGGTCTTCAACGCAAATTAGAAACTGTGAAAGCACAAAGATTACTCTTTTAAAAAAAATAGAGAGAGTTCACATCAGCAGGATGTTTCTGAGAAATATCATATCAATTAAAAATCTTCCAGCTGAGCACTCATGCTGCTGTGCTCCCGAAAAACATTTAATAGAACTTTGCTGTTATGTCCTTACAACAGTTGATCCTCACACTAATTGGTTTCTTTTCCTAATTAGTGCAAATAATAGATGTTTATTTTATATGTAAGCAAACTGAGGGTCAGCAATTGCTAGTTGAATAATGAGGCTGAAGGGAACATTATTATGATTACAAAAGGACACCAGCAGCTGCACTTATGATAGGTCTAAAGTTTACTGCTTTTGTTTTAGAATCCAGAAGATGCAGTTTGCTAAGCAGATTCTCTAATTATACATTTAAATGAGTCAGAAGCTTTTCATTTTCCATGTGAGCAGATGGTATTTCTGTAATTCTGCTATGAAAGTAAAAGCGTGCTTTTAGTCACACATGCAATAATGTTGCCAAGACAAAGGGATGTCAAAATAACCTAATGATTTTAAAGATGAATTATGTTTTCTTGAGCCATTAATTTAATTACTATGTGAATTACTCTCTCACTTGCCTGTTCCTTGAGGTCTTCTGATACTGGTCCTTCAGTGTTATTATTACCCATAGTCTCTGGACGACACCTCATTTTTCTTACTTTCATTAGACATCTAAAATCTTTTTTTCTGTGTTTATTGTTCTTTACAAGATAGACACATTTTTACAAATCCTTATTGAATCTATGAATATTTAATTCATGCAATTAATTGCTTGTTTCTATTGTATTTATGTTTAAAAAAAAAAATCTGCAGTCGCTGAAAATTTGTCACCTGATAAAAAAATTTTTTAGCAAACAAATAAATTATGAACAGCTTTATGGTACATGACCAGTTGCAAGGTATATATTAATAAACAATATCAAAGGTCCACCGAAGTGCTTAACACACTTCAGTGGACCCCCCTTTTTTTGTATATATAACAGCGTGGGCCAGAGCCCTTGAGCTCGGTAAAGCAGTTTTTTCTTCTACTCATCAGTGCTAATCCACATCATTATAAAATAATATAAAAACTGTATAGAATACAAATCGGTCCAATACGCTTTGTGGTCTACACCAATTCACGCATATGATCCATATGATGATTCAAATGCCTTGTTACTACAAGCACTCACAAATCAGGCAACCAACTTGGCCTAATTTACACATGCAGTTGTATTACAGACAACATTTCGGTTAAACCCCTACACATCTCTGACCACTTCTTCATTACATTTAATTTAATTTCGACACATTCTTTACAGACAAAATTACAACTATCAGTGGTCAGTTCTCATCTCCACACATACAGAAACCAAAACTGAACACATCTATGGCTAAAACTCCCCTCTTCTCCTTCTGTCCCCTCTCTGAGGCAGAAGTATCCAAACTTCTCCTCTCCAGCCATCCTACAACATGCCCACTAGATCCTATCACCTCACACCTTCTCCAAACAATCTCTTCTACACTTTAACCAGCACTCACACACATCATTAACACATCTCTCCTCACAGCCACTTTCCCCACAGCATTCAAGCAGGCTTGGGTAACCCCACTGCTCAGAAAACAAAGATTAAACACCTAGATAAATACAGACCTGTCTCTCTCCTTCCATTTCATTTCACTTGCGGACATCTTAGCATGGATGAAAGAACATCACCTACAGCTCAGTCTTCCCTGCCACTCAGCCAGAAATCTTGGTGTGACCAATTGACTTTCAAAGACCACATAACTAACACTGCTCGAACTTGCAGGTTTGCTTTGTACAACATCAGAAAGATCAGGCCCTTCCTAACAGAGCATGCTGCACAACTTCTTGGCCACTTGTCTACTGCAATGCTCTTTTAGCTAATCTTCCATCATGCACAGTCAAACCTCTACAAATGATTCAGAATGCAGCAGCACGACTGGTCTTCAACGAGCCTAAAAGGCCCCATTGCACACCTCTTTATCTCCCTGCACTGGCTGCCTGTTGTGGCTCGCATCAGGTTCAAGACACTGATGCTTACATATAGAACAGCCACAGGCTCAGTACCCGCCTACCTCCACTCACTATTACGAATCTACGCTCCCTAGATCCACTAGTGAGAGATGCCTCATTGTACCATCAAAGACAGGCACAAAATCACTTTCCAGAACATTTTCGTTCACCATTCCTGTCTGGTGGAATGATCTTCCCACCCCTATCCGAAATGCTGACTTCCTGACAATTTTCAAGCGACTGCTGAAAACTCCTCTCTTTCAACCGGCCCCAGGTTAAGTATTTACAGTATGCTTTACGTTTGTGATGTCTTACACTTCATCCATTGAGTATAGTGTGTATGTGTGAGCATATGTACAGTACATATGTATGTTTGTACTGTATGCTGTTCTTACCTTCTGACTCTGTTCATTCTATCCTGTTGATCCTCACTCTGTACCACTTCCATCCAGTCCTTATATAAATCGCAGCACAAAACACCACCAGGCAGTTTGCGTAGAAACTCCTATACGCATACACAATTTAATAAAGAATAAAAAGGTAATTCAACGAAATGTTCAAATTTAGGGCACAGAGGAAATGATTATGTCCAAGCCACTAATTATGAGACTTTAGACTGAGAATGTAGAATTGTGAATGTAGTTTAGAAATGATTTGTGTGAATTTTTATTCAGAGCATGCAACGGTTGATTTAAAATGACTGTGTTCTCACTGTAATTAGAGATGCAGAGACGAACACTGATTGTTCATGCAGTGAAATACTTTGCCCAGAATTCATTCGCTCCTTCAGGATCCTACAGTTTTTGGCATTTGCTGAACGACGAAAGATTCCACGGGTCTCTGGACCCTCACAGAACAGCAGATACAGCAGGTCCTTTGCACACACAGCAAACACACACAATAGTTAATCAAAGCCAGGGGTTCCCAAAGTTATAATACCTATATAATCAGTGGTGGAAATGGCCAAAATTCACTGGTGGGACTCTAGGTTGGAAGGGGTTCTAGGTTGATGCATGATTTGTAAATTATATTTAATAGGTTAATAGATTAATAGGTTACACTTTGCGAATATGTTTGCACTTAGTTTTTAAAAGGTAACATTACATTCTTAAGGAGTTTTTCAGGAGCATTTCCCATTCATTTTCTTCCCAACTTCCCATTTATATTTGACACTCCGTGAAGTTTTTTTTTTTTACCTTTGTAATGTAATTTTTCTAACTTTATTAACTGTATGTCATCTTCTGTGCCCCAAAAAAATATTTATAAACTTTTATAAAAAAAAAAAATTAAATAATAAATTCAATTAAAATAATAAGATACATTTAAGGCCCCGATATACTTCAAACGAAGTTCGTTTTCGTTGTTCGTTTGAGGGCAAAAAGAAGTTCGAAAAGGCCGAGGGACGGTATACTGTTTTCGAACATTCGGACACCCTCCGCTGCTGGAGGCGGGTTTTTTAAACGTGTCACGTCGCTCGCGTCTTTAAAATCTCTCCACGAGTGATCGTACAGGTGTGGATACATCTGTACCAGCTCTGCTACTCGACTCTCCAGTGTATTCATGTTGCTACCTTGGAGTTGTTGTTTTGGATGTTGTTCTCCTGTCTGCCTGCCGTTGAATGAGGAACTAGTGATGGGTCGTTCTTGAACGATTCGTTCATTTTGAACGAATCTTTTATGTGACTCGGGAAGAACGAGTCGTCCCGGGGAGTGATTCGTTCAGTCGCGCATGTGCAACATCCTATTAGTTCTGTTAGTTCACCTGTTTGGAGTCGTTCATTCATCTAATGGGACTGTCACGTGACGAACGAACGACTCGAACTAGGACTCGATAGAAGAACTAATCAATTCTCTTTCCGGCTCATGCTGCATAGGGTAAGCTTATGGGGATGTCACGTGATGAACGAACGACTCGAACCAGGACTCGATAGACGAACTAATCAATTCTCTTTCCGGCTCATGCTGCATAGGGTAAGCTTATGGGGATGTCACATGATGAACGAACGACTCGAACTAGAGGACTCAAAAGACGAACTAATCAATTCTCTTTCCGGCTCATGCTGCATAGGGTAAGCTTATGGGGATGTCACGTGATGAACGAACGACTCGAACTAGAGGACTCAATAGACGAACTAATCAATTCTCTTTCCGGCTCATGCTGCATAGAGTAAGCTTATGGGGATGTCACGTGATGAACGAACGACTCGAACTAGAGGACTCAATAGACAAACTAATCAATTCTCTTTCCGGCTCATGCTGCATAATTTAATCTTATGGGACTGTCACGCGATGAACGAACGAAATAAACCCGAAAACATGTCAGATAAGAGGTGATCAGCATAGCCAAGCACACAGGTAAACAATGAAATAATCTTTTCTGTTTCTTATAGCATTATAGTTTCTTGTTTGTAGTGTGATTAACGTGTGTGGAAGCAGTAGATGTGTTAGAGAAGTAAAAAGTAACATTTTAATTATATTTTGCTAAAATGAACGGAATGAACGAAATGACTCGAAAAAAGATTCGTTCATTTTGCTGAACGAGACTCAAGAGTCCGAGTCCGTAAAATGATCCGAACTTTCCATCACTATGAGGAACAAACCGGGAAAAAAATTCACGCGTCAAAGCAGGCGGAGTTCCAGAACACGCCCATCGACTGCGTAATCGCCGCGGACCAATGGACGCTCAAAGGTGTTTAGGAGCCAAAACGAACTCCCCCAAAAAGTTCGCTTTGGTGAGCTGTTTCGAACTGCCGAAACGAACTCAAAACGAACTTCGTTTTGGCCTGATTTTGTTCGAAATTACGTCATTTCAGTTCGTTCTTCGATTTCGTTTGAAGTATATCGGGGCCTTTAGACTGAATAAGTTACCAATAAAATTAAATCAGTATCAACAATTCATCTTTTCGTGGCACAGAAGAACTTAAATGTGACATCATGGAATATTTACAGAATTTTTGACATGACTCAGAGGTGGAATTAATGCATTTCATGATAACAATGTAATGGGATTGTTTTAAATATAAAGTTTTGAATATAGAAATTTTAATAATTTAAATGACTCAATTTACACCTACAAAGATAAATAAACTGAAACCGCCGGTAGAGGTGGCATTAAGTCAAAATCTTTGTGACAGAATAATTCATTAAATCAATTAGTTCAAAAGGTTTGTTGATGATATACAGTACAATCAGACAACAGTGTTCCTAAAATGTAAGTTACTTAATATTAACTTTTGTATAAAATCAAAAATGTATAAAACTGTTGTATAAATTCAATTTCACATTTGCAAACTTGCTTTATAATCGTTAAAAAGCTGTCTAAAAATTCTTAGTTCATCTCGATCAACAAAGTCAATGGAGAGCGTTGGATTGTTTTCCCCCCTGGTGGGCATGGTTTTCAGATTATGACATGTGTCGCTCTGTCTCTATTGCGCAGCGAACCATTGACACAAATATCCAGTTTTTTTAGCCTGTATTTCGCTGTATGCAGAACTGGGGTCGCTTTCGTAGTCTTTTGAATATGTAAATATAGAAAACACTTTAATGAAACGCTGTCCCCGCTCTAAATTCACTCCGCAAACTCCGTCCCCACGCGCCCAAACCCACCCCAACCCCCCATTTCTAGCCCTATATATACTATATTCTTCATGGTTTAATTCACTGCTAGCTTTTCATAAATTCATAAAACCCTGTTCTAAGTTAATGATAAAAAGACGCTCAACCTGACCTTACCTGACCATGAAATGAATGACAGTTTTAATGTTTTAATGTCTTAATGACTTATGATTTAACTGTATTTAACCTCCATAATTATGGCTCTGTCTAACCGATAAGCCATTAAGCATTTGACCTTATCTTGAAAGGGTCAAAAAATGGTCAAAGCTTTATAAAGTCAGTAAGCACCTAACAGTATGCTCTTGCATTTGCAGCTAATAATATATTTGTTTTAAAGCTACAAAATTCAGTTTTTCAGTAAACTATATTGTATTATCAATGTGACACTGACCTGAAGAATGATTCCTGTATTAGATACAGATAATCACATTTGCTCAGTTGATCCTTCCTACTCGACATAATATTTTTAGCATACAGCTTTTAGCATATAGCTTTAAACTTTTACACATAAAAAAAAAATTGTAAATAATACTTTTAACTTCCTTTGTTACTAGTTTTAAGATGATGTTTTCTAATTAGTAACAGCCTGAGACTTGGGCTCATCGATAAACTGTCAACTGTCAAGACACTTGGTTCTTTTTTCTTATTTACAGTTGCAATCAAAATTATTCAACCCCCCAGAGACTACAGTACTTTACAAATACTAGCTTTTCTGAAGATCCAAGACTTTATAAAAAATTGCATCTATAACAGATTACTGGCATATATCATAAGTGATAATGTCAATATATAATGTAATATTTTTGAGTTCTAGGATCTGTAATAACACAGCTATGTCATAATTATTCAACCCCTATTCAACATTACTGTTTTTAGTCACTTATTCATTTGGTGGGAAACAAAATTGTCCTAGAGACACAGCTGGCAACACAAAATGTGTTGTACCAGAAAACCTTTGAGGGTGTTGAACTAAAAAGCACAATATCATCAAATGTTTGATCAGAACTACTGAGGAAAAACCTGCAATGTACAGCCAAAAACTTGCAAGATGACTTGACAAAAGGAGGAAAAACATTTCAATGCAGAGTATAAGATGAACACAAGGCAAGTATGGCCAAATACCATTCTTGACCAAGAGGAACAAAAAGGCAGACCTGAACATGCTAAAATTCATTTGGATACACATGTGGAGTTTTGTAAGAATGTTTTATGGAGCATGTCTCATGTTTGACCAGAATTGTGATGTCTTTGGTGCAAAGACTGAAGCTGATGATTAATGGACTTGCAGGACATTCATCCCAAAGTATACATTAAAATCTGCTTATGCTTGCTTCAGGGATCAGTCATAGAATGTTCTTGAGTGGCCTATTCAGTCTCCAGATTTAATTCTCATTTAAAATACATGGTTGAATATGAAGAAAGCAGTGGCAAAGTAAAAACCAAAGATTATAAGTGATCTCAAAGCTTTTTCAGGCGAGGAATGGGGCAAGATTGCAGTAGAGAGGTGACAGAAGTTTCTAAGCACTTCCAAGCAGCATTTACTGGTGGTTTTAAAGAATAAAAGATTCTGCACAAAATTTTACTTCTGGGGGCTGAATAATTCTGAACATGAACATTTAGAGCCAATTTGAATTTTATCATGATTCATCAATGTTAAGTTCACAGAATCGCTCAAATATGTATTAACAATCTTTTTTTTCTAATAGTCTGATGCCTTTGTTGAATTGTTTTCATAAATTTTGTTCTCTACAGCAAAATGTCTTGCAGGTCAAGGGGGTTGAATAATTTTGATTGCAACTGTATTTACACATTTGTGCAGTTGAACTGTTATATAAAATTAAAATCACACTCATCAATATCACAACATATGAAGAATTCAGATGCAAAACCAGCTCAAAGCCATCTCGGTCAAAAATGTTGATACTGAGTGCTCTCGACACACAGTATACATCCATCAAATACTTTTACTTCAAACTCGCTAAAACCCCCAGCCCAATCAGAATTACCAGTACTTACATAGAAACCTATACATCAGAGCCTGATAAAAATGCACTTTTTAAAGAAAGATGTCAGATGGATTTAGAAGCTTTTGCATCTGAACTCTTCATATATACATATATATACAGAGCGAAATCACACGCCTACTCATGTGAAATTGCTCATATAGCTCTGGGTCTTTTTGCTTCACTATATTTTGTCATGTTGGGTTTTATAGTCCATGAGCACTCATTATTCATGGCACTTTTACTAAGCCTGAGATGCTAAGTGTTCATGGACCATAAAACCCAACATGACAAACTATAGTGAAATAAAAAGACCCAGAGCCAGTGATATCCTTACCATTATTGGTTTAGGCAGGTTTCCATCAGGACAAATGGAGGAAAGAGGCTGGCCGAATAGCTTGTGAGAGGTAGTTTGTGGGTCAGACTGGCCATCAGATTGGTTAAAGTGTCCTCTCCTCAGAGCCCAATCAATCAGAGACCTTTTTCTTTTATGTTTCAGCAAAGCACCTGTCAATGATAACAGACCAATCAAACTTGGGCAAAGTTTCATTTCATTATTTGGAATAGCTACTGTCCTGCCAATTCCAGTTTTGACTAATGATGTTTGCATCTACTTTATTTTATGTTTGAGTAAAGAAACACACACACACACGTTTGTATTTGTGGTTTATGGGGACTCTTTATAGGCATAATAGTTTTTATACTGCACAAACTGTATTTTCTGTCACCCTACACCAACCCCAATCTTTAAAGCTAAAAAGAAAAAAAACACAATTTATGTTTATTTTAAGCCTTTTGAATTACAGGGACATAGAGAGTGTCCTCATAAACCACTTTCACATTGTAATACCTCTCAAACCAGTGCACACACACAAACACAAGGATAACTGCATCCTTTTTCAAACAAATGTTTCCTCTCAGATTTCAGTGTCACCTAGGGTTGTCAAATGTCTTATGCCTCATCTATTCAGTATAAAAGAACTTGTCTGATCACATGCTTTGATGTCCCTAATTTTCCTGTAGTGTAATGGTGTCCATAAGGAGGGCATGAGTGAGCTACTTTTAAGCATAGAAGATTAGAATAGGCTGCACACTGTGCGATTATGCTGAACGCAACTCTTAAAGCACCTCATTTAGTTCTGCCCTCTATTACTAATAGCTGATCCCTGCTGGCACCATTATGTACAATCAAATATGATATGATGAGATGTTAGAGGAGTTCAAATAGATTATTGGTAGTATTAGAGGTAATGTAAGCATTATTTTCTTAATCATTTAGTGTTGGAAAATATATAACTAAAATTAAATGTTATCTGTTTTCTGATCTCTTCTTTTTGGCTTCATAATATGAACAAATCTGAATGTTTGTTAAAAAAATGATATATGTAATTCAGTAATTCTGTGAAACATATTTGTGACATTCACAGAAGAGAAAATGCCATTGCTTTTATGCTTTTATGTGCGTAGTCATGTTTTGTTTTGTTTTTTTTACAAAGAACTGCTTTTATAGGATGTATTAAGGTTACCTTAACACATGTATGGTATTTTCAGAAAAATGTCAGATTCCTCTCACGATCTTTGCTTTAGAGTAATACATCAAAACAGACAACAGAGAACATCTTGTTCAAAAACATACACATACAGAGTACATACTGACAGATTTTGCACTTCCCTGACCTCAGCTCCTCATCTTACTCTAATTCCCCACAATTATTGGTTTGCCAGGATGAATGTGTGAAATCCTGAAGGACATTCTTCTTAGAGCTAATGGACAAGAGCACATAATGTACCTACTTGTTCACTTAATTATAATTAATTGCATTTCTTTTCACAAAAAAGAAAATGCAGTCAACTAATAAGCATGGTTCATAAGACATTCATAACCACCCGGATCAACAATCTTCTTACACCTTTGTTTAATGGAAACCTTTGTGTGTCCTTAGAAACAAGAAATGGAGATGGACACATTGCAGTTTGCCTGCTATGCAAACACATCTGTCAAGGAGATGCCATACAATTCTGTGCTATAAACAGTCTAGGACATGAACATCCTTTCTGCCACTGGGATCTGCTTTATGAGGAGCAGGGCACGGATTGTCAAGGTAAATATTCGAGCATATTAGACTCTAGCCATGAGCACTAGAGTAGTTTGCGCATAAATGGCAGCTCCCAATGCAGTTTTGTTCAGCCGTCATTGCTTGCGGGAGACTGAGAGAAATCACATTTTTATAAAATTTCATTTAAAGGGGTGATAACATAGGTGATCTTTTGGGATATAAGAGGTCTTTGTACCACTAAAACATCCTGAAAGTTATATAGCTTAAGATGTCCTCTTCATTATGAATAAAGCATTAATTTAATCAAGCTGCAAAAATGGCTATTTTTGGATCCTATAAGACAAGGTGACGTCAGCTAGCCCCAGCCGTTTGCATAAACTCCACCTCCACAGCAAGACATCAACATGATCCAGCTTCACTTCACCCAACGGCTCACTGTGAACAGAGCTGTTTTTGACAAGGAAAAACGGGTGTTGTTTTACACTACACCACCAAGTATGTTACAGACTTTTCATTAAAGTCCCCATTAGAAGCCCCACATTTTTACCATTACTCATTAGCAAACCAACTTCAATACATATATAAATGGACTCAACCCCACTCAGTCAGACATCATTTTTATTGTCTCTGTGTTGTTGATGTATTTGTGTACTGCTATGTCTCTGTGTGTATAGCTAATGACACAAAAACAAATTCCTTGTATGCGCAAGAATACTTGGACAATCACTCAGCGAAAACTTGCACATGTCAGACATCCCATTTCTCAGTCAGTCAATTAAAATCACCCATGCTTCAAAGCACTGACAATAGCTTTGGCTCTGACAGCCTGGTGGAAGATCATCAAATCACAAACTCTAATCAGGCCCCATCTAAACTCACCCACTCTGGAACAACCCTGACTTCACAAGCAATAAAAAAACACTTAATTTCCATAAATGGGCAGAAAAGGGCATATTGATCACATTTTTCAGTCTAACAAATTGGTTACATTTTCATACTTAGTCCAGGAGTACGGTATGGGGAGCAATCAATGCTTTAATTATTTACAACTCAAATCAGCTGTTTTATCCAAAATCAATACTAGAACCATCAATCTTCAACTTTCCTCCGCATTAGCAGATTTAGTTAATATATCCTCCCTGAAAAATTACTTTCTAAAATATACAAAACTATAACCAATTCAAATAAAACCATAACTTTACCAACAATCAAATGGGAAGAAGATCTATCTATTGCTACCGACTTCTGGACTCAAATTTGCAAAAATATTTATTCTATGACTAAAAATGCCAACATTCAGCTCAGTATTAGACTCTTCATAGAACACACTACACTGGGGAAAGGCTGTCTAAAATGGGATTCACATCAGAAACTTGCTCGCACTGCTCACAAAATTGCCCGGACACATATATCCACATGGCCCTGCCCACCCATTAAACACTTTTGGAAAGAGGTCACTGAATCCCCATCCCGCCTCCTGGGGCCGGTTGCATAAAAGGTTTAGTCTAGTCTTAAAAAGTCAGTCAGCTATTATTTTCTTTAAGACTGGTCAGATTTTTTTTAATTCAGTTACAGGAAAATGTACATTGGTCTAAGTTGAATCCAAAAAATAAGACTGATAACCCTTTGGTTAACAGATAGTTGGCCAAACAAGTACTTAAGACATTGTCTTAACATAGAGGCTAAGTTTATGCAATTGGCCCCTGGGCTGCTGCATCCCATTATCCCCCTTACTCTGTCTACTGGGTGATCTATCAAGTCTCAATCAGGAAATAACACTCGTAGCCTTAGCCATCGCCAAGAAAACAATCTTCATGAACTGCAAAGCCCGAAACACTATTCACATAACGCATTGGAAAAATCTGCTCACAGACTACATCTCCCTAGAATATTTTTCACCTCATTACAACTGTATTTCGGAACCACAACACTCCAAATCAGACCTCATTCAACTATTACAAATCTGACACACTCATCCTAATTAATTATGTATTTATTTATTATTATTACACATATTTATACGGTTTTAGTAATATTATGGACATTTTCCTCATTATTATTATTATTGCTGTTGTTAATGTTGTTGTTGTTAGTGTTACTGTGTTTTGTGTTTAACCGTATGGTGTATGTTTTGCACTCCTAAAAAAAAAAAAAAATTAAGTTTTTTGCAAGGGCTGATATGTTAATATGTTAGGCACGTGCAGATATGTTAGCCTTAAGGTTATCTATTAGCTAGTGTGCTCCAAAATAATGACACAATTCACGTTTACAAGATTTAAGCATTACAAAACTTACAGTCTCTCACTTCTGCCAATATGAATTAATGA
This sequence comes from Cirrhinus molitorella, assembly GCA_033026305.1. Classification (NCBI taxonomy): domain Eukaryota; kingdom Metazoa; phylum Chordata; class Actinopteri; order Cypriniformes; family Cyprinidae; genus Cirrhinus; species Cirrhinus molitorella. The sequence goes on along the minus strand of CM065119.1, from coordinate 14,255,927 downwards.
TTTTGATGACATCACCCTGCACTTTAGCTTTAATCAAACTTTCTTTCCAGTCCAATGCTCTCTAGAATCTGAAGCATCCAGGCCCTGCACTATAAACAGATGGTACACAATGTAGGTGATAGGGAACTATTTAGACAGCGTAAGTACACTTTCGATTGATGCAAATGAGGTCTTCATATATTAAATACTTTTAAAACTACACAGCCTCAGCATGATTATGATCACTATCTTGTTTTGGTAAGAGTTTCATATTGAATCTAGGGGGTAATCTATTAGACTGCAGCTGTCAAAAGCAGTCAAATGCGGCTTTAACGAGCTCAACGGCCTGGCCGAGCAGATATAAATGCAACGCCATTGGCTATTTTAAAAAGTGGGAGGGGCCGTATGATATGTCCTGCCCTATCTTCCTGTTTCAGTTGAAATTATGTCACCACATAGCATGTTTCAAGGAACTTTAACTGTAACATATTGCAAACAAACACTATCATTCAAACTTTTGGGGTCAGTAAGATTTTTTAAATTTTTTTTTTTGTTTTTTTTGAAAGAAGTCTCTTATTCTCACCAAGGCTTAATTTCTTTGACCAAAAAAAAAAAAAAACTATTGCTGTGAAATATTATTACAATTTAATTATTATTATTATTATTTTTTTTTTTACATTTTCTGTTTACATATTTGTGTATGAATGTGTGTGTGAGAGAGAACTGTAATTTATTCCCTAAACTTCAGTGTCACATGATTCTTTAGAATTTATTCTAATACTGATTTGGTGCTTAAGAAACATTTCTTCTTATTATTTGTATTACTAAATGCTTCACATTTGAGGATTCTTTGAGAAACAGAAAGCGTAAAAGAAGCAAAGTACAAAAAAAAAACCAAACATTTATTTCAAATATTTTGTAACTTTGTGTCTGTATTGTCACTTCAGATACATTTTATGCATCCTAGGCTGAATAAAAGTACAAATGCCTTACAAAAACACCAACAAAAACCTTACTGACCCTAAAGTTTGAACAAAATGTAAATAATAATAAAAGTAAGCCCGGCCTCTCACTACTGTTGCACACTGAATCTATGTGTGCAGACTTCAGCAGAAAGCTCAGCAAAATTAAACCGTTCATCATTCACAAAGGTCCTTGTGTATCTTGCCCCTTCTAATGTAAAAACATTTAGGTCTCAGCTATCAATAAGAGTATAGTACTCACAGCTCAATTTAAAAGCTCTTTTTAAATCCATGTTTAATTCCATTTGGCAGAATTCCACAAATTTCTCTTCAGTAGATAAAGTCCAGCAAAAGTCAGCGAATTTTGTTTTATTAATGGCCTCTGTCCAGCCACATACTGTAGAGAACCCCATAGAGAACAGTCCCTCAGGAAATGTGCTACTAAGCATTTAATGAAATTATAAAGTTTGACTGAGACAGCCGTGTGTGTTCCGATGGTGACAACTGCACTTACCCCTAGGAGTGTGTGTTCTGGGTTTTAGGGTGAAGTGGGGGGTCTTGGGAGTGGCCTCTGTCTGCTGGCCAGCACTAAACGCTTCCTGCAGGGGCTCACTGGGCATGTGCTGATGGTCTTGCTGACTTCTCAAGGAGTGATGTAGGATGAAAAATGGTAGCTCATGGCCTAGTAAAGACAAAAATTGAGACAGGACATTGGCGTTTTAGATTGCAGGAAATGTTATTTTCAAAGAATAATGCAGGAGCCAAAAAGCATTTTATTGTGTTTACTTTATAGCTAGCATATTTCATTCTGTATATGCTTGAGAATAAAGCAATTTCTTCATTTGACATTAAGAATAGTTATTGGTTGGTTTTCTGGTTTCTGTGTAACTAGCACGGAATCGGTATTAAAATCCAACATTGAAAAACATATGGATCAGTGTGCAACCTTCCTACTGGAAATCCTCCTAAGACTTCAGAATAATTTAAGATTAGCTTGTTTATGTTTGTGGCTGGCATTTGGAGAGAATTATCCTGAGGTTGCCCTATTATAATATATATATAGAGAGAAACAGGCCAGCATATGGAGATTTTAAGTTTAATTGAGTTTTGAATTCTGTTATCTGATACTAAACCTCTCATATCCTGTTGCCTCATATAATAAACCTTACTTGCATACAAATGACCTGGGGGGTTTGAGTGCAGACAGTTCATCAATAGTAGTTCATACAAACTGTTTTCCATCTCTCTTGGGAATCATAAGGCCTTTTTTGTATCGTGCCTGGTATTTCATCACAGAGCTGTCACTGAACGGAGAGTTTCATCATAGCGCAGAGCTGTTAAAGACACAGCCTGAGGGCTAAATCATTGGCAGTGCCCCTCAGATGAGTTCGACCAGGATGTGAGAAGATTTAACGAAAAACATCAAGAATCATGAATTTATTTTTCAAATCACTTTCCCTATGGAGAGGTGCAGGGATACTGAAGTATAATATATAAATTTATCCACAGAAGAACTCTTTAAATACTCTTTTAATTATACATGACATTTGTGAGTAACTGAAACTAGACTCACTGTGAGAGACACAACTGGCAACCTAGTTAATTCTTCCACTTTGAAATTTGTGAATGTAATTTTTTGGGTATAACAAGAACAGAGAGACACACAGAAAAATATTAAAAGCAAAAAGTGAATTTCACTTTACAAAACTGTAACTAGAAAAGCAAAGTTTGTCTAGACAAACTCTGAATGTTGATGATAGACAGAAAAGACTGATTCAATTCAAATTCCAACTCATGGACCGAAATAGTGGACATTCTTTAATTCTGTATTTTCCCCAATCTTGATGATATACACTACCAGTCAAAAGTTTGGACACACCCTCTCATTTAATGTTTTTTTCTTTATTTTCATGACTATTTATTCTAGTAGCAGACACATCTCTGTTCAGAGGAGACTGCGCAAATCATGCCTTTATGGTCAAATAGCTGCTAAAAAAACACTACAAAGGAAAAGCAACAAGCAGAAGAGATTTGTTTAGGCCAAGAAACACAAAGACCATTGGAAATCCAGTGGAATCCAAATTTGAGATCTTTGGTTCCACTCGCTATGTCTTTGTGTAATGCAGAAAAGGTGAACGGATGGTCTCTACATGCGTGGTTCCCACCGTAAAGCATGGAGGAGGAGGAGGTGGTGTGATGGTGTGGGGGTGCTTTGCTGGTGGCACTGTTGGGGATTTATGCAAAATTGAAGGCACACTGAACCAGCATGGCTACCACAGCATCCTGCAGCAACATGCCATCCCATCCGGTTTGCATTTAGTTGGATTATCATTTATTTTTCAACAGGACAGTGACCCCAACACACAGCTCCAGGCTGTGTGTTGGGCTATATGACCAAGAAGGAGAGTAATGGAGTGCTGCGCCAGATGACCTGGCCTCCACAGTCACCTGACCTAAACCCAGTCGAGATGGTTTGGGATGAGATGGACTGCAGAGTGAAGGCAAAAGGGCCAACAAGTGCTCAGCATCTCTGGGAACTCCTTCCAGACTGTTGGAAAACCATTTCAGGTGACCACCTCATAAAGCTCATCGAGAGAACGCCAAGAGTGTGCAAAGCAGTAATCAAAGCTAAGGGTGGCTATTTTGAAGAATATATATATATATATATATATATATATATATATATATATATATATATATATATATATATATATATATATATATATATATATATATATATATATATATGTTTTCAGTTATTTCACACTTTTTTGTTTACTACATAATAATTAATAATCTTTTTATACATATGTTTATATATATTCATTCATAGTTTTGATGTCTTCAGTGAGAATCTACAATGTAAATAGTCATGAAAATAAAGAAAAAAACATTAAATGAGAGGGTGTGTCCAAACTTTTGACTGGTAGTGTATTTATTTAATGCTAAGTTTGTCTAGAAAGCATGCCTTAGAATTAAAAAAGATCGTTTATATTTTTAAGGGTTAAACTTTGTGGTAATGTTCAGTTTAGATGACTTATTAAAGCTATTTATCCACCCAGGAGCAGTTATCTTCTCAATTCTGTTGTTTGAACAATATTCCCTAATTATCAATTTTGCACATAATCTGAAATTCCATGTCCATCTGTTTTAGACCAGTATTAAAGATGTATAACACTAATGTTGGCTCCAGAAGAGTGTGTTATGATAATGTACTGTATGCACCCTGCATGGGTACACATAAAAAAAATTGGCACACATAAGGAAATATGTTTTCAAATAATAATAAAAAAAAAAAAGATTAGTTTGGCACCCCGATCTACCATGAGTTCACAATTCTTCATATATTTGTGTGTGTGTGTGTGTAGCTACAACACCATGCAATATTTTGGGGACAATAATTAGTGAGCTAAACCTGACAGAATCTTTCAAAACCTCCTCAGCAAGGGCATAGGTTTGCTTTTGACATTGGTGAGGACATACCCCCTACACCCTGTGAGTACCTGAGAGCTGTTCTAAACAAGTCGGTGCTTCTCATCAGGTTTGCGGCTACGTTGTATTAAATGTGCGTCCAAGGCAAACATTAATGCCTTGAATTTAATGCGAGCAGCTACTGGTAGCCAATGCAGACTGATGAAGAGAGGAGTGACGTGCGTCCTTCTTGGCTCATTAAAAACTAGCTGCTGCATTCTGGATTAATTGTAAAGGTTTGATAGAGCTGGCTGGAAGACCTGCCAAAAGAGCATTGCAATAGTCCAGCCTGGACAGAATAAGAGCTTGAACAAGGAGTTGTGAAGTAACACCTGTGTGAAGGGATGTGTTAATGATATGAGCGAGTGCAGGTATAACTGCAGGAGAAATGGCTTGAAGGAGATGAGATGGAATAGGATCAAGTGGACAAGTAGTAGGATGATTAGAAAGGATGAGTTTGGAGACATCTGTCTCAGAGAGAGAAGAGAATAATGTGAATTAATGTATGTTTGCTGGTAAGTAGTGATTGGCAGATTGTGGTAAGGAAAATTGTGCTCTGATGGTTTCTATTTTATTAATGAAGAACGTGGCAAAGTCGTCAGCTGTTAGAGTTTATGAAGGAGGGGGAGGAGGAGGACAAAGGAGGGAGGAAAATGTTTTAAAAAGCATGCGAGAGTTAGAAGAATTGTTAATTTTGTTATGATAGTAGGTGCTTTTAGCAGTGGAGACATCAGCAGAGAAGGCAGAAAGGAGTGACTGATACACGTTGAGGTCAGTAGGTTTTTTAGATTTGCGCCATAACCTTTCAGCAGCCCTGAGCTTAGAACGATGATTGCGAAGAACATCAGACAGCCAAGGGGCAGAAGGGGTAGAACGGGCTGACCTGGAAGACAGGGGGCAGACAGTGTCTAAACAAGATGTAAGCGTGGAGCAGAGAGTATCAGAAGCACAGTTAGCATCAAGCAAAGAGAATTCTTCAGGTGAAAGAAGCGAAGATGAAACCATAGTAGACAGCTGGGAGGGAGAAAGTGAGCGCAGGTTACGTCGAAAGACGACATGAGGAGGGGTGTGTGTTAACTCAGGAACCATGTTGAGGTTAAGAGTGAGGAGGAAGTGATCCGAAGTATGCAGTGGAGTAACCAGCACATGATCAGCGGAGCAGTGTCGTGTGTAAATAAGGTCCAATTGGTTGCCTGATTTGTGAGTAGCTGTAGTTAACACTCTCTTTAGATCAAAGGAGGCAAGCAGAGTGTGGAAGTCTGCAGCCTGAGGTTTATCTAGGTGAATGTTGAAGTCTCCAAGCAAGACTAGAGGAGTATTATCCTCAGGAAAGGTTGAGAGTAGCATATCTAATTCATCCAAGAAGTTACCTTGTGGTCCTGGGGGGCGATAAACAACTACAAGATGGATCTTAAAAGGGTGGGTAATGGTAACCGAATGTGATTCAAAGGAAGAGTTAATACCTAGAGAAGGTAAAGGAATAAATTTCCAGTCATTGGAGATAAGTAGACCAGTACCTCCACCTCTTCCAGACAGACGGGAAGTGTGGGAAAATGAGAAACTGTTGGAAAGAACTGCAGTTGTAACAGTGTCCTCTGGTTTGATCCAAGTCTCTGTCAGGGCTAAGACATTTAGTCTTGAATGACCAGTGATAGAAGTAATAAAATCAGCTTTGTTAACTGCAGACTGGCAATTCCAGAGACCAATAGAAAAAGAAAATAATGTGTTATCAGACATAGGCAAAGTGCGCAGACTGTTCGGGTTGCGCTGCCTAGAATGTGTGATGCGTGGTTTGCGAGTGGTAGTAATAATAGGAATATGAAAACATAGTAAGAGTTGGTAATAAAAACCTGAAAGAGAAATAAAACAAGGAGTAGAAAAAATGGAGGAATCAAAAGCGATACTTATGTCCCTTGCCAGTGTCTGTGCCCGGTGGAGTCGCGCGGTAGAGTCAATAGTCTTTACACTCGTTGGTCTTCACACGAGGGCTGCCGCGGTATTATAACCTCTTTTATATCCGACTGACAAAAACTACACTTGAATTCAGCTGAATACACTTAACTGTTTAGCACAACAAAGGGCCAAGCAAGCGTACGACACTGACAAGGTATGCGATCTGATATGAGACCAAACACGACTTCAACACGTCTTATCACAGTAAACAAACTTACAAATAAGTTATAATAACAAGTTATAATAAGTTATAATAATTACAAATAAGTTAGAAATAACAAATACATATATATAATTGTTTGATCAAAATTATTGCTAGGGACTGTTTGGCAGTCGCTGGATATTGGTAGGGACATGTCCCGTGCGTCCCCCCTAATTCTACACCCCTGCTCCTCCGTATTAAAATAAATCAAGTTATGTTTAGCTTGAGAATATGGGTTAAGAATAGTTTAAAGTATCTACAGTCAAACCAAAAATTATTCAGACACCAGATTTTTGAATTTTTTTTTTTTTTTACTAGTAGGTGCAGGACACTATAGTTTATGTATGTAAGCGAGGATAGTAAAATAAAGCAAACTGTGACATACTATACCCAAAAATTCTAAAGTTTTAGTAAACTGATACAAATTTGGGACCAAAAATTCAAAGTTATCTGACATTATCAAGATGAATTTATTTAACTTTTGAGTTCTTGTTATATTTTATGTATGTGCGTGTGTATGTCATCACCAATAAGGGAGTATGTTTCCTCTTCTTTTTCATAGTTCACACACAGCTGGTAGTCCGAGACTTCACCCTGCACAAAGGAAGTGGTCATTATGTTTTGGAAAGAGACAGGAAAGAGGAAGTGGCTGTTATCAAATACAGGAAATGCCAGTGGACAAACTTGGCACAATGTAGAGTTACTGGTCAAAGAGTAATAGAAAGATGTACTCAAAATTATACAAGCACATTGCTTCAGATGATAGGCAGTAAAATCCACCAAGATACAAGATGATATCAAGGGCAAGCATGTGTCTCTCTCATTTGAAGCACTTTCTTGTACATAGCAGCTGCTTTAAAGAAGATAAATAGTTTGTATTGCACAACACTCTCAACAAGAGACTATTAAGGACCACTTGCCAATAGTTTGCACTGCTGCATGATGTACTGAACCACATTTTCTGCAGTCGTGCTCACGTCCACTGCCACAGCAACGGTCTGAACAGCCAACAGCATGTAAACAAGCAACAACATCGACCATCAACTCACAATGAAAAGTTTCAGGCTAGAGTACAAATAACTTCCACTTATAAACAGAGACATGAATTTAGCTCCCAGAGGACTGGGAGTGGCTTGGTTCCAAATTAAACTAAAAAGGCGCTTGTGTACCGCTGAGCTGTTGTCATCTGGATGGCAAAACAGCAGGACGTACAGAAGAATGGCATTTGGCAAGACTTTTTGCCTGGCTCTGCAGGTGTGCCTGAAGAATGAAACATTATTACAAACAAACAAGAACAAATGAGAACGCTAGACACAAATACAAAGGCATGGAACAGTCAAGAAAAGTGACAAAAGAGATCACAGCAGGAACACATCGATTTTGAAAGGAAACTATTTTGACACATTGTATATGGTTATGGATGTAATCTTTTGATTTTATTTTTCTTTCCTTACCACTGAAGAGCATGTAACCATCTCTCCTTTGTTTCTGACGAGCTTAGTTTTGGGAGACAAGCGTAGAGAGAGAGAGAGCGAGAGAGAGGGAGAGAGATAGAGAGAAATTGTTAGATTTCATTAAAATTTTCCATTTACAAATTGCTTGACATTTACATGCTAAGTAGATTTTCAGCTAGGACAAGACAATGACCAATGACACACAAGAATGGTTTGCATGTAATATAGGTTTGTAGTATTAAGCAGGCCCGGCTGCAGAATCAAATCACGGAAGGTGCTTCTTAGTGAGGGTGCTCTAACTTTATACAAATATATATATATATATATATATATATATATAGTAGCGTCCATTCATAATCAATACAAAGCTGTAAAAACGCCTCTGATTCAAAAAAATCAACAGATATGTCTGTGATTACTACATTGCTCAATGCAGCAAAAACATTGAAACTCCAGAGCACAAACCATAACAGACAGAACTGCAATTGTTAGAGCTTTACCTTTGGGGTCTATTGGTTTAGTTTGAGGTGCTTAGCACCCTCTAGCACCCCCGTAGAACTCGTTTCAACATTTGATCCAAGCTTTGACCCATGTAGACATATGTTTTATATTATGTTAGATCTTTTTTATTGAACAAAATATATGCAGACAATAATCATGACAAACATCAACTTCACTCCAGCCACAGTGTAAACAGCACAACGGCAAAACTATGACCAAAAAAATAAATTAAAATACAGACCAAACCAGAAGACGCTATTTACATGACAATAGGCTGAAAGCAACATTCACCTCAAGCAGTCCTAAAAGCAGAAGTGAGCCTGCATGATTCAATACTTGTTGTTTGCAATTTGCTTTCGAAAGCATGTGTATCTGTCATAGAATGTAAAATGCAGTCCCTTCTCTCTTTCACCCGAGCTGACCTCACCAGCACTCTGTAACCTTGTGCAAAGTATTTCATAATGTCACCTTTCAAAAAACCTTTGCCCTTCACTTCTGTAGTTAGACATCTGTTCTAGATTGTACTGGTGGATTGATATACAGTGCATACAATTTCAGTGCGTGTGATTTTGTTGTGTGCATTTGTGGATTTTTGGGCAAATTCCAGTTGGAAGTGACCGTCATTATACTCAACTCACTCCAATGGGCAGAGCCCTTAAAGTGAATGATTTGGAAGGAGCAGGAAAAAAATTGTCTCATAATTTAGCTTGGACCACACTTCACAAAAGGAGCAATGAATGAGAATGTAATTTCCCAATTATCTTTACCTAGAACGTTTCCATGACAATGCAGCACTGTGTCCATCAGCCCATTAGCTGTTCTTACAAAATGAATCTAATATAGTAATGGTAATATAGTACATTGGGCAGGACATCCAAACGCTCACCTATCATCGACCTCAAATATGGCTTTTCATCTAAACTATGTAATTAGTAGCAACTTTAAATGGCCTCTCAATCTAATGTTAATCTAAAAAATGTGCACTATTGAAGTGTCTGTGCGGAGTGTGGTAGCTGCAGCAGCAGCTTGCTTACTGCATGACAGATGGAGGCGCCAGTGCAGTCACTTGCTCTTAAAATACTTTATACTAAAGATAAAAGTAATGCATCTTTTGAATCTGTAAAGACATTTATTTGTGTAAATTTAATAACAACAAAATGTGTAAAATAATGAAAGCAACTTGAGTGTGAAGCTTTGAAACTCTGTGTATACTTGTCTTACACACATGAAAAATATAGAGAGTGAAATGTCTACTTATAAATGAATCAATTCAAATAGAAACAAATATTCTCAGATTGTGTAATCCATGACGCATACAGGTGCATCACTAGGCTACTATGGAGATGACAAGTCAGTGCCGCTGACTTCATCTCTTAAAGGGGGGGGTAGGGGGGGGGGGGGGGGGGGGGGTTACAATGGTGTTTCATATATTCAGAGTTGTTTACAGTGTTAAAGAGTTGGATTCTCATGCTAAACATGGCCAAAGTTTAAAAAAATCATTTAGACGAATGACGGAGAATTTCTTTGCCGAAAATCTTACTTCCGGGTTGGTACAAGTTTCGGCTGTTTTTTTTTTCGATCATGGCTTTAATGACGTAGACAGTGGAACTCCTTATATGAGCATTTCTCCCGGAAAAGCATGCGGCGGGCACCGACCTTGAGAAAGACAGCACGCACATCAACGCAATTCATTCGGCTGCACTCAGTGCACTGCTGCAAGGGATTTACTCGGGATGAATGTCTCTAAAGAAGTGTGGTTATGGTTGTAAGATAACTTTGCTCAGCTTCCAGAAGAACCCTGCGTTACGTGAACAGTGGATGCAGTTCCTTTTTCCGGGGACAGCAATGGAGTTTAGCAAGTGTATGTTTGCTGACGAACGTTTCATATACAAGGCCCAGTTCGACGCTGGATTTGCACATAGTTTGATACTGAAAGATGGAGCGGTCCCAGCCATAAAAGATCCCGGTCATGATTCAGAACTGCAGGTAAGTGAAACGCCATCACATGTCTGTTTTATTGGCAATCCCAGCGCAAGTGATCCTCGAACTTAGCTCCGCCCATGGCGCGCCACAAGAAGCTCAGGTTTTTCCGGAGAAAATCGGAAAGCTGTATTTTTCTTTTAGAAATATTAGAAAGACTTTTTGGAGATAATAAGGATACAGTACAACTCTATAGGTACTTAGGAATAACATGAGATTAGGTGAAACTGTGTATGTTATGTACCCTTGAACTGAAAGCACTAGTTTATCAATAAATTATTAAAAGGCTCCTTGCTGTTTTTCCCTAACAAGTTTTTTGCGTGTGCTTTTGGTGCTTATTAGGCTATGTGGGCAATTCAAGGCTCATTATTAGGATTTACATGGTTTATTTATCTGGTTTATTAGTGCAACTAATAGTCGACTAATATATTCATGCGCAAACGCTGCTTGTGAAGTTGCCAGATAAGGCAGCGAGGCAACAAGTCAGCTGCCAAGTTTTTTGGGTGCAGCAGTCCTTTTTTTACAGACTGCTTGGGACGTAAAATGAGGGATTATAAAACGCTTACTTTTGAAAGATGGCTCAATTCCTAGTTTAATAGACCAGCTGGCTCATCGGAATCTCAACCTTTTAGGTATGATAAATAATAGATGTTTATATTTTCTATCAAGCATTCAAAATATCCTCCAGTGGGAGGGTTTCCGACAGAGCGACACATAATCTGAAAACCACTCCCATTAACTTTGTATTGCGGGAAGCTGCCTTCTTGTTTCTTCTGACTTATAGCAAAAAAACAGCAATGTCTAAAAACTGCTATGTGACAAGGTGTACAGTAAACCAGCTAAAAAACGAGCCAAAAAACGAGCGTTTAAGGACATAATAGAGCAACGTCTCATATTTCTAGAGAACTACGCCCCTGGTGGGAAACTTAATCGGCGAGAATAAACATTCATTATTTTTACCCACGTCAAATGATTATTTCACCACCCTGAGAAGAGGAGATATATTGAGAAACTAAATGTTATTAGTATGTGTCAGTGCTTCTTTTCCTTACCTTCCTTTTGCTGGAGAAATGATCCAACTGAATGGCCCAACGTGAAATACTGACATCTACAAGTATTTGTCCTTAAACGCTCGTTTTTTGGAGTCGACAGCTTATAAAAACGTAGTTCTGTTTTTAGCTTGTTTACTGTACACCTTGGGGTGTTTCATAAAACACTAAATACCATGGGCTTATTTCAGTTAGTTTGACTTACTGTCACTTGATTTGGCTCAAAATAAATCAGACTAACTGAAATAAGCCTGGCTTATTTGGTAAAACTGTTTTATGGAACACCCCCCTTGTCACTTTTAGACATTGTTCTGTTTTTTGTTATAAGTCAGAAATAACAACGAGGTAGCTTCCCGCAATACAAAGTCAATGGAGAGCGTTGGATTGTTTACCCCGGTGTGGGTGTGGCCTAAATGCGCTCTGTCTCTCAGATTAGGAATTTAAGAGAAACTAAATCTTTGAACTGATTCAAATGAATCGTTTGAGAATGAGAAATGAGATTATATTAAATGCATATTTTGAGAAGACAAAAGCATTTTTGACCTTGCATGCATATAAATCTATTGTAGGAGACTCCCAAAACAATATTAGGAACCCAAAAAATGGCATAATAGATCAGTTGCATGCAGGTTTTGGAGGTTATGATAAATGTAATCTCACTGGCTACATGTATTGTGGCTATTCAAAAAAAAGTAAACATAACACAACCACAGACACAGATGATTCCACTGAATTTATATGTGGAACTCACATATGTTAGGCTATTGCGTGAATAAAAGATAAAGAATTAATAGTTTTCCTAAAAATGTAAACTAGAGCGCATTTGTTTCCTGTCTAAATTATACATTTTGGCTTTTATGCATATTGCTGTACTCCATTCTTTTGTTATGACTTCCTTTCTTTACCTTATGTTATGAGCTTTTGATATCACAGTGAGAAGTAAATGCACCTAAGATCTTCTAAACACCTTCATCCAGCACATTTCCTCTCTGATATTTTTCACAATAGTTTCATGTTAACCCATGCTGACAGGTGTTACAGTGTTATTTAAAGAAATCTGTCACCACCATACTACTACTTTTTACTACTACATAATGGTTCATTATGCTGTATAGTATTTGAGGCAATACACATTAAAGGAACAATGAAAAGGTCATCACTGCACTGTCTTTGTGATATTGACTAACTAATAGCATGCTCAGGCTTGTTTTTTTATCCTGCAATTTTCAGCATATTGTGTGCTGCCCATTTCAAGGGCTTTGACCTACTTTTATCTCCACAATATGTCTAATGATTTACTTAAAATTAGTTTAATGAGGAATCGAATCAGCACTGTGAAGGACAAAGTGCCAAGCTGAGCTTGAAAGTGAGCTTCACATGAGAATTTAAAAGCTGTGGTTTATCATGGTGTTTTAAGATCAGGTCAGTGGCAGCTAAGTGGGTGGATCTCAATTTAATTCATTTCCTTAGCACACTCGAAGTGCCTAAAGCTCTAACACATCCCATTTTCCCTCCCTTCCACTGCAGAATATTTCTTTATTTAAGAAGGGCTGCTTCATCTCAAACTTATAAACAGTTTAGATTTTTTCAGTGCTATTTGTCTGAATGACATACAGTAACCATATCAGTCTAGTTTGGTTTGCCAAGATCTCAGATGTTTGACATTTACATCACATTCAAATATCAAAGACTACCTGTAAGTGATGACATAGTTGGTGGTCGGCCAGCCAATCACAAATGAATTCTTGGAGGTGAGCTTCCTGTCTGTGATGCAATGAACACAGGATGCCAGCCATATGTCCGAGAGGCTAACACGAGCCTTTAGCTTTAGATACAGAGACCTGTAACATGTAACACACACGTCTTACATATTGTACATATTAATACACATACAGTTGAGGTCAAAAGTTTACATACACCCTGCAGAATCTGCAAGATGTTAATTATTCTACCAAAATAAGAGGGATTTTACAAATATTACATGTTACATATAGTCAACAAGAGAAAATAATAGTTAAATTTATAAGAATGACCCTGTTTTTTTTGGTGATAGTTGTTCATGAGTACCCTAAAATCCTATAGGTCACACAAATTATTTGGTTTTTCTGCATTTTTTGTATATTTGAATGTTGAATTCTTTCCAACAATGACGGTATGACTTTGAGATCCATCTTTTCACACTGAGGACAACTAAGGGACTTTTTATTACAGAAGGTACAAACGCTCACTGATGCTCCAGAAGGAAACACGTGTACATTTTTATTATTTTGCCCTTAATATATATTTTTTTTCCATTCAGTACTGCCCTTCAGAAGCTACAGAGGATATGTATGTTTCCCAGAAGACAAAATAAGTTACATTTACGCAGATCTTCAAATTCAAAACGTTTTCACCCCCCGCTTGCATCGTGTTTCCTTCTGAAGCATGAGTGAGTGTTTGAATCTTCTGTAATAGTTGCATGAGTCCCTCAGTTGTCCTCAGTGTAAAAACATAGATCTCAAAATCATACAGTCTTAATACACAGTATTAAGAATTAAGTGTATGTAAACTTTTGAACGAGGTAATTTTTATGAATTCAACAATTATTTTCTCTTGTGAACTATCTTTAATGTAAATTATCGTATTCTGGTCAGTACTAAATAAATAAATAATAATAATAAATGCATTTTGTATGATCGCTTATTTGTTAAAATAATTAACATTTTGCAAAGTGTATTCTGCAAGGTGTATTTACACCCACTGAAATGTTAACATACTTAGTTTTGGCGATGATAAGAGAATCTGTGAAAAGCAGCAGAAGCCTCTCTCTTGACTGCAAGCCAATGGTAAGGTGAGCGTGGGCTTCCATCAACAGCACTGCATTTTTGGATACATTACATGCCCCATAATCATCACTGCAGAAGAGTGGTTAAACAGGTTAAAATTACAATTGAAATAAGATTATTTAAAAAAAAAAAGTGGGTGGATCTTTACCATTATAGGCTTGTTGTTTACACAGACTTTGGACACACATCAGTGTTTAAACGCCTTATAAAAGTTAATTTTGCATTATAGGTCTCCTTTATAACAAACTACAGAATCTTAAGAATGCTGTTTGCATGTTTTTAATACATTAAAAATATTAATGGAATACTTCAAAGCTGAAGTGTCTATTCTAGACTATTCTAGACAATGTAAAAAGGTTTGTGAAAGGTTTACATGAGCCAAGGTTTACTTGGTGGAGAAAAGCTTTAATATTCTGAGCACGTAAGCACATTCAGTAATGTTTTTTTTTATTATTTTGAGCAGAAAGTAACAATTTTCCCTGAAGGTTGAAGACTTCTTACAGAACCTGTGTACTTTATTGCCACGACAACGAGCTGAATATTACATTAGTGAAGAAAACATCTGTTCCTGTGTAAGCATTCCTGTTTAAGTTTCATATAAAATGATTGGGTTATCAACCATCAAAAAACTCATCCTGCTGCCATACACAAATTATAAAGTTATAAAGTATAATATATCTGGGGAAAATTCACATATAAATGTAAATATTAATTCTGTGCAGTGTATGTGAATTTTCTATAAGTCAATTTGAAACTAAACTACAATAGTATAAACACTCCAGCCAAACACATTTTTTTTCCACTGGTTGCCTATTTTTTATTGCCATAATTTTCTCATATGCTTTTATCTATAACCTGCAGCCCAATAACTTAATGACAGTTTTTTTTCCCAATGCTCCCTATTCTTCATAAATGTTATGATTCAGCCTGGATCATATTACCACTGTCATGAATCTCAAATTTAAATTTACTTTGAATGATGTGTTGATTGCAGCTACATAAACTAAACTTGCAGACTTGTGCATATTTCTAATTTATCTATGCTTTTCCAGAAAATTCAGATTCCAAACTAATAGTTTTCTGATACTAAATACAAATAAGCAGATTAAAATGAGTAGATTTTTTTCTTTGTGTTGTATTTAGTGATCATTTTGTCTTGGCATCTTGCCTCTCTCTCTTCTTGCCTGTAATGAGAATGACGCACGTTGCCAGCTTTCTTGTTATGTGTCTGTTGTTGCATTCCTGCCTATATAAGGCAGAGTGTGTCCTCTAGCCAATACCAAGGGATCGGTTAGATATTAGCAGGCAGTGTGTGTGTGTGTGTGTGTGTGTGTGTGTGTGTGCACCTGGTATTTGTCACATTGCGGGGACCAAATTTCCCCACAAGGATAGTAAAACTAGTAAATTTTGACCTTGTGGGGACATTTGTGAGGTCCCCATGAGGAAACAGGCTTATAAATCATACAGAATGAGTGTTTTTGAGAAAATAAAAATATACACAGTCTCCTGTGAGGGCTAGGTTTAGATGTAGGGCAATAGAAAATATGTTTTTTACAGTATAAAAACCATTACGCCTATGGAAAGTCCCCATAAAACTTGGAAACACAACGTGTGTGTGTGTGTGTGTGTGTGTGTGTGTGTGTGTGTGTGTGTGTGTGTGTGTGTGTGTGTGTGTGAGCATGTTTGGCCGTGTGAAAAAAAATCAACTAAAAAGGTATTTTTTTATTTCTGTATCTTCAAATCCAATCCAGAGTTATATTAAAAATTAATAAGCTCTGTCAAGCTTTATAATAACAGTGGGTGGGTTATTCAACAGTCCAAAAGAAGTCAAATAAAGCTTATCCATCCATAATAAAAAAAAAATTCACTTTGGTTTTGTTATGTTTTAAATATGGATATATTCTTACAAAAACACATTGATTGTGCTACAGAGGGCCTTTATTCACCCTCCGAACACATCCGCTTCCTCGTCTGAACCATGGTTACATTTGAACTGCGTCCTCTGGGGGAATCGTTATGGGGAATGGGATACCCACGCTGCCATGCTGTGGGGAGTGCAGGCTAGATATTAGGGCAAGCACTAATTACCAGCTCTGCTTACAATTCAAGGTGAGGGAGCTGCCCCTATGGCGTCCAACGGCTGCCAGTGACTTAGTCCCTTTGGCCAAAGGCCTAAGCCGCATACCTAGATTTACCGCCAAAGAACAAGGCTACTCGAAGCCTGACCTAGAGGCAGGGCTCAGGCTTGGAATAAGATTCCTTTAAGGGATGTAGTCAGACCCTAGCTGGGGGTTGCCTAGAGACATGCGTGACCTCAGTCAGCAGCTGGTCGAGTAGACTATCGGATCTCTGATAGAAGTAGAGAGGAAGCTAGTATGCATTCTTACCAAAAAGTGGATGTATAGAAAGTGCCCACATTAGTGGTGTGGACACTTAGCTGTTCAAGGAGGCGGCTCTGAGAGCAAAGAACAAATCTCCCTTTTTTTTAAGGGAGGTTCTAAGTCTTCAGGAAGCAGGCCCGTGCTCAAAGTGACCCTCAAGAGAGGGGAGCACTACAATGCTCTGGTAGATCACCGCCAGGGTGCAAAGAATTCTATCCTAAGGTAGGCTGATGATAGCATTCCACCAAGGCTACAACCTGGTTAATGTCAGAGCCATAGGGCACAAAGGACCTTCCCTAGTGCTAGAGGGGTATCGTGACGTAGAAACATGACCAGGTCTAAGGAGGGTGATATCAGGAGCTCCCGAGGTTCAGTTTTAGGCACCCAAGAAGGGTAAGGCAACTTCTGTACATGCCAATGTGAAGGCAGGAAGCCTAGGCTGGGACCTACCCAAGTAGCCCTAGGACAGTGTGTTACGAGACCCTGCCTCGGCAAGGGGAGCACAGCCAGGTCCTGAGATGAGCGTCAAGAGTGATATCAGAATGAGATCCAGCTTTGAGGGGGATTGAACATTCTAGGAAAATGAGCTGACATAACTCATGAGAAGAGCCCCTGGCCAGCCCTCCAAGGAGACATTACAAGGGCGACCTGGGCTGCTGAAGCAAGAGCTCCTGAGTTTAGAGCCCTTGGTATCCAGAAGGGTAAGGCGACCTCTGTTCATGCCAATGTGAGCAGGAAGCCCTTCAGGTGGCAGCCAGCGGCTGACAAATCTGATGAGGTTCTGAAGGAGCATTCAGCAGCCAAAGGGTAGGTGCCTAGCCCTCCATAAAAGAGGGACTTCCCGATATGCCCTAGGATGGCGTGTAACATAACCCTGCTTGGTGAGGGGAGCACTGTCGCAGAGGGGGCCTTCGGGTAACCAACAGTTGCGCTAGATCCACAAGTCCAACCTGAAGAGCTACTGGCCCTCAGGCCAGTCAGAAAGGGCTTCCTCAGAAAATCCAGTTCACTCCTCAGAGGGACGGATTCACTGAGTGGAAATAGTGGGTGAAGTTGTTCTGTGCCTCAGCAACAGAAGTTCCAACGCAGAGATAGGCAGCTCCCAGAGAAATGCTAAAATGTGAAAGACAGCTGGAGGTTACCTGAACAGAAGAGCCAAGGTCCTAGGGTTGAGGGGTGTGACAGGGACACAGTAATCAGGAGACTACACCTGTAGTGCCTGGCGATGGTCGCAGGATAGCCAGATGTCCAGACCAAACCAGCCAGGGGTCCCGCCGACAAAGTGGTCCAAAACCTGAAACACAGGAAGGACAGACAACCCCCCAACTGATGAATAATAAATCTGCACATGAAGGAGAATAGTACTCACCTCAGTGGCTAGTGCTTAGGGACAGGTTCTAACTCCTGAGAAACAGGAGGGAACACCTGATCCACCGGAGGGTGGCTGGCTTTAGGAGACCCTTCCACAGAAACAGAAAACATGGACCCTATTCCAGACAGACCCGCAGATCTGACAAGAATGGCAAGGGGCCCAATCATGCCTGGAAAGCTGTTGCTCCTCAGAGTCAGCGTTAAAAAAAGGAGGTTTAGGGGAGAGCGGCTCTGTCCTTGAACGAGAGGGAGTCCCAAATCCGATAGATGCATGAAGATGGGTGGATAGCCAGAAGCAGGAAGCCCCTCAGGTAAGCACATGGTTGCAGTAATATAAAGGGGACCCAGCAAGCAGGGGAACTACCTAAGTAGTGCCCAGAGATTAGGTTGCAAAAATCTGGTGGCCAGATCCAGAGGCCTGAATATATGAAGAACACACAGACCCAACCATGTATACTGCAACACAAGCTTGGGTGACTGACAAAGAGATACCAATTCTTCTCAAGAAAGAAAGAAATGATTGTACTCACCCACCACCACCAAGTGATAAAAGCTCTGACTTAGAAGAGTGCATGATCAACTGAGCTTAGAGCAAGTGCCATAAAGACCCTCAAGGCAGAACATAGATGACACGGAGAGCAATGTCAGTAAAGCTTATACCTGCACAGAAGGACCAACGGGTCCAGGGGTTGCAGTAATGTGTCAACACACTGAAATACCATAGCCCAGGAAAGCCTCCCCTTGTTAGGATATCAGTCAGGACAAGGCACGACCCCCCAAGAACTCCATCCCTTCCGTGCCTAGAAGCGGAGATCAGGAATCGCGGGTGGGCAGAGGCCACCCCTTTTTCCTCAAAAGGAGAGGCAAACGAGGCAATCCACTTAATATTAGGATGCTCAGAGAGCACGCAACGGCCTTGAATGGTACTCAAGAGCTCGCCCTAATATCTAGCCTGTACTCCCCTCTGCATGGCAGCATGAGTATCCCATTCCCCATAGCAATTCCCTTAGAGGACACAGTTTGAATTTAACCATGGTTCAGACGAAGAAGTGGATGATGTGTTTGACCGGCGGCCATTTATACTATGCGGTCCTGACCCGGACCTGAGACTAAGACCCACAATCCTTTGGGTTACAAGTCAGACTTTCTAACCACTAGATCATGACTGGGTGAACTATCACGAAAATACTCTTTGCAAGGGAGAGAGAGAAAAAAACAGACAACTCTAGACTGATTTTAATATATGAGTCTTTAAAAGTTAGACATGTAGCCAGTTTCCACCAAGGTCAGAAATCTCTCTTACTCTCTGAACTTTGTGATAGAAAGTTATTTTTAAAAGAGCCCTGCAATAAGTGCCATGTAAGTAATTATGTTTGATTCAACAAAGCTCTGACACACATAGATCAGACATTTAGTGAGGAAGAGAGGGCCAAAAGAGACATTTTGATTTCCTGCTTGAAATCAATTAAAGTGTGAAGAAGGAGGAACCAGTGCCATAGGGAAATAATGATGGGGGTGAATGAGAAAATATTACATTTACATTTTTATTTATTTTTTTAAAAAGGTTTTGATTCAATACCAATTCAAAACACCCATTACAAAAATAACTCAAGCCAGTGTGTGTGTGTGTGTGTGTGTGTGTGTGTGTGTGTGTGTGTGTGTTTGCGTTTGCATGTACCTTTGTCTGGTTTTGCTGAAAGCTTTAATAACAGCTGTTTTTCTTCTTGGAATTGTGGACTTCATTTTCTATGAAATAAAAACACACACACATTTGCACACCAGTTACACACATCAAATAATCATCAAACTCACATATATCTGTCACACCCCTGGACTGTGTTTGTTGTGTTTTCTTCCCCATGTGCTCTGTGTGACCTAGTTTCTGTCGTTCCTTGATTGTGTGATTTAGTTCAGGTGTGTGTGATTATCTCCCCTTTATAAGTTCAATTCAGTTGAACTTTGTCTGTGATTGTTTGTCCGGTCTCGTCGGTGTATACGTGTGTGCATGCGCGCTAACCTCCTATGTGGAATCCTTCTTTGTGGAACATTAAAAAGACTTGTTATTCATCCTCGTGAACCTGCGTGTTTCCTGCACACCGTTTTATGACAGAAGACTGGACCAACACAGTAATAAGCGGCGTGTTTCCCCGTCTTTTCTTTTTCGTTTTGATCAGTTTTTATTTGATTTTTTTTTCCCTGTCATGGACCCCTTGTACAGCCCTGAATTTCTACTCCTCATGCTGGAGCAGGGAGACAGATCGCTCGAGGACCATACTAGACTGTTCATTTCCATCGCGAACAATGCCCGTTATCCGGATGGCGCGCTCTGCACGTTCTACAACGCCAGCCTTAACACCACGTGCAGAGCGCTGTCGTCCGAAGATGGTCCTCGAGCGGACTTCGCCGCCTTCGTCGAGTGGACACTGGCGAGAAACGCATCCCCCCTCACCGTCTGTCCCGAGGAGGATCTCGCCAGTGCCACTCCGGACCCAGAGCCCAGCCCACCATCTCCCCGCTGCGCGGAGCCACAGCCCGAGCCCAACGCGATCGACGAGCCATCGCCAAGGAGTGCGACAGAGCTGAGGATCGCCTCGGAGCCCGAGCCCCTTAAGTCAGACCAGGTGCGAGAGCTGGCTACAGAGCTCGCCACGGCTACAGAGCTCCGCCCACTGCACCAGGGCTGAGGGTGAGCTGATCGTGCATCTGGGGCTGCTAGATCTGGAGAAGGATTTAATTGACTGGGAAACTGAACTGGAGTTGGATCCTGCCCCTTTCCTCCCTCCTTCGTCTCCGCTGGTCCCGTCCAGCCCTCCTTCGTCTCCACTGGTCCCGTCCAGCTCAGAAGGGGCTCACGAAACTCCAGTGCCCGCTTCACAAGAGTTCCCTCCAGTGCCCGCTCCCCAAGAGCGCCCTCCTGAGTTTAACCCAGAGGATGCTCACAAGAACCCGCCCGTCCACCCATTCCTGTCTACTCTGCTGCTGGTTCCTGTCAGCCCCACGGCTCACCCTCAGCCCAACATCTGTGTGCTGGATTCGCCACAGGTCTGTCAGTCTCCATCGGCGTCATGGCTGGAGGATCCCTCATCTCTGCCTCCTGCCTCCAGCCTCCTGCCTCCTGCCTCCTAGCTCCCTCCTCTCCACTGTGGCCCATCAGTCCACCAGCTCCGCCAGGCTCCCTCGTCCCTCCGGCTTTGCCTTGGTCTGTCATCGACCATCCGCCACCTCGGGATTCCACTCCTCCGGCTATGCCTTGTCCTTCCATCCCTCCAGCTCTGTCAGGCTCCTTCTTCCCTCCGGCTCCACCGCGGCCTTCTGGATCCCCGTCTCCGCATCGGTCGCCGGTGCCATCTGTTCCGCCTTGGCCCTCCGGATCCTCCCCGTCGACCTGGCCCATCGGCTCTGTCTCGGGCTCCTCCTCCACCGGCTCTGCTGCCGTCGGTCGGCCCCCTGGAGTCGTCAGCCATTCCTCCTCCATGGCTCCTCCCTCCTCCCGAGCCTCCTCCCAAGTTTCCATCTTTTTCAGTTTTGTGGCACGAGGACGCGTCGTCCGGGAGGGGGGAGTACTGTCACACCCCTGGACTGTGTTTGTTGTGTTTTCTTCCCCATGTGCTCTGTGTGACCTAGTTTCTGTTGTTCCTTGATTGTGTGATGATTGATATATATATATATATATATATATATATATATATATATATAATTATAATAATTTTTTTTTAATTTTTTTTTTGTTCAGGGGTGTGTGTGATTTATCTCCCCTTTATAAGTTCAGTTCAGTTCTGTGATTGTTTGTCCGGTCTCGTCGATGTATACACGTGTGTGTGTGTGTGTGTGTGTGTGTGTGTGTGTGTGTGTGTGTGTGCGCTAACCTCCTGTGTGGAATCCTTCTTTGTGGAACATTAAAAAGACTATTGTTATTCATCCTCGTGAACCTGCGTGTTTCCTGCACACCATTTTGTGACAATATCAGCTGCAAGTATTATATGAATTAAGAGAGAACTGAGTTTATTTAGTAACTATAGCAACCATCTGTGCAGTGAGAGAAGAAACTATCCACGCCTTTCAGATAATCTCCCTTCTTTCTATGACATCTGCTGTGAACGCTTCACTGACCTTTCAAAAAGGAGAGGTGGTAAGGGCTTGTCATCCTTTGTTTATTAAAAAGAAAATCACAGGCAAAATCTCCAAAAAAAAAAAAAACACTAGCTCATATAATTTTCCACAAGAAAAGATTTCCCAGGCATCATATTTCAAGCATGTTAATAAAAACGTGTTGAGACTGTATCAAATATAGCCCAGTAAGCACACATGCATATCACAAAGACATCTGTTAAAGATCTGGAAAGCACTGCAGTCTAATTGTGGCAGGGAACATGTGAAGACACAATGCAGATAAGCAGATGCTCTTAAAAAAACATCAAATTGCAAAACACATCATGTAGACACCTGGGCAACATGCATGTGATATCAGGACACATGGGTCTAAATTAAAAAAAAAAAAAAACATTAACAAAACAAACAATGTGAAGCTTTTTGCACAAAACGAACAGGATTCACAACAGAGAAAAAAGGTACAAAGTCTGAGTGTCAATCACTCTCCTTTCAGTGTCCTGAATACATATTCCTCACCTTTGTTTAAAGCTATTATAACTAAGAAAATTGGTGGATAACATCCCGACTGAGGGACTGTAGTGAACGTTACTTCAGTGTAAGAATAGCATTTAAAGGATTAGTTCACTTTCAAAACTGTACATGTCACCCCCATGTCATCCAAGATCATCATGTCTTTCTTTCTTCAGTTGTAAAGAAATTATGTTTTTTGAGAAAAACATTTTAGGATTTCTCTCTATATAATGAACTTCTATGGTGCCCCATAGAAGTAGTTTGAACTTCCAAAAATGCAATTTAAATCCAGCTTCAAATGGCTCTAAACAATTCCAGCTGAAGAAGAAGGGTCTTTTCTAGCTAAACGATCAGTTATTTTCTAAACAAATTGACAATTTATATACTTTTTAACCTCAAATGCTCATCTTGTCTCGTCGATGCGCATGTGTAGTCTGTGTGATCTGGGTCAATACAGTTAGTATATGTCGAAAAACACCCATTTCGTTTTCGTCTTCAACTTCAAAATCACCCTACAATCATCCTGTTTTACCTTTTTTTGTAAAGGGTGTTTGATCTTCTTTGTATGTTGACTTTATAAGCACTGGGTTAGTACTCGTGCAGCAATGTAGGATGATTTTGAAGTTAAGATAAGACCCTTCTTCATCGGCAGGGATTGTTTAGGGCCCTTTGAAGCTGCATTTAAACTGCATTTTGGAAGTTCAAATTTGGGGGCATCATAGAAGTCCATTATATGGAGAGAAATCCTGAAATGTTTTCCTCAAAAAAAAACAAAAAAACAATTTCATTATGACTGAAGAAAGAAAGACATGAACATCTTGGATGTCAAGGAGGTGAGTACATTATCTGTAATTTTTTGTTCTGAAAGTGAACTAATCCTTTAAGTCTTCAAAAATGCAAACACTCTTAAACTGAAATTTCAAATGTAGAAATTAAAATATTTTGAATTTATATGAAAAGTTGTTCAAAGTCAGCCTTGTAGACATCATTGCTCAACTAAATGTAGAGGAGGTCCAAATGAAAAACATAAATTACACATTATTCCCTAATCATTAACGTCACATCATGCTTGCTACAACAAAATGAGCATAGCATTAATTTCCAACCTAATCAACAATACCATTTAGCAAACATTCAAATCTATATTAATTCTTAAAAAATAAATTCAATTTCTTTTACCCTTAGGACAAAATGTTTTTTTACAGCATTCCTTGAAATCCAGATATGACACGGGGTTATGCGAATATCTGCCTGGACTAAAGTGGAATCCATTCAGTATTTAAATTTAGGGACTGCAATACAAAGAAAGGCAGAAGGGCTTTTTCTAAAAACTGAATGCCTTTCAGTGTCTGCGTAATGCACCGCATATTCTGAGTGTGTGTTCGCAGCCATCAAAGCCGGCCATGCACTCGCCCTCATAAACACCATCTGACTTTACACACTGTAATCTAGATGGCATCTTCATTTTGTCCTGCACCTTCATCCTCCTCCTCTTTCTCCTCCACCACTCAACCTGAATACATTAGCTGGAGGGCCTTTCGCTTTCATTTTATTTCACCAAATGAAAAAGAACCTCCAGTGAATAAGCGGACAGTAAATGTGCGCTTATATAATACCCTTCAGCCTCATCGCTCTCCCCTCCACATCTTATTAAAACTTCCACAAACATGAGCAGTTTTCACCAAATTAAACCCATTACTGGCCCCAAAAAAAATCACAGAGCGGAAACTTTTTTTTTTTTTTGGTAATAATTTTTGCTCAATTTGCTTTTGAATTGCTGTGCAGCTTTTAAATAAAACTTCACACAGAAATATGCAGCAATTACTTCCAGGAACCACAACAAGAGGTTGTATTTAATTTAGATGCTAAAAGCATGCATTATCACTTAATGCATAGCACATTTCAGAAACTGTCTGACATACAGCATACTTACCCTCAGTTTGAGGTCTAATCAAGGACACCTAATGTGAATCAGTTGGACACACACACACACACACACACACACACACACCTTTTCTTCCACAGAGCTTGTCACCGGTGCACTTCTGGTAGATTGAAGGTCAGTGCCGTTTGAGACCCTCTGATGTGGACTCATTTTTATCCATCTCCTTCAATCATCCTCGGCATGGCTTCTTTAAATCTTCTCATTCACAGAAAACATGCATCAATTCCCAAAAAGAACGGTATATCGGATTGTCTTTGAGAATGTGATTCTTTCTTTCAATCATAAAGGGGTTTGATTTTATTAGCCTGATGAGAAGTTGTCTGCACCTCAGTGTGAGGAACTTTACCCACCCAACCCATCTCCCGTCCCCCCACAACTTTTTCTTTTCTCTTTAATTTTCATTACTGTCCTCTTCCTTTTGCCCTCCCTCCTTGGCAAGGCTTTCTCATTTCTTTCCCTGTTTTTCTTTCTCTCTCTGTCCCGTTTCCCTCACACACATTCTTTCTGTCTCACTCTCTCTCTAAATATGGACATGGAGGTTCAGTGTTCGACATTCACTGAAGTTCCAAGGCCCCCAACTGGATGTTATTGTCACTGCAAAACACTATTAAAATCAAGTTGAGCTTTGCAATCAGCAGCAATTCAGTTTTTTTAAAAGCTGCTTTGAAACAGCTTGTGATGACCGTGTTAACAGTCCAGCTTCATGCTGAACATTCATTGCAGAACTAATGGCCACACTTTAAGCGCAGTTTCACGGTTCATGACCTAATTGGTGAAAAAAAATACCAGCAAATAGAAGCTAAATTAGCCAGCTTTTGGGCTGTAATATATTAAGCAGCAACTAAACAGAGATGAAAATCAGAGGAAACAGAAAACCTTTTCAAAAAGCTTTAGAAAGGTTTAATTCATTGGTTATAAGACTTGCAGATGAAGCTCTGCCCACCGGGGTGACAGAGTCGTGACAGAAGTCCGAGTCACTCTAGAGGTTTTATCAAATTGCCTCCATCTTATCACTTCTTAAACCTCACAAGACACAGCACTTTATCAGCACTTGTACACAGACAGAGCCAAAATATACCCCTGAAACCATAATTTATGCAGATATAATTTGTTACTGTGTTATTTGTTATTAGAGTAGTAGTACTTGTTCTTTTAAATGACACTATAAATGTAGTATGCATTGTATTGCATTAGGTTTTTTATTTAGAATATATTTGCATTCATGTTAAAAAACCTGTTGTTGTTGTTTTTGCTTTTCCATTATGGTGTGTGGAGTGTAGATTTATTTGGGGGAAAAGTAATTTAAAGCAGTTTAACATAAGAGAGCAACATGAAAAAAAAAAAGAATGAATGCTTTCGCAAGGAACTGTACAATGCACTGATAATTCTAAAATATCAAAAAAGAATAAATAAAATAATCGTTTTCTCTGTTTTGATAACAAAAAGTAAACAGACATGGCACAGGCATGCAGAGCAAAAATAGGAGTAATAGGTGGAAATCCATTGTGTGCCAATTACATTTTAATTCTATTTAAGAGATAAAAGAACCCAGTTGTGTACTATTTTTCTGTTCTCAGTGTGCGTGAAGCGTAAGTTTATACATAAAGTGCAGCTTTGCAGTAAGAAAGTCAGAAGAGGCTGATGAAAACACTTGCTTAAGACACATCGTGAAGTAACAAATCCAACTTCCCCTTTAAAACAAACTGAATATTAGAACTTCCCCTTTAAGAGATGGACCACGCGTTTAGCTGGTTGAGTGTTGAAATGAGTATTGCACACATATCTGATTATTAACAGAGATATCGAAAGCTCACTCACACCCCACACAAACGGCGACACGTAAACACTCATACACAAACATATGCACACACAAACTCACAATAAGCAAGAGAACCCTATGATTTTGTCCGCAGTATATTTATAATCAGAGATTAATAAGCAAGAAGAACTTCTACTCTACTGAACAGTACTTAAATATCATCTTAAAACATACCCAACCACATACACACACGCATGGACACTTATAGACATGAGCAGTACACGTTTATGTACATATATAACCAGACTGGACACACACACTGAAATACACAAAAGATGCATATGTTCACCAGAACATAAACTAACCAAATAGATTTTTATTTTATATTTGACGCTATAATAAAAGAAGATAAGAACATCTATGTATGCATGTGAGAGTGAGATATGAGTGCATGTGAGTCATCATGACTACTGTGGTTGTAGCACTGTGCTGATCTATATCTCCTTCTAGTTACACTGAAAAGCTGCAGCCAAGATCTGATCCAAACCAGAACCAAAACCAGCACAAGCAAGACTCAGATCCCTCAGAACCAAGCTTCTGATTAAATATATACCTTAAAACAACTACCATTTTTTATTTTCTCATGCCTCCTTTTGTGTGTGTGTGTGTGTGTGTGTGTGCGCTATTTTGGCTGCTGCAGATAACTGCATGACAAGCAGAAAAAAAAGAGCAGAGGTGTCTCTTCGAAGGAAACATCTTTTTCTTTAGAAGGTGTAACTGATGTTTCCCTCTCTCTTTCTTTCTTTCTTTCTCTGTGAGAATTAGGCCTGAAACTATGCTGTTGTGACACGCTCTCAGCCACAGTGTGGAGGGTGGAGGCTGCTGAGTGGTCATGGTTGTGAGTCAGAGATCACTGAACACAAGCTTTTCTTGAGCAAATTCATAAAACAAAAATAGATATTCATGTACAATTCCATACATATTCTGATCCGGTTTCATGGATAGAAAATAGGAGGATATGAGTCATGATGTATATGTGTTTGTATGGTCGTGTCTCCATTTGCTGTTTTTCTTAGCATCTGTTTTTTTGTGCTGTAAATCTGTATGAATGTAACTGCAAATTAACATAATTGTCATCCTCCTCCTGACACACAATAACATGCATGCCCTCAATAAGACACACTACACACTCCTTCCATTTCAAGAATTGCATTATCATAATTGCCATCCTTTGCACTCTTATTATGCTCCTCTTCTTTCTCCTTGTCTTCCAGTGTACATTTTATGAACAACAATCACAAAATCAGTGAACAGCAACTGAACCAGTATTATGTTCATGAAAGGGCTACCACTTAATAAATTAATATAACCTGGAATGGACATTTAGAATGATTCTCCCTGAGTAAGCTCTACGACACAGGACCTTAGAGGAACCTCCTTATCAACACAAACACAACATCATGTCATGTCAAGCTTATCCTTTAAAGCAACAGCAAGGAAAAATGAGGGAAGTTTCATCATATCTCCATGTCATTATATTTAGTAAGCCATGTATTATAACTGGAATATAACTGGAATTACAGAAATGTAAACCTAAAGTGCTTTGTTCACCCCTGAGACCCCTGATATGTGCTAAACTAAATCACAAGCTTTTCTGTTTTCGGCACTGTTCTTGTAATTGCAGGCAGCATGAATGTGGCAATGAAAATATGTGAGCTTTTGTTTCTCACCCGCATCACCTCATCTGCGTGAGGCAGACTCTCAAGCTGGTCAATGGAGCACAGATGCCGCATGCTGTGCGGTGAGTCATCTACATAAGGAAAACAGTGAGGAATACTAAACATTGACTTTAATCTCAGATAAAAAAAGAGCAAAATGTGTTGTCCATAATTCATGTGAATCTGTACACACTTAAAGTCACTTACAGTACACATTAGTGGAGCAACCTTGAGTTAAATATTTTTCTCACGGACATTTGAAAGACTTATGACCTGTTTTTACTCTTAACTATAATTTGGTTATGGGCCATTTACAAATTTTACTAAGTAAAAATATCAGAAATAAAATCGATTTTGAACTCCAAATATACAGAACCATTTTTTTCACATTTTATGTTGCTGCCTCATGTTAAACTGCTTTAAACTATTTCCCCCCCCCACATCAATCTACACTCCACTATAATGGCAAAACAAAAAACAGTTTTTTTAACATTTTTGCAAATTTAACTGAATGGGTGTGATATTTAGAAAATATTCTGCTGCACTGAAGGTTCAGAGAAGCATGTAGTCTCTGTTATCCTTACTGGAAGCAGTTGGAAACAACCATGACTCTTCCTAGAGCTGAGCAACTGATGGAGAAGGGCCTTGGTTAGAGTGGTGACCAAGAGCCTTATGGTCGCTCTAGTCGCTCCAATATTTCACCGATTTGGGCTTTATGGTGGTTTGGCAAGACTCAGAATCAGAAAGAATCAGAATTTATTGCCAAGTATGCTTGTGTCATTAGCTTCCAGTACACAGAGACAATAAAAATGGTATGTACAGTTGTGCTATAGATGACAGAATGGAATAGAATGGAAAGAGAAAAAGTTCAAAGAGGGGATGGCTTGGATGTGAGGGATCCAGAGTGATTTTCCTCACTCTGGATGTATACAGCTTTAAAGGGTGGGCAGGGGAGCACTAATGATCCTCTCTGCACTCCGAACCGTTCTCTGTAATCTTCTGATGTCTGATTTTGTAGCTGAGCCAAACCAGACAGTGCATAGAACAGACTCAATGACAGCTGAGTAGAACTGTTTTAGCAACTCCTGTGGTAGGTTGAACTTCAGCTGGCGAAGGAAGCACAACCTATGTTGGGCCTTTTTCACAATAGAGTCGACATCAGTGTCCCACTTCAGGTCCTGGGAGATGAAAGATCCCAGGAACTTAAATGTCTCCACTGCAGCCACAGTGTTGTACATGATGTGGGGAAAGTGCAGGGGGTTCCTCCTGAAGTCTCTACATCTCTATATCATCTCTACAGTTTTGAGCGTGTTGAGCTCCAGGTTGTTATGACTGCACCAGACAGCCAGCTCTTTAACCTCCTGTCTGTAGGCAGACTCGTCACCACCCTGAATGAGGCCGATGAGTGTGGTGTCATCTGCAAACTTTAGGAGCTTGACAGAGGGGTCTTTAGGGGTGCAATCATTAGTGTAGAGGGAGAAGAGCAGTGGGGAGAGAACACAACCCTGAGGGGCACCAGTGTTTGTGGTGTGGCTGCTTGACACCAGCTGTCCGAAAGCTGGTGATCCACTGACAGATAGGGTTAGGAACAGGGAACTTGTTTAGTTTGGTTTGAAAAAGTGTAGGAATGATGGTGCTGAAGGCCGAACTGAAGTCCACAAACAGGTTCCTCACATAAGTCCCTAGTCTGTCCAGATGTTGCAGGATGAAGTGCAATCCCATGTTCACTGCATTATCAACAGACCTGTTTGCTCGGTAAGCAAACTGCAGGTGGTCCAGTAAGGGTCTAGTGATGTCCTTCAGATAAGCCAGAAATAGTTTTTCAAATGACTTCATGACGACAGATGTTAGATCCACAGGTCTGTAGTCATTAAATCCTGTTATCTTAGATTTCTTTGGAACGGAGATGATGGTGGAGCATTTGAAGCAGGCAAGGACTTCACACAACTCCAGAGACCTGTTGAAGATCTGTGAGAAGATGAGGGCCAGCTCGCCAGCATAGGTTTTGTCTGGGCCTGGTGGCTTTTTTCTTTTGTTCTTTCTGAAGACCTGGTGCACATCATCTTCACTGATTTGTAGGGCAGGAGGGGGAGAGGGGGGTTGCTGGAGGTATTAATGGTTGTGAAAAGAGATAGTCGGAACAGGTGTGGGGGATTTCAAATCTACAATAAAACTCATTCAGGGCTTCAGCAAGTCGTTGATTCACCTCAGTGCTTGGCGTCTTGTAGTTTGTGATGGCTTTCAGACCTTTCCACACTGAAGTTGGATCGTTAGAAATGAACTGATCTTCTAACCTTTTTGCATAGGTCATTTTAGCCACTCTAATCTCCTTATTCAGTGTGTTCCTGGCCAGATAGTACAAGACTCTATGCCCTATCTTCATCCTCTTTGGCCTGACGAAGATGTCTGAGTTTTGCTGTAAACCATGGCTTATCATTGTTGAATGTTAAAAAAGTTCTGGTAGGAATGCATACATCCTCACAGAAACTGATATAGGATGTTACAGTCTTTGTGAGCTCGTCCAAATCGGTGGCAGCAGCTTGATAAACGCTCCAATCAGTCCCTCCGAAACAGGAAAAGCCCGCTCTGTTTCGTTGGTCCATCTCTTTACAGCCTTTGCTACATGTTTAGCAAATTTAAGTTTTTGCCTGTAGGTTGGTATAAGATGAACCAGACAGAGAGCCCCAAAGCTGCCCGTGGGACAGAGTGTTATGCTTCTTTAATTGTTGTGTAACAGTGATCCAATATATTACTGTCTCTGGTGGGACATGTAACATGCTGTCTGTATTTTGGCAGTTCACGGGAGAGATTTCCTTTATTAAAATCCCCAAAAATTATTAAAACAGAGTCCGGGTGTTTTTGCTCCGTGTCCGTGATCTGATCAGCAAGTTTCTGTAACGCCAGGCTCACGTGCACTTGTGCACCACCTCTCACTGATGTAAAGCACGTCCCGCCTCCACACGATTTCCCCATTGATTCTGCATCACGATTGGTTCTGAACAGCTGATAACTCGGCAAATGAAGCATGCTGACCAGTACAGCCTCAATCAGCCAGGTTTCCATGAAACACAGAGCAGCAGAGTGTGAGAAATCCTTATTTGTCCAGGAGAGCAGAAGGAGTTTGTTCATTTGTTGGGTAGAGAGCGGAGAATCGCCAAGTGTATACTAGGCAGCACAGTACAGAATCCACACTGATGAAGCTTAACGAGCGCGCCCAACTCGCTTTCCTCTCCAGCGCATCCTGAAGTGTTTGATCAGCATCGCCGCTTCGCCAACTACAATGTTCACCAAAACGTCAGATTAATAGAAAATCGGTAGGTGATTTTGTGGTGTGTTCTGCCAAAAAAAGACCCTCAGACTGTGAGAAACAAGATTCTGTGGTCTGATGAACCTCACTGCTCATCACCTGCAGAGTACCATCCCAAAAGTAAAGTGTGCCGGTAGCAACCTCATGCTGTGGGGCTGTTTTTCAGTGGCAGGGACTAGGGGACTCATCAGATTAGAAGAAAAGCTCAATGCACCAAAATATAGAGATAGCCTTAATGAAAACCCAGTCCAGAGCATTCAGAACCTCAGACTGGGCAGAAGGCTCATCTTCCAACACGACAATGACCCAAAGCACACAGCAAGAATGGCTTCTAGACAACTCTGTGAATGTCCTTGAGTGGCCCAGCCACAGCCTGGGCTTGAACCCAATCAAATATTTCTGGAGAAACCTGAAAATGTCTGCCAGACCCCATCTAAGCTGACAGAGCTCAAGAGGTGAAGAGGTGAGGCGAAGAATGGCAGATAACTGCCAAATGTTGATGTGCAAATCTTGTTGCATCATACCCAAAAAGACTTAAGGGCTGTAAAGGTGCTGCAACTAAGTACTGAGTTAAGGGTATGAATACTTATGCAATGTACAGTTTTTATATTTGTAATACATTTGTAAAGTTGTGACACTGTAGCTCACATTCAAAAAACATAGGATGTGGGTTGACAAAACAATCAGCTGTTTCCTCATGAAAGTCATCATACTTAAATCAGCTTGAAAAATAGCCATGGCATACAAAGTGATAAAACATAATCTTAATCTGCCAAATTGGCAAGTAAGTTGATAGTGTTAAACACAACGGTTGATTTTCAGATGCATTTGGCAGGCTGGCAAGTGTTCATTTTAAACAATGATGCTTGTGGCTCATAGGGGCAGACACTGTCACTTCTTTTTACTTTTGAATAGATGAAAAGCTATTTATTATGAGTTTAACAGCTTGTTTAGGAACCAGCTGAAAACAACAGTAAGTGCCAAGATTGACCAGCAGGTCTGTTCTCTTCAATGCATGTACACTGAGCAATTACATTTTTAGAAAAGCACACTGTAATGTGCTAAAATGACAATAAATGGCAGGAAGGCACAGCAGGTATAAAGAGCCCAGGACGGCCAAACACTCAAGCTTGATTAGACTGAACTAGCACACAGTTCACATTAACTTGTCTATTTCTACACCTCACTAATGATTCAATCATTCTTAATGGGCCAAAAGGCTCATCATCAGCCTATCATTCCTATCTTTGCAAATCATTGCCATTAACAACAATGTGAATGTCTTCCCTTTTGAAAAAAACAGCATATGCTGGTTAGGTATGTTTTGAGGCATAGCAGCTGGTTGGAATTGGTTTAGGCTGGTCCTGAGCTGGTTATAACTGTTGCTAAACTGTGGCTGATGCCTTCGACGAAAGCAATTATTGTTATTATTGTTATCATTATTATCAGGCTAGTAATACTAATTAATTTAGTGGTTATTTGTTCCATCATATTTATGTTTTCGTGTTTTTTCAGTGTTGCATGTTATAACCAATCACACATGATTCTGTTGACTATATGAATGCAATAGCAAATCAGAGGCGTTCAGATAAGTCATCGCTAATACATCGCTAAAAGTTTTGTTGTTCAGTGTGCATTTGCTAACTGAATTCTGCTCTCTCGTGAAATCACTCTTCACAAACAACAAAGTGCAGATGTATGTGTGGTATACATACAAGGGCGTAGTTTTGGTTTAAACATTGGGGGTTGAAGTGTGAACCGTTTTAGTTGAGTGGTCATGCTCCCTCACAAAGTGTATTTATTGGTTTGTTTGCTATATGTTTATTTTTGTAAAATAACCCACACAAGCAAAGTTGGTTGATAGCATAACAACTACCATAAAGTAATATCCTAGTTAGGATATAAAATGTATTATTTAGGCACTTGCAGCCTTGACAGAATGTTCTAATTAAGCATGTGATGTTAAAGTCAATCTAAATAAAAATAAATAAATCAATTATATTGATATTGTTTATTTCTTACTCCAGTTCATCAGGCTCTTGGAATAAATTGCACAATTAAGATATAAGATAACAATATGGCGCTGGTAAGTGGACTGTTTGGTTCATACGTGAGGTTAGCGCTTAGAAAAGCGCCAAATTAAGGTGCAATTAAAAAAAATTAATTATGGTATAAATATTGGGGGGGTTCTACTTGCTAGTTTTTGTTATTGGGGGGGTTATCACCAAATACTAACATGGCTTGTAAGGTACAAATGCAGTCAAACAACAGCCCAACTTGAAGATAGAGTGATACCAAAGACCATGTTGCCTGATCATCTGCTTAATGGAAAGGTCTATGGTTAAAACTGAACTCCATCGCCAACAGTGTTGAGCCTTGAAGAGAAAAACTCTCACACCAGACCTCAGAGCATCCAACATCCCCCACTAGAAATTCACACATAACCACATGACAGCTGAGCACAAAAACACCAATCAACCACAAAAGCTGTCTGTGAAGAATTCACCCACTACAACTGGACTCTACAAACAGCTCAGCTCCTGGCAGCACTATGAACCTAAAACTTCTATCAAAATATAAACTGTTATCAAAATTTTTAATCAGGCTGGCAAAGGGCCAGTTCCTCGCTTCTCAAAACCATGTTCGCATTATTTGCAATTCACACTTCAGTAAACTGCAATCCATCACTTCCAGCCAGCGACGCTCAGCAGCAGGAGGGCCTGAAGACACCGCTCAAGCAGAACTCAAATGTAGCTTTTCCACTTTTTACCCACTGCACTTTAATACAATAAATAAACCCACATAATGATTTACAAAGTTTCTGCTGGAGTGACTTTGAGTTTCAAATGATTTTTTCCATTAGTGAGGACAACTTTTCAATTTCAAAGGCATGTTTATGTCAAGGAGATAACTGCTGGGTTGTGTTTGTGCTATTAAGTGCATTAAAATATAACTGAACCCCAAATCCATTCAACGGTTTGCCACCAGAAACTGTCAAACCAGGCTCTCCACGCACCACAGGAGAGGCAAAATTACTATCATTTTACTGTGTTCAAGAGGGGCTTTCACACATTCATGGTGCCCACATTTATTAATCTGACATTACATTAATAACTTTACCGCTTTCCTCCACCAACAAGTATGTGTTAGTATCATAGAATATGACACTCACATTAAGTAACATGAAAATGACCCATGTGTGCACACAAACACTGTGTGTGAATGTATTTCAAGGATGGACACTGTTGGCAGCTTTCGTGTCCAAATGGTATCAGAAATTCTGCCAGGATTGTGCACAATGCATAAAATGTCTGTAAAAGTAGGGCCCAGTGTACAGTGTTAATATAAAGGATTTTTTTCACAGGTGTTTTACAAATATTTTAAATCATGCATTGCATTGCTTTTTAAAGTAAAACGTCTTGATTACATGATCTATTTTTCTACTTTTTTTATTTATTCTTTTTTTTTTTATTTACAGGGAAGGCCATCCTAATGCAATACAAACAGGGCGACAGTTTGTGGAGTAATTTGGCGGGAGAGTTTGTGGGTGTTATTGCAAACTCAGAGCTTTTTTTTTAACATTTCACAACTACTTTAACACATATAGTGTTGTCTCTAAACCTCCAGATATTTCCTGCTTTAAAGCCTGCGTGTTATCTTCCCCCTTTTACTTCCTCCTCGTGCTGGTGGCTTATTAGTGATCACACACATGCTGTCCGCTTCACACAAACACTCATCAGCGCCTGATACATACGTGCCCCGGAGAGCACGCGTCCCCGCGGAAGCAACATCGGCCCAACACCAGGAGCCCTGCAGATCCAACCAACGCTGAAGTGAGTAGCGCAAAGGTTAGAACATCTTCTCAGCTAGGCTAGAAAGATAACACAAGAAACTAGAATTAAAAACGGAAGAGAAGTAAAGACAAACAGACAGCTGCATGGTGGGCAAAGACAGAACTTGTATCTTATTTTTACTTTTTTCAAATCATAATTACCTGTTATTTTGAGCTGTGTGCTCTCCACTCAAGCACTCTCTTCAGTCTGAAAAGTCTTTACGAATCATTGATTATTTAGCTAGTCTGAAGTACTTTTGATGAACAGGAGGAAGAGGGAGGACTGAAAGGGACAGACCTTCCTGATCTAAATAAGCTTTAACATCTTTTTTTTTTCTCATCTCTTCAGGTCTATTCACACATCTACAGGTCTCTCTCTGATCTAGACTCTTCTCTTAGAGTATTTGACAGACTGTGGTTGACACTCGATTTAAGGGGGTGTCAGTTTGTCAAATACCCCAAGAGAGGGGGCACGAGTCTCCAAAGTTCTTCCGACACTTCGTTTGACACAAGCGACTAACGTTCGCACCCTTATGTTGGACTGTGTGCAGCAGAGCATGTGTAAGTTTAGCTACTTATGCTTGTGCAAAATGTCTAAGAAACAAAAATCTAATAAGCAGAAGCAGTTTTCCATATAATCAAATCATTTATAGTGTGTGTTTGTGTTTAGTGGTTTATATTGCTGCAATCTTTCTGGATGGATGAACAGGTTGGATACATAGATGGAACAAATGTCGGAAAAGTACCATTAATGCAGCGCTAGCTGTATGAAGGATCATTATGTTATAATAAAGTACTTTTACTCTCTCAACATGATTCGGATAACTAGTCTTTAGCGTGCTGAGCATACTGAGAGCTGCTGATGACAGTTTGAGTGCACACGTTTCTTGCTACAGAGCACCAGAGTTGTGAAATTTGTGTATCATTGTTAGTATCTGTTGTAATGCATGTGGGAATGTGCTATCTATTATCTGTTAATTAAATCTAACCGTGTTTTGCTTACATTTAGTGTTCAATTCTGTGTACATTGGCTGTTTATTAGAACATCAAACAATATTTACTAATGGAAATTCATGTTAATAAGGAAAGGACATTTGCATTTCCAGAAAGAAATACCAGTGCTTGCAAGGCTGCAAAAATGCTGTTCAAGTTTTTTATGGGGGGCGTGGCTAATTCGATTCAAATTCGAACTCAAGAATTGAAGGGAAGCCAGTTCTTCAGGCTTTTGATCAACCCTGGTGAATATTCAAACTCTAGACATTCTAGAAAAAAAACTAAACAAAATAAAATAGATATTATCTACAAAAAACAAAGTATGAAAATAATCTATATGCTAATTAAGTGCAGAAATCAGTAGTGGTGGGAAAAAAGAACATGAAACTTTAAACAGAACGTCTGAGGAATATCAATACACTGATGGTCCTTGCTTGCATTAATGATTTTTTTTTAATAAACAAACTTCTTCAAGCAAAGCTGTTGTAAAGCCAGTTGTTTTTTAACTATCAGAGACATTTAGTGCTCCAGAACAGCCTGAGGTTGAGCATAGGTTATAAGGTGATTCTTGAGTTCATCCCTTGTTTTTTTTTTTTTTTTGATGTAGGACCTTTGACTTGAAGCTTTAAGCAGTATTGATCTAATGGTCTTATGTTGTTTAAGCTAACAACAGTATTTGTTTGCTGTGTGAAGTATTCAATTTGACATTCACAATGATCCAGAAGGATGTGGTTTTAAACTTCCAAACACGCAGGTGAGTTGGAGGCGAGTCATCTAATGTCTAATGCACGTGTCATAGTTGCGTTGCTAAGTCTTAAGTGCAAATATTGTTCTTTCACTTAAGTCAAGAAATATTCATCCGATTTGTTGCTGTGTTGGCATTCTTTTGGGTGATATACAGAGGCATACTGGTGGGTCACATTAATTTTTTTATTATTTTGTGGGATTTCAAAGTACCATGTTCATATGCCATCAAAACAGGATGGAACAAACATAGCTATGAAAAAGAAAAACAGATCTGACTGTATATTAGGTGTGAAGTTAACATGGTAGTTGTACATGTGTATCATTTGCTGCTCACTGCCTCTTGTTTTCCTCGTTGATCTTTGATCTCTTGCGGAACATGAACTGTCATTCCATCCATCCAGCGCTCCACAGTCACCTGACACCCCAAACGGGATCTGAACCAATGACAAAACAGCAGCAAAAATCCTTAGCACAGTAAACAGAATGTAAACTTTTACAGTATAGATTTAAGTCAAAGTTTGCGCAATGATGAAAACATCCACTCAGTGGTGTAGTGGTGCCTGGAGAAGTGGGTAAACGCTTTAATCCCCCTGACCCCCAACAAAAAAAAAAAAAAAGACATGAACTCCGCAATCTATAATGATATTGGTCGGGTTTTCTCTTTGTTACAGCCGTTTTGAACTTACTATTTGAACTCATTCGTTTACTGGATCCTTTGACAGAAAAGTTTACAGGGGTTACCGGTTTTTTAAAAAATCTGATCGTAAAAACCTGCTTCATTTCATTTGTAAGGTATTGTTTTCGTTATTATAAACGGATTCAAATTAGTAATCAACAATAATTAGTACTTTTTCCACTCACGCGTTTCCCATGACATACTCTCGCTTATGAACAGGCAGGATTTGGGGAGCGGGAGACAGCGGGTGCATCACACGCAATCATCAAACATATTTCAAAGCAAGCCGGCGCCACGGTCCTGACCGTATCATCAATGTCTTTACTAGGTGTTTTTAGTGAATATTTGTATTTATTCACATATGACTGGATGTGGTGAACAGACATGATTTTAGGCTAATGCAGGACACTACTGAATGATGCGCGTCCAGATGGTATTAGAAGTGGGCAAAGCTGTCTGATAAAGAAGTGGGTATATGCCGTATACCTGCGTATGCCCTCCACTACACCTTTCTTCACAACAAGGACAGTTTTTTTCATTGTCAAATACATTGATGTGATTATGGACATCCCACCCAAAAACCTATTTCAGGCAGCATTACCACCAATTTTATTAATGTATTTTTATACATGAATAAAGCCCCTATTTAAAATACTAGTTTACCCAAAAATGAACATATTAGAAGAAATTGTTGAATAAAGTTGTTTCTTTGCACACAAAAAGTATTCTTATAGCTTCATAAAATTACGGATGTCACATGAACTATTTTAACAATGTTTTTACTACCTTTCTGGGCCTTGAATGTGTCAGTTGGGTAGCTGTCTATGCAGGGCCAGAAAGCTCTCGGATTTCATCAAAAATATCTTAATTTGTGTTCTGAAGATAAACAAAGGTCATACTTGTTTGGAACAAAATGAGGGTGAGTAATTAAGTTTCATTTTTGGGTGAACTAACCCTTTAAATAACATTAGCACAAAAAAACATAACTGTTGTCCTTTATCCTTTTCATTTGCCTTCTTTCGTGCTCACATGTATGCTGCATACTTGGGATGATTTGCAGTCGTTTTGCAATTCGTCCCTTCAGTTTATAAACCGTACTCACAAATTCTTAAACTGTTCCCTCAGTTTAACAAATCGTGCTCACGGATTAATAAACCGTACCCATGAATTTCCAATCCGTGCACCCAGATTTTGTAAACCGTACTACAAATAATCCGTGCACACGCTTTCGCAATTTGTTCCCACGGAATTATAAACTATAGGCCTACTCGTGGATTTTTAGCCCTGCTCCCAGTCTGTACCGGCAGATTTAACCGGGCCACCTGTTTAGGTGTGGGATGCGATGTATTGTGTGTATTAAACTTTATTTTTCATAGTATATGTGACCATGATCCACACTCACTCAATTTTTAACTAATTAATTTGACATTAATCACCAATAGGATTACAGTTTTTTTCAACTGCTAACATACTTTTGTCCAATCTGTAGTTACATTTTCAAAACTCTAAACACAATTAGCACAACATCCGTCTGTTGTGACCATACCATTAACACAATTTGTGTTGTTTTCACACAATATGCAGTCAATTACCATGTTTCTAAAATGCCAACATTTTATTTTCGTACAAGCCTTCCCAAAACCAAACTCATGGGTAATTTTAGTCTTATTTGCAAATGCTTAAACACAGCATGTCAGAAATGAAGACCTAATGTTCCGAACCTTAAATACAGTATAAAGCCTCTATTTCTGCAACAACAGCAGCTCAAAATGATTGAAAATATCTTTATATAAAATATTGTAACAACTGATACACATATTTAAGTAAAAGATCAATTAAATATGTAGAATATTTAGCTGATTCCAGTCTCAGGTGGAAGAATAGTCAGGTGTTATCTTTTCCATTACATCAACATAGAGTAAAAAAGACCTCTTTGAATTGGTTTTGTGGATGTAGAACAACACAAAGAATCAGAGTGAGAAAAAAAATGCCTAAGAGAAGAAGATAAATAGTTGTAGGAGGTAGAGGAGTAGTTGGATTAGAAAAAGGGAGAAGAGGAGGTAGGGGAGAAGAGTAAGAATGTGTTCTGGACTGTGCATTTTTATGTTTGTTTTTTCCTCTTACACATGTGGAACCTATGAAAGCTTATTTCTGCCACAGAATATAAAGGGTAATTGTGACTTTTTTTATCTCACAAAAAAAAAAGAAAAAAAAGAAAAAAAAAAAAGTCCAAATTGTGAGATAAATAGGTCACAATTACCCTTTACCCTTTATATTATGTGGCAAAATTGTAACCAAGGACCATTTTTGGAATTTTTGTTGATCACTAGAAAGCAATTTCAATCAAGGTTCCAACTATTTCTACTTTACATTCTGTAATGTAATGACTCAATTCAGTTTTAGATAGTGTAGTAATTTATTAGCTCAAGGGGAAATATTACTAATTAATCATAACTCATTATAATTAATTATAATATTTGGATGATTCAGTAGAATTATCTTGATAAAGCTGAATTCACATTACAATTAATTGACCCGTTCCTCCAGTGAACATTCAGGGTAATTTCACATGTATTCAAAGAAAGAATATTTTCTTGGCCACAGAAAATAACTTTCTTTTATACTAGCGCATAGAGCATGTAGCTCGAATCAGAAATCGTAAAGGGACATTAATATTTTGCAAGGCAGAATCAGAAACTCATGTAATCTGTGCACAAGAATTTTATTAACTAAGAACTAACACATAACTAATCTAAACAAACAAACATACAGTCATTCATACAGGGGGAAGGGCAAGTAAGAAGGCATTAGAGAAAACAAGGAAAATGAAGCTATGGAAAGAGTCAGTTGACCTGTGAAACCATCTGTGCCATTTTTCAATGGGTCTATAGCTTATACTAAACCTCTGTTTGTTTAGTTAAATGTACGATACTTGCATTGCCTTGGTTGTGGACCCGTGTCCAAATGCAGTCCCGTATGAAGGTCTTGATGGTTTCAAGGTTTTGGATTTGCGATCACTTCCTTCCGGTTTGAAGAGTGTCCTCCGAGATGTCCTGACTCTGTGGTGATTGGGAGTTTCCTCCCAGTGACGTGAAGAAGAACAAAAGGGCTGAGAGAGAGACCCAGCCGAAATCTGATGATTCTTGGAGAATGGAAAGAACAAGGCCGCACGGCCTGGCAAAGACTTAGAAGTTCCAGAAGAGTTTAGCTCATCATCTTCTAGGTTCTGAAAAGAACCTCCGATGGATCATGCTCAAGTCCTGAAGAACAACCCAGAAGAATGCACACGGAAGTGTGGCTGGTGTGAATCTTTTATCTATAGGGTGGTCACACCTCTAGGTTCAGAGAGCCAATGGTGTCCTGTATCTTTGGAGGGAGAATTTAATGGTCTTTGTCTGGATCCAAAGTATTTTGCATAGGTGATT
Organism: Cirrhinus molitorella; assembly: GCA_033026305.1. Lineage (NCBI taxonomy): Eukaryota > Metazoa > Chordata > Actinopteri > Cypriniformes > Cyprinidae > Cirrhinus > Cirrhinus molitorella. Next base: position 14,214,777 of record CM065119.1, on the reverse strand, counting down.
TGATTGGGTGTTGATGCAAATACTACTAAGGATTCTTAAAACACTAATATGTTGCACATCTAACAACAAATAACAAAAACGATCTTTTGGGTAGTCAAACTAGGAGTTGAAAGAGACCAATGTAGAGTTTGCATTTATTTAACAAAATGTGGTTTTGGACAGAAAATTAACTATTTGGCTAATTGTGTGATGTAGGTGTGTTGCTGTGTTAAGAGTTTAGAAAAAGTACTTTAAGTATTGGTAAACGCTTGTTAGCAATTGAAAAAAAAAAACTGTAAACTATATTGGCATTGGTGATTATAATGTAAAATAAATGCTTGTGAGTGCGGATCAGTGTACTTTAAAGCACCAAAAAAAAAAAAGTTATTTAAAAATAAGCATTCATGAATTATTTTATGATACTATTCTAAGTGCACTAATATATTTAAGCCTATTATATATATATATATATATATATATATATATATATATATATATATATATATATATATATATATATATATATATATATACACACAGTAGATATAAAAAGTCTACACACCCCTGATAAAATGCCAGGTTTATGTGATTAAAAAAAATTAATTAGACCATGATAAATAATTTCAGAAATGTTACCACCTTTTATGTGACCTATAACCTGTACAACTAAATTGAAAAACAATCTGAAATCTTTATTCAGTGGGAAATAAAAATAAAAAGCTAAAATAATGTGGTTGCATTAGTGTGTGTTAAAAGGTATCAGTCAAGAGAAGGGTACAAAAAAATTCTAAGGCATTAGATATATCATGGAACACCATAAAGTCAGTCATCATATCATCAAGTGGAGAAAATATGGTGCAACAGTGACATTACCAAGAACAGGACATCCCTTCAAAATTGATGAAAAGACAAGAAAAAAATGGTCAGGGAGGCTGACAAGAGGCCTACAGCAACATTAAAGGAGCTGCAGGAATTTCTGGCAAGTACTGGTTGTGTGGTACATGTGACAACAATCACCCGTATTCTTCATATGTCTGGGCTGTGGGGTAGAATGGCAAGATGGAAGCCTTTTCTTATGAAGAAAAACATCTGTGCCCGGCTCAATTTTACAAAAACCCATTTGAAGTCTTCTAAAAGCATGTGGAAAAATGTGTTATGGTTGAACTCTTTGGCCACAATTCCAAAAGGTATGTTTGGCGCAAAACAAAGAAGTTTTGTTTAAAGTATTAGTTTAAGGGTGTGTACACTAATGCAACCACATTATTTATATATATATATTATATATATATATATATATATATATATATATATATATATATATATATATATATATATATATATATATATATATATATATATATATAAATATATAAAAACTGGCAGGTTTATCACACAATAATAGTAAAGTGCTAAGATTATTTCAACGCACATCTTTCTTATTAAATCTTTATATCACTTAAGACAATTTAATCTAGGCCTATTCCACATAGTAATATGCAATAAAACAATATGCAATATGACGTAGGCTACCTAGGAGCTTGTTGTTGTTCTAAAATGAATCCGTGAGTACAGTTTACAAACCCGTGGGAAAGGACTGCGAGTACTGCATGACTGTGTACGGATTATGAATTTGTGGGTATGGATTTAAAAACCGAAGGTGCAGTATACAAAATCTGAGCGCACAGATTGGAAATTTGTAAGTTTGGTTTATTAATCCACGGACATGATTTTTTAAACCGAGGGAACGGTTTAAGAATTTGTGTGAATGGTTTATAAACTGAGGTGATAAATTGCAAAACCACCATGGATTGATTTTTTTTTTCTTCTACAGGTGACTTCCCAGGCTCAATACTAGATGGAAACAGTCATCTGCATCTCGTCTGACAACCTGTCACTGGATCACAAAATATTTACTTGGATATATATAACCTGGAAACAGGGTTTCTTTTTCTTGCTCAATTGATTACCTTGAAATTGTATATAATTTGCAGGAGTCAGGAAGATGCTATCAATATGTGGGAAACTCACAGACCGGGAGAGGTGAGATTTGCACTGGATAAATCAGTCTGACTCACTTAAAGCATTACTGACTTAACCCTCTGACACTTTAGATCCAGGTATCTTACGTTTTGGTGAGTCCGTAAGCCAAATCCAGCATGTCAACCTCTTCATCCAACATTGGCTCCAGTTTGTCATACACACTCTCCTCAAATATCAGATGACAGGTGGAACAGGCCAGAGTGCCCTCGCATGCTCCTAGGACACACACACACATTTGCATTTCCTTGTTTTATCAGGGTATTTCATATATGTTATGTTTTTCATAAATTACAAACTGTAATTTACTGTAACCCTACCACTTAACCTACCAGGATAAGAACAGAATCACATTTGTATTATTTTGTTTTTCCCCAACAATGCAAAAACTGTCAGGTATCCATTTATAACATAAATCCTGCAAAGCATCTAAATAAATAGGTAAACATAATTTCAGTACATAGTACCTTTCATATAGTTTCATGTTTTCACTGACAGAAATAATGATTTGTGGGACAATGGCAAAATGTAAATATAAAATCACAAAAAAAGGATAAAATTGTGTTTCTATTCTAATCCAGTTAGGTTGAGAGAACGGTAAAAAAATAAAAAATAATAACATTTAATAAAATTATGCAACTTGATATCATGTTTTAAGCTAAAAATAAACTTGTAAAAATAAAGGTTCTTTATTAGCATAGATGGTTCCATGAAGAACCTTGAACATCCATGGAACTTTCAAATGCAGAAAAGTTTCTTTATAGTGGAAAAGGGTTTTTTAAAATGGTTCTTTTGAGAACTGCTCACTGAAAGGTTCAAAAACACACTTTTGGAACCTTTATTTTTTAAGAGTAAAGGTAAAAATATCACAACCAAAATAAATAGTTTATAGACAGTTGGATATTCTCAATGTTTTTCAGCTGTATGCGTCAGCAAGGGAGAGCACCTTCCTTTTGACAGTACCGTATGACGTGTCGTGTGTGGGAAAAAAAAAAGACACCAGAGCATGACAGAATCTTAATGGAACAGAACTATATATAAGTTATTATAAATGTAACTTATCTATTCTCAAAGTTAATTCAACTCACAGTTTATTTGCTATAGTTTAGAAAATGGTAATGAAATATGACAAGAACTCAAGAGTTAAACTGTGTCAGAAGAAATTCATCTTGATAATGTCAGATGACTTTAATAAAAAGGTATGTAACAAAACATGGTCAGGTCACAGTGTCAAATAAAAATTCTGGTCCCAATTTTTTATACATTTTTCTGTAAGTCTAGCAGCAAAATCTAAAAGAGCTTCACGGGTGGCCGTCTTTCTAAAGACAAAGTAGTCTAAAAATGCCTTTCCACCAATGCATTTCTGGATGCGGTCGTTACCTGGCACCGGGTGATGGTCACAACTGCTGCCTCACGTGTTTGGGTACTGCGCACGCTGAGGCAGCCTTTGTGGATGAGTCATGTTCTCATTGCGGGAAGATGACCGTCTCGGAGTTGCGGACCAGACTCTGTTTCCAGCAAAGGGGCAGAGTACCAGTTCCTCTGCCCAGATCTACCATTCCCCCTGGCAAACGCCAGGTGGACTCTACCTCTGGCGGTGACAGTGAGGAATGCCCCAGGGGAAAATCCTCTGGAGGCTCCTCCCTCCACTGCCAGCCAGTGGAGCTGAGCTGGACCTCCCAGAGGGGTACCACTCGTATCTTTTGGAGCTCCCCCTGACAATGTGATGTCAGAAGTTCTAAAAGAGCTTCGTATTGCCACGGACCTCGTGCTACCCTCCCCTCTTGCCAGTGAGCAGCAGTGGATGGTTAGAGTGTGCTGCAAAACTTACTATTCTCGTCCTGCCAGAATGTAGGTAAGTGACTCACACACGCAGCACACAGACACTCAGACCCCGCTTCGGACTGTCACGGAGATGCCTGAGCGGGGTCCTTGCATTCCCCCTCGCTGCCCCACCATGGGTACATCGGTGGTCCATTGTTGCCGCTTGTACATTATCTGGAAGCCTGGTCAGGTCTTCCTAGTCCGTCTTGCTGTCCCCTGTCAGACTCAGCTATGTGATTCAGTTCGCCCGGCGCCCTCCCAAGCTTAAGGGCGTCCACTTCACTTCAGTGAAGGCTGCAGATGCCTCTGTCTTGTGTGCAGAGATCGCTACCTTTCTGGCGAAGGATGCGATAGAGCCGGTCCCTCCAGCCAATATGAGGACAGGGTTTTACAGCCCTTAGTACCCAAGAAAGAAGATGGGTTATGACCAATCTTGGATCTGTGCATTTTGAACCGGGCTCTTCACAGGCTTCTGACTGTGTTGAGGCTGCTTCAACACTGGCTCCACGGGCGAGTCCAGAGGAGGACGTGGCAGCGCGGCACTCACCAGGTCAAAGTAATACCAGCCTGCCGCCAAACCTTCAGACCTCGCCTTTCTTCAGGCTGGAATGTAGACTCCATTCCCAGACGGTCCAGCTGATCTGTAGATGTTTGCCTACGCAAATATGCATTTTCCCCAGTGAGGCTTCTCACACAGACATTGTGCAAGATCAGAGAGGACGAGGAGCAGGTCCTGCTAGTAGCGCCTTACTGGCCCATTCGGACCTGGTTCCCAGAATTAATGCTCCTTATGACAGCCCCTCCCTGGCAGATTCCTGATGGGGCACCCTGTGGCACCTGCGTCCAGACCTCTGGAAACTACATATCTGGTCCCTGGATGGGACGCGGAGGTTCCAGGTGGCCTATCCCAAGGATTGGTAGACACCATAACTTTGGCGCGAGCTGAATCCACGAGACACGCTTACGCCTTGAAGTGGAACCTGTTCGTCGATTGGTGTTCCTCACACAGAGAGGACCCCCAAAGATGCCTGATCAGCGTCGTGCTGTCCTTCTTGCAGCAAGGGTTGGAGTGAAGGCTGTCTCCCTCCACCCTTAAAGTTTACGTGGCTGCTATCGCTGTGCACCACGACCCCATAGAATGGAAGTGGTAGGGAAGCATGACCTGGTCATCAGGTTCCTCATGGGGACGAGAAGGTTAAATCCTCCTAGGCCCCCCCTCCGTACCCTCTTGGGACCTGTCTCTGGTGCTCACAGCACTACAGCAGGGCCCATTTGAGCCTTTGCAGTCAGTTGAGCTGAAGTTTCTCTCAATGAAAACTCTGCTCCTGCTTGTATTGGCCTCCATCAAAAGGGTAGGGGACCTGCAAGCATTTTCGGTCAAGGAATTGTGCCTAGAGTTTGGGCCAGCAGATTCCCAGGTAACACTGAGGCCCCGGCCATGGCTATGTGCTCAATGAATCCTCAAGAACCAGTACAAGGCTAGGGTCCATATGAAAGACCTAAGTGGATCCCATATGTGTAAATTCCATGGTATACCTTTAGAGCATGTGTTTTCTGGCGAACAACTGCCACTCAAGAGGGTACCAATCACCTCCAATCTCCCATATGTTCCTGAAAAATGAGTCATATGTGTAGTTGCTTCCAAACCCCTATGGGAGGATGAGGCTCCGCACATCCCATAAAGGGGGCGCATAAGCCATAAAGGGGGCGCAGGAGGCTCGCTCAGGACACTGGAGGGGGGCAGTAGCCGTGGTGTTTTCTTAGGGATCCCAGTCTATCGGTCTCCGACGTAACTCGGAGAGATCAACTGATAGGGAACGTCTCGGTTACGTATGTAACCCACGTTCCCTGAATGAGGGAACGAAGTCGTCACGTCCCGTTGCCATGCCTGCTGTACCACCACTGTATTCCCGGGCCCGGCTTGGCTCCTCAGCGAAAACCTGACTATGCGCTGCACCAGCTATCTACTTACAGGTGCTGGTCATATAATCAGAATATCATCAAAAAGTTGATTTCACTAATTCCATTCAAAAAGTGAAACTTGTATATTATATTCATTCATTACACACAGACTGATATATTTCAAATGTTTCTTTCTTTTAATTTTGATGATTATAACTGACAACTAATGAAAACCCCAAATTCAGTATCTCAGAAAATTAGAATATTGTGAAAAGGTTCAATATTGAAGACACCTGGTGCCACACTCTAATCAGCTAATTAACTCAAAACACCTGCAAAGGCCTTTAAATGGTCTCTCAGTCTAGTTCTGTAGGCTACACAATCATGGGGAAGACTGCTGACTTGACAGTTATCCAAAAGACGGCCATTGACACCTTGCACAAGGAGGGCAAGACACAAAAGGTCACTGCAAAAGAGTCTGGCTGTTCACAGAGCTCTGTGTCCAAATAAATCAACTTTTTGATGATATTCTAATTATATGACCAGCACCTGTATACTCACGCTGTGATTAGATACAGCTGCGTGCAATCAGCACATGCCAGTGTGCATTGGCTCGTTTAGTTCAGACACAAAGTAGATTGGTCTCTCTCAGGCCCGGATTGGCTAATCGGGAGCACCGGGAGAATTCCCGGTGGGTCGGTCTGCTTTTTTTGGCCATGAGGGCCGATACAGACATATGCCACTTCGGGTTTTAAGGCCAGTATTTAAGGCTTTAAAGAAGCGTCCTGAAGCCGCGTTGCAGGACATGGAGGCGCCAGCGCGATCATTTGAATATTTTCAGTGGAAACAATTTAAAATTATCCGTCATTTTTGCGCACAAAGGAAATATAAAGGGTCTACTTTTATTTGTGTGCACTCACAATATTAATAAAATGTTACAAACAGTGGATTTTATAAAATAAAGAAAACAAACATGATGAGCTTTCTGCCGTCTTGTACTTCAATAGGAGCGCAAAACAAAAATGAAACCAAAACTCAGCGCATACATGCCTCACAAACATGATAAATATATACATAGAAAGCTTTAAATTATTACTTAATGAAATAAAACAAATAAAAATCTGTAAAGATTCATTTATCTTTAAAGGTGCGTCCAAAGAGTAGATTGGTCTTTGCGACACTACCTCAGAATACACTAGTTTATTAATGAATCATTCAAATATTTTCTTGCCATTTCCCGACACATTCATTGTATTCATCTTTTCTGGTGCTTTGTGGCAAAATGTTGTTGTGTTGCGTCTTTCAGAAGGCGGTGTGGCCGCTTTGCTCATATGCTCTTCTTACCATTATGCTCTGCTTATAATGACATACAGGCTTATGCTCTGATTATTCAAGCAGGTGTAGTTGCGTTGGTCAATTTTGATAACAGATGCATTTTTGACTAGGCCCACCCATATTATGAGTCCTGGCTACTGATTCGTAGGCGTAAGCCATATGATCACCAGGCCATATGAATAACGAATTCTCAAATTAAAATTAACCATTCTTTTGCGCAAATTATTGTTATATTTGTGAGCGTAGCCATTTGATGAAGGCTTTAAGACCAAGCAGAATCCTTCCCTTGGCTGCTCCTGCTTCACAGCAAGTGGGACATGCGCTAACGGCAAGTCCCTTCACCTTCCGCATTTTGATTTTTGGCAAATCAGTTTGGCCGAATGCAACTTATTGACAATGAGCCCAACATTTAGCAAGGCAGGAAAACATTAAATCTACCCGAGGGAAGACATCTTTTACTAATGAAAAGTAATGCTGTTAAATAAATAAATGAGGAAAAAAAAACATTAAAAAATGCAACTTCTAGCGAATTCTTAAACATGGACCTCATTACATTAAAGTAAACGTTTTTTGTTTTTTTTTTTTAATTGAAAAATATGCAATTTTCATTCATTCTTAGCCTATAATAGCCTATTTATTTTAAAAAGTAAGTGCCATTGTTTAAAAAAAACATTGCCATTTTTATGTATGCACTTTCACAGTATTTTCACCTCATAAATTACTACACTATACTTGTGCAGTCACACCATTCTATAATGGTACAATTTACTCAGGCCGATGACATTTTTTATTTATTTATTTTTTTTTTTGGTGCAGTACAACTATTTAGTTTGGAGAGAAAAAATAGTAAATTAAAAATGGACAATAGATAGTGCAAAGGAGGCGCTGAAAAGGCCAGTAGGCCTATTAAAAAAAAGGCCAGGGAAAAAAAAGCTGTAGAAAAATACAATGAGTTACAAGGCTATAGAGAACAGAGCACTATTTCAGACTTATAGACTGAGGTTTTAATTACATTATAGTAATAGCTATAGTCAGGTGAACTAAAGTGGGCCGTTCTAAGGCATGAAACTCCAGAGCTGAAAAAGAGTCCCACTCCGGCCCTGGTCTCTCTAAGCGAGATTCCAATTTGTCGATCTCCGATGAGACATTCTGTACCCACTAGAAAAAAATATCTAAAAAAGTATATTTGCTGTATAAATAATTTTTGGTTTGACTGTATATATATATATATATATATAGTTTGACAGACAGACAGACTGACAGACAAACAGACAGACAGACTGGTTTTGAGTGATCACATGGAGCCAAAATAACCCAAAAAATGTTGGCATTACCAAAGCCGCTGATGTCAATATTCTTCTTGATGACAACATCTAGAAGAGTCTCTCCCTCCGTGACAAACACACTGCTCTTTACCCCCGACTGATTTACAAAATGCACCAGCACTTTAGAGCCTGAGGAACTGAGAACACACAGAGATACATACAACAAAATCAATTCAGTGCACTGATGTTCTTGGTAGAGGCATTCTTACTGACAAACAAGAAGTAAGAATAGAATTGCAAACAATGGATTGGCTTGATGAGTCAAGTAGTGTTAAACTGAAATACAAACAGTGCTTGTTGCTGAAAGTTTCTGAGCGGGTACAAAGGTTATTTTATTTATTAATTGTGACTTTTTAAAAAACGTAGAATCTGCAGTGTTCTGGACTAATTTACCTCTTGATTACACAAGGATGCTGATTAGTTTTAATTATTGGTCCAAACCAAAAAAAAATACAAAATTATGAGACATTTGTCAGAGAACATCATGACAATAAACATGTTTTTCTGATCTTTCACAGTCTTTAAAGAGTATAGTTCAATAGCAAAGTCTTTTTGGACTTACTAGAAGTTGAAAATAAAAAAGTAGACACACACACACACACACACACACACACACAAAATACCCTGGCTAGGACATTTGTTCTTGTCATTGCGTTTACCTGAACAGTCAGAACTGAGTTATGGGTTTTTGTGTAGTCAAGCTTACATTCATTATTTGTCTGTACAAGTATACATGACAATGCGTAACTGAATATTTACATCATCAAATGACGTCACCTCATGCGCACAATGGCGAGGCCAATTCTAGGTTGATTAATGTGTATACTTGTTGGACCATGCTAAGCTACAAATTATATCTCAGTCTGCTAGTCAAACTTTGCAAAACTCTAACTTGCACAAATTCAGACTGAAAAGTTTATTTTAAAAAGACAAACTGTTTCAGTCAAGGTTTATGAGAGACTATTCTTAGCAAACTTGCTTTGGAAAGATATGCAGTTGAAAAGCACTATATTTAATTTAATTGTGATTGAAGAATCCAGTACTTCTTCAATCACACTCTTCTGAGTTTTGTATTTACCCACTAACATGCTAAATTTAAGTAGGTTGGGCTCTACATAACAGCATGGCAGTATATCAGCATGGCTGTCGAGCCCACAAGACAAGTGCTGTCGGTAATCACAGTGTGCCGATATACTGGCATATAGAACAGCTGCGAGTTTGATATTGCGTTTATATAACAGTTTGATCACACAAGTGTGTAAATACATAAAAAACAACAAATGAGTGTCTTTTAAAACTCTATTTTGTGTCAATTACTTTTACAGGCTTAGAGTCTAGTATTGAATTAGTAACGAAGAAGCGTTGGGTATCCTCATTGAAATCTTATATTACTGTAAAAACTCACTGTATAGGCGTAATTTACAGTTGGGATGCGTCAAATACACTGCAGCATCAAACCTGCGCTCAGTGCTGCTGGAATTGCTACAACGCCACTGCTTCAGGGTGTGTCAAATTTAGGGCAGAGCGTGCCTTTAAAATAATAATAATAATAATAATAATAAATGAAATAATGCGTTTAATATAATGGATATTAATATAACAAAAGCGTAAATAATTCAATTATTATTATTATTATTATTATAAATAATAACAAAGGGGCGGTCACACTGCACTTTTCGTTCCATTGACTTCCATTCATATGCATGCGAATGCGTCAGACAGGAAAGCATGCCTTTGCGAAATTTTTTCGCATTTCGCTGCGTTCCAAAGTTCAAGCTTGGTGAACTCAGAGCCGTTTAAAAACAGAGTTACGACACTCCCATAGGCTTCCATAGGAACTGAGGAATGCGGAAGTAAAGCGTGTCATGGAGCGGCCAATAGTTCCAAACAACCAATAGTTCCAGCATTGAATCCCATTCATTTAAGCGCTTCTCAAGCACAATCGCTGGTAAATTGAAGAAATTACTGCATTTTTTGACATTTTAACGCATCAGTTGGCCTCTCGGAAATATGTCCAGTAGTGGTACTTTACGAAGCGTGTTATAGTTAATGTTTATCATTAGATAATAAACAGCTATACTATTATTGCAGTTAGATAACGTGAGAAACACCGCAATAGCGACAATAACCAGATACTAGTTGTCATATTTGTAAGTTTTTAGCCTCTCTGCAATCTTTCTCTCCCTGTAGGAGGTTTCAGTAAAAGACTGTAAAGACTGCATTTAAGAAATACAATAAAAATTTATGCTGATTGCAAATGGTTGCCTTGTTTTTTTTCTTCATTATATTATTTTTAAGTTTTTTTGTTATGTTAAATGCCATATTCGCTTGCCTTTTGTAATATCCACTTGCCTTTTGTAATGTTCACTTATGTTGTATATGTGAATAGCGTAAAATAACATGAGTAATTCACTTATTTTTATTTAAAATTAAATCGTTAAATCCAAACCTATAAAAATGAGTGTTTGTTCATGTCCAAATGCACATTCAATTGTATTTAACCCTAAATACTACACTAACTGTAATATAAATACTATGTTAGAAAATGTTATCTTTTAAATGGTCAGGTTCATTATTGCACACATTATTTAGTACTAAAGTCTCCTAAAAACATTAACTAAATATAACTGAACTATATATTACAATTATTTACTTGAATAAAAGTTATACTTGACGTGTTTGGTCACATATGACTGTCAAAGATTATGGAAACATATTAATGCTGTCTCTTTATCACTCCCCGGAATAAAATGCTATTGTAAATCGTATTCAGAGTAGCTGTCAATAAACAATCAATGCACATTATGTGTTAATAATTATTTGAAATTGCTGCAAATATAGTGAAACTGCTGTCTATCCTACTTAAACCCATTCAAACCCATTGACAGCGCGGAGTTGTTTGGAACTATTGAGAGCTCCGTGAACCACGTGACCACGCGGCGGCGAGATCAAAGCGTGTCGCAGCTCTGATTCTCAACTGCTCTGGGTGAACTCTGAGCTGCGAATTCGCATCACGTGACAACGTGTGACCAACGGCAGATCGATATGTCACATGACCTTGTAGCTGAATAAAAATAACATAAATTTAAAACTAAAGCGCTGCGAAAAAGTGTTGTAGATTCTCTGTTTTTACATTTTAGATGTATTATTATTTGCTATGCGTTGAATTTAACTTTTTAAAAAAGACACTGCAGAGCATAACGACATATCATGACCGTTGCAGCCTCCGAAGGAATTTCGCATGCTCAAAGCAAATTGTAGAGAATCTCTGCTCAAAGTGCTCTAGTGTGACCGGGGCTTAATCCACCAGTTCCACAAACACTCGGAAACATACGTCAAAATCTTGCCTGCCTACTTTTCACAGTGAGCGTTTTTCGCTCGAGATTTGCATAAAGTTGCGGAATGCCCAACCTTTTTGACGCTCTCAGCCTCTCTCAACGCTTTCTCCTTGCCGCTTTCAATCCCATAATGCACCGCGAGAGCGTTTAAACCAAGCGGCAACCTCCCGCTCTCTCTCCTGAAGCCAATACGGAAGTGACTAAAACTGCAATTCATCGACTGGCCGCTGGAGGCTGGCTGCAAAAGGGAGTCAATCCCATAGACTCCCCATGTTAAAATGCCCAACTTTACAGCAGAAAAAAACATGTTTACAGCTTGGTTCAAAAAATTATTTTGGTCTATATAGCTAATTTTGCCCTTCATGACAACTGTGAGGGGGGTGAATTTTTTTATAACTCATCCGTTTAAACTATATTAAGCCTTAAAGTTCTGCATAATTAAGGGCGTGGCCACTTGAGTGACAGGTGGATTGATGTTGCCTTCTCTATCTGCTGTCACGTCACCTCAGGCCTCAGCCGCTGGCATCTCTACCATGTTTCTGCTTTTGTTTTATGCAGTCTATGTTTATTTTCGTGATTATTTCTTAAAATTATCAAATAAAATGTCTTGTTGTGCGGTTAATTGTACTAACAGACCGTCCATAGACTGTAGGTCCCGCCTCTTCGCCTATTTTCGAATATCCGGGAGTGACGCGCGGTGACGCGCTGCTAAGATGGCGGCGGTCGGCTCCGCCCACTTTAGGCTTCAAAAACGCTCTTCAGAATCCTACGAGTGACGTCACGGACACTACGTCCATGTTTTTTTTACAGTCTATGGTTTAAACTCAGCCTCTATCGGAATGAATTGAAAACGCTCGCTCCGCTGAGCTCGCTATGTGCCAGTGGAAACGCACCAGTCAGGGCGCGGGCGCGGGCGCAACCGTGTTGCCAGATCCAGTCATTGTAAGTGTTTTTGGATTTGTCTTTTCACTCAATTTGACAGGTAAGTCAATAAAGTGGGAAGTTGCAGTTTTAAAATAGCAATATTTTTTTATCTTATATTATTTGCAGAAGATGTTAACTAATTTCGCTTTATTTTTTTTTTATTTTTTTTTGTTGTTTTTTATTTGTTAACAGAGAGTATCTGGCAACACTGTGTTGCTGGCCTGGCACTGAAACTGACAGTAATCAAAAACTCCCGAGGACAGGTTATTAGAGTTGGGGTACTCGGACTTGTACTCGGACTCGAGTCCGGTCTCGAGTACAATTTTTAGTGGACTCGGACTTGTCACGGACTCGGACGCAGTTTTACTCGGACTGGACTTGACTCGGACTCGAGCCTTTCGGACTCGGAAAATATTGCCGAGTCCAACTGAGTCCAGGGACAGTATACGGAAATGTAATTGACTCATGCATTATTACAAATGTGACATTCAGTATTCTTTATTGTTTTTAAGTCTTGCCAGTACGTAAAAGCCGGCCAGAATCGGAATGCAAAAAAACAATTTATATAATACTGTCAGACGCCGTTTGAAGCTGAACGCAGACGCTTAAACGGACAGATTAATGGATGAACTTGCTGATTGCTTTTAAAACATAAATTTGATTTAAACAATAGGCATAATTTCCACATATGCAGTTCATAGGAAACGTATTTTATTAGCCCTGCAGCATGAAATATTATATCCTATAACATTTTACATTTAGGCCTACCTATTTTATCTCACAATTCCGATTTTTATTTATTTATTTTTCCCTCGCAAATGCAAGTTTTCGTCGTATTTCGGACTTTATATCTCAATTTAACTGAACAATATAAAGTTTGTCATTTCTGAGTGGAAAAAAGACAGAATTGTGGGATATAAACTTTTTTTAATGATTTAAGCCGAGGAGAAAAAAAGGAAAATTGCACGTTGATTTTTCTTATCAAAATTGTGAGATAGCCTATAATCTCGGAACTGCGAAAATAAATTCAAAATATTGAAATACAAACTCAAATGTAGGCCTACCTTTTTTTAAATTATTCTTTTATTCTTGGGCTGTGCAATTAATCGAAATTTAATTCCGATTTCGGATTCTAACGATTCTGAAAATACCATAATCGAGATAAACCATTATTGCTCCCGATTCCGCCCCCTTTGTTGCGCATTTGCTCCAATAGAAGCCTACATGCAAATCAGTAGAATCATGTAAGGTGACTTGCATAAAAAGAGAATTAGAGAAAAGAGAATTTGCGCTGTTCTGTGTATGCATTCAGAGACAGAACAGAACACGGACAGCTATTTAAACAGTTCAGTTTTGTGTGTAATGGAAAATGTGATTAGGTATTTTGTTTCGTTAATTTGGAAAGTTGTTGTGAGGATTTTTGTTTGTTAAATATAGGCTAAGTTTAGTTTTTTTAAGTACAAACATCCGCCAACGGAAGACTCTTCATATTCTGTTTAAGCAATTTGCCTTCAAATCATCCCGACTTGTCTAAAATAAAATCTATAGATATAAATCCGTTTATGTGGAGAGTGGATGCTAAAGCCATATTGCAGGTGGAGGCGCCAGCGTCATTGCTTGCATTTTTTTTTCCAGTGGAAACAATAAAAAATTTTCCATGATAGACGTGATAATACAAAGCTTTAAATTATTGCTTAACGAAATAAACCAGATCAAAAACAAAAACTTTTTAATAATGTAGCTAATCCGGAAAGATTTATTTCTCTCTAAAGGCGGTCAAAGAGGAGATTTTGAGTCAGGATCTTTGCGACACTGATTCAGAATACACTAGTATATTCATAAATAATTTGAAAAATCTCCTTACTATTTCCCTCCGACACATTCATTGTTATTTATTTTTGCCGGTGCTTTGTGGCAAGTTTCAGCCTATTGAATGCGAAGCTGCACTGAAGGCACTGCGGCTGGCTGAGGCACAAAACGCTATCCGAGCCGCTCCCGAAAGAGAAAGCGAAAGTGAAGTCTGACTATATTAAAGTGCCAATTTTTTTATCACCATAATTGATGGATGTCTAATTGATGGAAAATATAAAAATAAGGAGAAGCCTAAAACAGCGATGCCCGGCCCGAATCTGAACTATTGCGTGACTAAGCCCGGTCCTGTTCTGATTTTGATTTTTTGACGTAATCGAGCAGCCCTATTTTATTCCATGGCTTTCATAGACTTCTACTTGAAAACTGTCAGATAAGCTCCGCCCACAAAATCTTCATCGTTTGCAAACACCAAATTGATATTCCTTACATAACAAACTTTATTAACTATACATGCATTAAAAATATAATGGTTTTATAAATATAAATAAAACGATTGTGAGTTATGGAAAGAATGCAGGCCTCATTTTCATCCAAGAAAAAAAAAGTAAAATGCCATCTACTCTGTCTATGGTCTAACCATTCATCATATAAAACCTAAAACACACAGTCATAATCAGAGATATGAGGTGCATTTTTTGCTCTTTAGGTCCCATTCACCAAGTTACCTACCCAGCCCCCAGCCCCACCCTTAAATTTGTATATTCACTATATAACAACAACAACAACTAGGCTATATAACAAAAAAAAAGTCCTGCCCTATAATTTTTCACATTCTGTAAGCTGTTTCTCTCTGAAAGATGTCACAATACATAAATAAAGTCACCCATAACTTCTGTTACATGCTTTTTTTCTAGTTATAAAGTTTAAACAATGTTAAGATGCCAAAAAAACAGTGTTTCATTGGACTCGGACTCGACTCGGACTCGGCCCTTTGGGACTCGGACTCGTCTCGGACTCGACTGGTCAAGGACTCGGACTCGACTTGGACTCGACTTAGGTGGACTCGAACCCAACACTACAGGTTATCGCTGACAGGATACCACATTCGGTAAGGCAAACTCAAACACATCATGATATTATCTGTCAGAAACGATAACGCTATCAAAAACAGTATATGTTTTTATTTGTAGGGGCTATTATAGCACAATTCTTAACCTCAGACCTCACTAATTATCAAACCCTGGTTATGACCATGCTTGCTAACATCCATGACTCATGAGCTATACCATATAATAAGTTAGCTACAGTTTAGCTAAGGCAATATATCATGGGCATACAGGCTAACTTATTGGACAAATGACAGCTGAAAACAGTAAAATTAATAATGTGATCAGAAAAGCCAATTCTAAATATATACTTGAAACTAGTAGCATAGAAAACATGCACACTGTGGCTTAGTTTCCCTTTTTGTTGCCTGTTCTTGTGATAAATTAGTGAATTCTAAAGAAGACCATGGTCTCTTATGTGAACTGATTATTTTGTTATTTTTGTATCAGAGTTGTGTTAATATATTTAACGTTTTGTTTAGAGAAATAAAAAATAGATATGTGAAGTGCCCTTTTTCCACTTGAGCCCCTGCCCCTCAAAATGTCTGTGCACATCCCTGCTGCGGAGAATCTATTAACTCCGGTTAAATCACAAAACAAAACACAAATTGTGTACCTGCTCTGCATATATGAATACTGATGAACAGCTCTGATTTTAATAAGGGGGATAAAAAATTGACATGGGCAGATTAAACCTCCTACATGCCTAACCCAAATTATGCCACTAGACTGTTTAAGAGTATGAATATTTATTGCATTGCATCTGTGCATTTAAGAATTTTGATCCTACTGTCCTTTTTAAAACAAAGTGGTATTGTGAACAGTATTATGAGAAAGAGATGGACTAAGTGTCAGCCCAGTCTTATATTCACAATAAATATTCACAATAATAGTTTGAATGTCACTTGAGGAAAGCGATATATTTGTTGTAAAAAAAAAAATAATAACTTCCTTGTTTACAACAGCATTTTAGTCTCTTGCAATTCAAGAGTCTTTACTGCTGACTCACTCATTAAAACTTTTCTAATAGTGGAACTATGAAATCATCATCACGAATACAGACGATTCCCAATACTAAATAGTATTATTAAATACCACTATTATTTGCATAAAATATTATTTATTGAATAATAAAATTGAACAAACAACAGCAGGCATCATAAAAGTTGCTAGGAAATTGACCCTTCACAAACAGCTTGATTGACAGGCGATCTGACCAATCATAACGTTGAATCCGACAAACAAATCAGACAGGAGAGTAAATTAACTTCGGTGGACTTAAACTTGAAAAATGGTGTGTATTGGTGTGTATTGTGTATGGTGTGTACATCTTTCCGCAGTTTAAATAAGATATGTTCTGATGTTTATTCTTTTAAGAATATAGCGATCTGTCACGACACATTAGAGTCACAAAACTGTATTTATTGTTAAATTTCTTTTAAAAATGACAACATTTTAAAGCTGAGACCTTGTTTCATACCAAAAGTAGCCTGCTCTTTCTTGTCTGTTAAGTAAATTACAATTACCTAACGTTGGTTATATAGTTGTCGCTCTTTTTCATAACAGAACAGTATATGAACACACCAGTATTCAGTGCTACAAATCAGACTGCCAACCATATTTTACTGCTGTATGAGCAAAAGCTACTGAAATCTAGTTTAGTTGAGTCTTAAGGATGGCTGTCACAGGGCTTTGTCTAAATATAGTTTAAAGTCCAATCACATGTCAGCAATTCCCGATTTGTTTCACCAGTATGCAGGGATGATGGGTTTTCAAGTCCTGGATGAACACAATCCTTCAGCTGGAAATACAGAATGGATAGGTGACCAGAAATAGCTGAAAAGAATGGCAAGCCTGACATGTTGCACTTGTTGACTGAGACCAGGCCGTTGACACTAAATTGTAATAGATATTGGCGGCCTGTGAAGAAAAGGAATGAGAAAAAAAAAACAATTTCCAGGGTCCTGACAAGACCAGGACTTTAATGAGGAGCTGAGTAGAGTAGTTCAAAAAAAAATCTGGTTTTCATTAAGTTGTGGAGCATGAAGCATCTAGACATGTCCAATGTCATTTGTCTACATATAAATATGAACACTTGATTTGTGGTATAAAACGTTTTTTATTTTGCCATATATATATATATATACTTTTTGCCATAGGATGGGCTCCCCCTGACAAGGTTTTTTTACAATACCTCATCACAATTTTTTTTCTTCACACATTTGTGTTCCTGAAAGTAATATTTGAAACATGAAACGCTATTTGTGCAACATGAATTGAATACTATCACATCTTTTTCATTCGCGATGCTTTTCACTGGAGATCTCATTTTTATTTGTGGAAAAATAAATATAGACCACTAAGACGGCATATAGACCACAAGTCGGCATGTTGAGAACACAAGATCAGCCAAGTACAATTCAATTTATAAGTGGACAATTTTTCTCATGGAATAAATTACACTGGTACTGGTGTTTTTGTATAATCAAAAGAGATTTGGTGAAAGGAATTCTTGGCTGGGAGAGAGTCCTATTGAGCTTGAGTCAAAATCAATGCAAAGATCTTTTTTCAGATTACAGATGCAGAGGCAGATGGGGGGATGAGTTACCAGCATGGCAGTGAAAAGAAACACCATCTGATTAGAGGCTGTTCCAAACAATCTGGCTTGAAGAAGAAAAGCACCTCTGATCCTCATGGAACCCCTGTGGGTTGATAAGAGTGGGCTTTTTCATCTTTTTTAACAGCTTAATGAAAAATTATATGATTAAAGTGGACATGCCATTCACCACACAAAACTGAAGAAAGCAAACATAAAATGTTTCTGCTGCATGTATTAAAGTGCATTGAATGCATTAAAACTAAGAATACAAAGGTCTACAGTCATGGGATGGATAAAAGCAGATAATGAGTGTATAGAGAGTTCTAGCGATCTTTCATAGAGATGCTGTGGACAAACATATTCATAAAGCCAATTATAAAATGAACTGATTTAAAAGATTTTTTAAAATATACAATGTAGTTTTGATTTTGAAAAATGTCAAGTCTCCTGTCAAACAAACCAACTAATTACTGGGAGTTATTAGAATTAGGGCTGGTTCGAATACCATTTTTTGCGCTTTGAAGTGGAATCAATATCGAATATTCGAAGCTTCGGTGGGAGGGGCTAAGGGCTGGGAATTCAGCTCCAATATGCTCACACAACGAGTCTAGGGCAGTGGTTTTAAAACCCTGGGTTGCGACCATCGGGTGGGGGTAGTCGAACCGACTTAAAAAATAGGTCGCCAGGATGATTTCCGGAAGATGTGTATGTAAGGAAGTTCAAGACTCTGGGAAGGATGCGGGAAACTGCAAACGTACTTTAATAACAAAATAAACATTAACAAAACGAAAGTAAACGGCAGCCGCTTCACGCCAGACTCCATCTGTGTTTGCGTTGATCAGTCAGAATCCACTCACTGCTCAAAACGCTGGATTTTTTGTTCAGTCCTAAATTCTGCAAGCTAATTAATCCTCTCATTATAACAAAGCCTGTAGACGCGCTTAGAATGCACGTTCATGCCGCCAAGAGTTTTACGCGATCCTTAAAAAGAAACCGAAATTAAAACGCGCGCGCACATTGAAAAGCAATTTTAATACTATAGAGCCATGTCATGCGCGCAAATTAGGCTATATAATATATCTAGGCTTTATAACTGTTGCTGTGAGTTCTTTATAGGATACAGGCTGCGTGGCGAACGCGTCGCGGATTTGCTGCGTGTTGATTTTTCTTTCTGTGCCTATGTTAACAGATTAGAGCAGCCACACTGTCTGCGGAATCCGCGCTTATATCAGGTGTGGTCCAACCACACCGCAACCGCGACCCCGCGACAGAATAGAACTGAAGCGGATTTTTTCCGCAGCAGTCACGTAACAAACCCGCTCCACGTCCGCCATGCAGGCAGTGTGTCTCAGAGGCTTCGGTGGAAAACGGTATGCATCTCCGCTCACATGCTCTGTTAGGCAGGCTAGATTGCTCACATTTCAATGAACAAAAATATTTCTTTATATTTCAAACTTTAAAATAAATCACAACCAGGTTGCAAACTATAGTGACACTATAGTACAGTCTTTTCTCCGTGGCTTGCTGACAGCTCTCCCCCTCCCGTTCACTAATGGGCCATTCAAGCGCGAATGAGAACTGTTCGCGGGGGAAGTCACGTGTTGAAAAAAAAAAAGAATATTCGAATCTCAGAATTGAAAATCGAATGCCAACCCACCGAACGAATATTCGAATATTCGACTATTCTAGTACAGCCCTAATTAGAATTGGTCATTCATTGCACCAGTTTCCTATCTTTCAGCATGGCTGAATCAAAAAAGAAAGGTATCATTACATATAATGTGTTAGAAAGGTCAAAGAACAAGAGAAAGGGAGCCATGAGCATGTACATGAGAGGCTGAAGGATAGAAAGCATCCAGACCCTATCAAGAAACCTAAAGTGTTTCATTTTCACTCAAGAGAACCTGACATGACCATACTTCATCCCCCACATACGCTCTAGATCATTCCTTGCTAAAAATACTCTTTATATTCAGTGACCTAAACCTTTAAGTTAATAATCCTGGGTCTGTGTGCAATTAGGCTAGTGATGTGCACATATTTTGTTATTCAAACCACCCTTTAAAAAGGTGTGACATCTACGACTGGATATATATTACCTGTATGAATCCCCATGAATTCATGCAGAAATTCATCTCATGATTTATCAGGAAGGTTTTTTTATTCAATTAATACATTACCTAATGGGTACATCATCATGATTTATGATTTACTACACATGATCATGGTTGTTTTCTTTGTTCACAAAAAAAAAGGTCTTTGGTATTTGCATCATAATGAATTCATGAATTTGTACATAAAAATAGCATTATTTTGTTCATGTGAGACTACTTGAATTATTAAAGGAATATACAAAAATCCACATTACCTAATGCATGCATACCGGCTAGACTGTATATCAACTGTTTTTTTGTTTGTTTGTTTGTTTTTTATTCTTCATGGTAGCCTGCAGGTAAATGGACAAACCCCAACACTGGCCAATCACAACACAACAGTAGTCGTCATTAACTATTAGCTTCTCATGACTTCATCGTGTGTGGCCCCTCAAGTAAAGTGGTGACCAGACCCCCAACATTGGCCAATCACAGCACATATAGCACATGAATTCTGTTGACATCACTGATCTCTATTATAGATCAGTGGTTGACATCCAAATACAGTAGTTGTCATTAATTAAGCATTAGCTTCTCATTACTTCATCATGTATGTGACCCCTCAACTAAAGTGGTGACCAGACCCCAACAGACCCCAAATACAGTAGTCGTCATTATCTAGGCATTAGCTTCAGTATTTCAAAGGACCAAATCATCACACACATGATGAAGTCCTAAAAAGCTAATGCTTAGTTAATGATGAGTACTGTATTTGGATGTCAACAGGATTCATGAAATGTGCTGCTACTGGCCAATGTTGGGGTCTGTCCATTTACCTGTAGGCTGCTATGAAGAATATATGAACATGCTTGATAACTCAGATAATTAATGAAAAACATTATTTCAAACATTAAGTGATAATCTGTTCTAGCCTGTATGCATGCATGAGGTAATGTGGATTTTTTTTTTTTTTTTTTTTTTTGGTGAACAAAGGAAAACATCATGGTCATGTGTAATAAATCATAAATCATGATGATGTACCCATCTTAGTAAATGTATTAATTAAGGTGTTGTTCATCCATGAACATGTTCATCCATGTTCATCTTTTGAACTCATGTTAGTTCCTGTTAAATCATGAGATATTAATGCATGGCAATTCATGTACCCTTACCATAAAGTATTACCCAAGACACAAAGCATTATGTGAAACAACAAGAGAAGTATATTTTATCCTTACCCATTTTCCTGGGATTGACTGCTGAGTCTGGGAACTGTGTGAAGAAATCTTGGTTGGGTCCTCATGAATCCTGGGTAGCACATGGGAGCCAGACTGGAACGAAGCAGGACACACTTACGAAAGGCCATGCTGTCCTGCTGTGCAAGCGTGTGTGCATATGGGCATTTGAATGAAGAGGCTCTGCATCTAATTTTGTTCTCTGTTCTCTGTTTCAAGGACAAAGCTGTCAGCTCCATGGGAAGGCCAACCCCGAGGTGGACAAGGTTAAACACACAAAGAAAAGGAGAGAGAGAGTGAAGCCTTGGTCTTACAGGTCATGAATAGTTTACAGAAAAGAAACCAGCACAAGAAAATATACATTTCCTTTATCTTTAAATTAAAATTCAGTTTTTGACAGGGTTTTGTTATCTGATAGTTCCCTGTTATACTGGTTCATGGTGCACTCAGATGTTGATCTAGGGATCAGATGAGATCATGATATTCAGTTCGGATCAAATTATGGATCATGAGTGTCAGATCAAAGATCAAACTAAAGGCCCTCTGGCATCTAACAATTTCTGCAAGGGTTTCTTTTGTTCAAGGTTTGATCTTGATGCAATAAATCAGAGATTTATTGGAAAGTTTGTACACCACTAGAACAAATTCAGAACAAATCTTCTTTTTTTAGTCTGTAATGACAACCGACCTATTTGTTCTTCAATTTAGATTTAAGTGCAGTTTTAATGTTCCGTGAGGTTTACTTTTAATGTTAATAACGTTTTTTGCACAAAAAGACTATGTGAAAGAAAAAAATTATTTTCAACCCTCCAGCCCTGACCCTCTGTCTAAAACTCCTCTGGTCTTTAAGACTTCAGTAAATCGCCTCTGTTATGATTGGCTTACATAATTGCATAGAAAACTGTATCAAGCCCTCTCTCTATTGCTTGCAAGTGTTTGACTACATAATAAAAATAAAAATCATTGTAAAACCTTTACTTGCAGTTTGTGATGTAGTTTTAGTCAGCGTTTTAGTCTCTTTCAATACAAAAGTCTTTATTGCTGACACTCATAAAAACTTTTCTAATGGTGGAACTATGAAATCATCATCACGAATAAAGACGATTCCCAATACTTAATGTTATTATTAAATACCACTATTATTTGTATAAAATATTACTTATGGAATAACAATATTAAATAAACAACAGCAGCTATCCTAAAAGTTAATAAGCAACTGACCCTTTGCAAACAGCTTGATTGACAGGCAAAATGATCTGACCAATCATAACGCTGAATCCACCATTCTGTCAGACAAACACATCAGACAGGAGAGTAGATTAATTTTGGTGGACTTAAACTTGAAAAATTGTGTGTATTGACATGTTTCTGCAATTGAAATAAAATATGTTCTGATGTTTATTCATGTTTTTTGTGTGTGTGTGTGTGTGTTTTAAGAAAAGAAGAAAAGACAATCAGTTCACGTGTCTTTGATCAAGTAAGATCATTTGATACCCAGCGGGCACCCTGACATCAATTTGACATCAAATATTAATCAAGATTTGATCGGTTTGATATATAACATTATTTTGAATTCACCTTGGATGACAATTTCTTCCAGTGGTTATTGGAAGAAAATAGGAAGTTAATCCCACACTGAAAATGGATTATTGTATATGTAGGTCAATATGTTTGACGTTCAATTGACATCAAATCGATGTCATGTTTTAGGCATCAAACTAATGTCATATTGACATCAATGGTTTTGGTCATTTAGCATTTTTTTTTTATTTTACATTGGGTCTAATTTTTCAAACAGAAAAAAACATTTACATTTCTAGTCTGAAGGACTCTACAAATTCATTCTACAAAATTATTCAGATTTCCTTTCAATATCTAGATCAGACTGTAAAAAAGTTTGTTCGCTGCTGTTTAATGCCACACACCACTGTCAATCAAGTCAAAGCCACAGCAGTCTTAAGACGAACAGCCTCGTTATATCAGGTGGGTAAATGTGCTGACATTAAATGTAAAACATATATATTGGGCAACATGTTGTCTTGTGTAATTTTGAACACTTAGAGGGACACTTTTAATGAAATATTAGGAATTAGTGCACTGTTTTTGTTACTTTTTGTGTTTTATATTTTTCCACCAGAGAACGCAGCAAAATGCAGTACTATTTGTATACATGAGATCCATATGTGTTAGATTTTCATGCTCTTGTTATTTCCATGTAGTGTACATTCAGCTCAGAATTTGGGAGTCGGATTTGTAACCGAAAGGTTGCGAGTTTGAGTGCCAGGTCCGGCAGGGATTGTTGGTGGGGTTCACTACTCGGTGTGTGCACTTGGATGGGTTAAATGCAGAGCACAACTTCCAAGTATGGATTGCCACACTTCCTTTCCTTTTTCAGGATATACCTTTTGTGTTATTATTTTAGTGGTCAAAAAGACAAAGTGTAGATGTCAATTTGATGTCAAGTTTTTGACGTCATTTTGATTTGCGTTTCTGACCTGTCTTGACATTTTTTTAATGTCAATGTTTGACGTCAATCTGATGTCAATTCAAGTCAAGGTACTATAATGTAATAATGTTAGGCCTGACATGACCGAGACCGAGACCAGGCCTTTGACACTGAATTCTAATAAATATTGGCTGCCTGTGAAGAAAAGAAATGAGGAGCTCTAATGAGGAGCTAAGTAGAGTAGTTCTTCAAGGAAAGACCAGTAGCAATACAAATGTATAATCCGCCACTGTTATGATTGGCTTACGTCATTGCGTAGGAAACCGAATCAATGCCCCGCTCCCTCTCTATTTCATGCGAGTGCTTTCTTAACATAATTAAAAAAAATAAATAGTTGTAAAACCTTTACTGACACTTTGTGATGCAGCGTCAGTCAGATGTAGCATCACTTCATCTTTCAACAAATGTTTCTTTGGCAAAACGCGAGGCGCCGGGGGCGCATAAACCGCGCAGAACGCTCACTGCCAACCGAAAACAATTAAAAAAAAGGCGCGTCGCACTGCACAAAACGCGTTCTGTCTGTCTGCGTTCTGCCACACCAAACGCGCTTTTTAGGCTGCGTGTCCACCAAGGCGTTTTTCCCTGCGGCGCCGAGAAAAAAAAACGCCCGAACGCTCAGCACTCGGCACGCTCCTGGCGTTTTAAAAAACGCGGCGCTTCCATTTAGAACAATTGAAAAAATACGCTAGCTGCGGGGAAAAACCAAGCGGCAACCTCCCGCTCTCGCTCTCGCTCTTGAAACAATACGGAAGTGTCTGAAGCTGCAGTTCACGTCTAGCCGCTTGAGGCTGGCTCCAAAAGGGAGCAAATCCCCATAGACTCTCTTCTTCTTCTTCTTCTTCTTCTTCTTCTTCT
This sequence comes from Cirrhinus molitorella, assembly GCA_033026305.1. Classification (NCBI taxonomy): domain Eukaryota; kingdom Metazoa; phylum Chordata; class Actinopteri; order Cypriniformes; family Cyprinidae; genus Cirrhinus; species Cirrhinus molitorella. The sequence goes on along the minus strand of CM065119.1, from coordinate 14,189,907 downwards.
TTTGAATTTGATTAGCGGCTGACAACCAACTTGAAAGGTGCATTACCGCCACCTACCAGACTGGAGTGTGGAACAGTGTGTGACAGAACAAGGGAACTTATATAAAGTGGGGGAAGAAGAAAAAAAAAAAAAAACCTTATATAAATAAATAAATAAATGTATCTATATTGACCTTATATTCTTTCCATCAAACCTGTATTTTTGAGAAAAGTAATGAGATGGTTAATAATATTCCAAGAACTTCCTTCTAAGATATTCTGAATATTGACAGTTGTGACGTCATTCTTTAACACTTCAAATAATTCCCTTCTTTCATCCTCATATTTTCCACATTCCAGTAACACATGTGAAACTGATTCCATAACCTCACAATTTTCACATAAACCAGGTGGATGTTTGCCAATTTTGTGTAGTGTCTGATTTAATCCAGTATGCCCTATTCTAAGTCGAGTGAGAAGAACCTCTTCTTTTCGGTTCCTGCCCCTCGTTCTACCAACCCCGACTTTTCCCTGAATACTATATAAATGCCGACCTGTATCATTTAATTCCCAGAGTCGTTGCCAGTTTCTCATCATACAAGTTTTTATAATACTTTTCCCTTCAGCTCTACTTATTCCGACACTTAACTCCACAGATTGGCGGTTCAATGATAGTTTAGCTAGCTTATCCACATCTTCATTTCCCTGCACTCCTACATGTGCGGGAACCCAAACAAAGCCAACATTCAATCCCTTCTTATGCAAAAGGAATAGAATTTCATGAATTTTATTAACTATGTCTAACCTGCATGATTTCATAGTTTTAATGCTTATAAGAGCTGACCAGCTGTCTGTTGCAATTATTGCGTTGTTCTCATTATTTTCCTGTATCCATTCTAAAGCTGTAAATATAGCCACAAGTTCGACTGTATATACTGATAAATTATCTGTAGTTCTTTTAGTTATAGCCAATTCATATTGGGGAATAAATACTACCATTCCTGTACGTCCTGTCTCTGGGTCTTTAGAACCATCTGTAAATAACATTAACTTACCCATATATTGCTGATTAATGTAATTTTGTGCTAATATACCTTTAGGGATCTGTCCCGAGTTATCTTTTATTTGACATTGGATATCTAAATCTATTGTTGGCATCACAAACAACCATGGTGGAGTATCCGAAAAGCAGACTGTTGAGCTGTATTGCATATCACACAGTCCTTCATTTTCTGCTGTAACATTCCCTATCCATCCAAAGCTTCTGATGTTGCACTTACTGTGTTCCCAACACTCCTCTAAAGACTTTTTCCCATAGACTCTCGTGTTAAACTGTTCAACTTTATAACAGATAAAAACATGTTTACAGCCTGGTACAAAAAGTGGTTTTGGTTTTTACAACTAGTTTTGCCCTTTATGACAACTCTGAGGGGGGTGAATTTTTTTCTAACTCACCTTAAATTATATTAAGCATTAAAATTCTGCATAATTAAGGGCGTGGCCACTTGAGTGACAGGTGTCAGGCAGCCGTCACATTACCTCAGCTTATTCCAGCAGTTGAACCTGGCATCTCAGCTGTGTTATTGCGTTTGTTTTTTCTTAGGGTGTTACTTTATCAGGATTATTTTAATACATTTAAAAACCAGACATCTTAGCTCCACCCACATCCCGCCTCTTTGTCCATTTTCTATTTTCCTGGAGTGACGCGCGGTGACGCGCTTCCAAAATGGCGACAACAGGCCCTGTCCAACTTTTGCTTCAAAAACGCTCTTCAGAAACCTACGGGTGATGTCACTGACACTACGTCCATGTTTTTTACAGTCTATGGGAAAAATGCTTTGGTGGACATGCAGCCATAGTTTTTCATGGGATTTCAGTAAAAGACACCATTAACATTATATTAAGCCATACAAGTCTTAATACCCAGGGATCCCTTGAAACTGTGTGTGTCTTTTATTGCCATTTTCAATCTATAAAATAAAATCCCTTAGAAACCAACAATTACAAAACTTTCAATACATGCAGTACAAAACAACAAAAACAAAACAGTGTCCTTCACAGAATACTCATTTACCTTTTATGAGGCTTGCTTTTTTTCTTTCTCTCTCTTTGTCAGCAGGGATAAAATAGCATTTATTGGCATTCAGATAGGGTTCAATAATTTTTTGTTATAAAACATTCACAGCTGGGCCAACAAATATCAGCTTTATAATGTGATGCAAAATGAGCAGCTTTGATCTTAAGGTCATATTCAATTTTAAAAGACAAATCAGCCAGGCAAGAAGTACACACAAAAGGGAAAGTACACTAGTACAGAGCTCATTTTGATTCTCAATGTACGATTCTTAGCAACATTGATCCATTATAGGAAAAATCTTTTTGACAAAAACTAACCATAAAAAAGTTGTCTTCACAGTGATATTAAAGATATTAATAGATATAATATATAATATTTTTATAGTATAAGATATAATATTTTTACAGAACCTCTTCTTATTCTGTACACATCTGGGATATAATGTTTGAGATAATGTTTGAGATTCAGACAGGGTTATTATTAACTACAACTGAAACTAAAACAAAAACCATTTAAAAAATGTTAAATAAAATTAAATATAAAAAAGTTTTCTTTAAACTTAATTTAATTTAACTTTGTATTAAAATAACTAATACTACAACTGAAATGAAAATAATAAAATTTCTCTCTCTCTCTCTCTCTCTCTCTATATATATATATATATATATATATATATACATACATACAGTTGACAGAAGACAAAATTATTATCATTATTTTTCAAATAACTCCCAAGTGTTGTTTAACAGAAAGATGATTTTTTCAACACAGCATTTTTAAACATAATACTTTATTCAGGAAGCTTTTAGGGTTTGTAATACAAATAGAAATAAATGTATAACCAAGAATTTTAAAAAGTCTACTGGTAAAAATTATTAGCCCTCTGATGTTAATAGTCAATAGTGTATGCCTTTTGCTTGATAACAGCCTTTAGTCGTTTGCTGTAGTTCTCAACAAGTTTCAAGCATGTCTCCTGAGGAATGACAGCCCATTCTTCCTTAGCAAATCTCTCAAGCTCCTCCAGATTTGTTGGTCTTCTGGCACAAACTCTGGACTTTAGTGTGCCCCACAGATTTTCTATTGGATTCAAGTCTGGGCTTTGTGCAGGCCAGTCAAGTACACTCACTTTGCTCATTTGGAGATATTTCTTCACCAGAAGTGAGGTATGCTTTGGGTCGTAATCATGCTGAAAGACAAAATGTCGACCCAAACCAAGTTTTCTTGCAGACTGTCTGAGGTAGTCTTTCAAAATCTTCTCATAGTCTTCCTTTTTCATGTTTCCTTCAACCCTGACGAGATTCCCAGTTCCAAACGCACTGAAACATCCCCACAGCATTATACTCCCACCACCATGTTTCACTGTGGGAACGGTGTTCTTGGGGTTGAATGCCTCTCCCTTCTTTCTCCAAACATAGGCAACATCTATATGGCCAAAAAGCTCTTGTTTTGTCTCATCTGACCAAAGGACACATTTCCAGTATGCACTACATTCCCCCAGGTTGTCCGTAGCAAACTTCATTCTAGCTTGGAGGTGTCTCTTCTTTAGAAGTGGAGTCTTTCTTGGTCAGCAACCTCGCAGTTCATTTCTGTGCAGGGCTTTCCAGATTTAGCTAGGTCATTCACTAGTGTCTTGTCAGTTGTTCTTGGGTCTTTAGAAACCTCTCTTACTAGTTTTCTTTCCAAAGTTTTTGACATTTTTCACTTTCTGTCTCTGCCCGTCTTGTTCTCCACTGTGTTGGTCTCTTTAAACTTCTTGATAATGCATCTCACTGCAGTTCTTGACACTTGAAAACGCTTTGATAAACGTGTGTATCCTTCTCCATCTTTATGAGCATTAACAACTCTTTCTCTCAAGTCCAAACTAATTTCTTTTGTCTTTGCCATGATGACAGTGCATATTATTTTACTAGTTGTTTCACAAGATACTAACCCTCAGCTTAAAGAGCAATTTAAAGGCTTAACTAGGTTAATCAGGCAAATTAGGTTAATTTGGCAAGTCATTGGACAACAGTGGTTTGTTCTATAGCTCAATGGTTTTCAATCCTGGCCCTGGGGACCCACTGCTCTGCATGTTTTGTATGTATCCCTTATCTGACACACTCAGTTAAGTACATGGATCTCTCCTAATGAGCTGATGATCTGAATCAGGTCTGTTAAATAAGGGAAACACACAAAATGAGTAGTGGGTCCCTAGGACCAGGATTGAAAACCACTGCTATAGCTAATCAGACTAATAATATTGACCTTAGCGTTTTTTTATTTATTTATTTTTTAATTCTTTTATTCAAGCAACTATAAGAAATCAGAATTTCACTTGAAGGAAAAATAGGATAATAGAAAATAATGTGAAAACATTATCTTGCTCTGTTAAACATCACTTGGGATGTTAATATTCTAAAAAAAAAATAATAATAATAATGTAATAATTTTTTCTACTGTATATAAACTAACTACTAAAAATTGACATACACAACTAAATTACTAAAACATTAGGTGAAACTGACTAAAACAACAACAATAATAGTATTGTTGGTGAGTAACTAGTTACATGATATATGTACAAAATAAATGTAACTGTAATGTTTTTTTTCTTTGCAAATATTTGATTAAAAAAACAGTATAATAGCTAATAAACTACATCTTCATTTTTAATCTGTATTTAACCTCAGAACAACCTCATATATAATCTTTTTTTTATAATCTTAATTCAAGTGAAGAGGTATTTTGAAACTCTGACAGTTATCAGTGTTGAGCACTACTGTAAAGTTAACCCTGCCTGCTTTAAATGTTTCAAAATGATTAAGAGTTGAAAACATTAGTTAGAAATTTAGAAAAGTAATCAAAACATAATCAGTCACATTCATTTCAATAGGTAAACTACTTATTACATTTTTTAAAAAGTGATTGTGTCATACACTGTTACAATACTACAGTTTACTTATTTTTAGCATTCTTGATAAAATGTATTATTTAAATATTTTTCAAATGTATCCATTATTACTTTTATTTATCATTACTTAGACTCTCAAAACACGTTCTCAAACGTATTCAAATCTATTATGTCATTACATTCTGGAACTGACAGATGCCATTTTACTTAAACTGTCAAAATGTCTTCCCTAATAAATAAGCTCTGTCTAGAATCTTATGTGAAATATGTATGGGATTAATGTGCTTCTGATTGGTGTACAGATTGCTTTCATTGACTAAAAGATTGTAAAGGTGTCTGAACTCACACAAAAGGTTCACAGCCAGCTGGTTCTCTGTGAATAAAATAAGTTTTGCATGCTCTTGTGAAATACTTACATAAATAATGATACAGCTTTATTCCATCCTCAAAACCGTAGACATGCTCACTTTCATTGCATATTTAATATTGCATGCTTTTCAAAGCAAAAACCTTGACACTAAGAGAAAAAAGAGAAAGAGGGGGCTAGGAAATGCCACTGGATCTCCAAGAAAACCTTTATTATATCTATGAATGTACTAGACAGGCGGTAACACTTCTGAAAGTGAAGGTGAAGGATAATTTACTGTCAAACTTTCTGGGATACATACTTACAAAAACATTCTATGTTTTGTATCTGTCAGCTCCAGGGGCTTTCTGAAGGCCAACGGGAAGAATTTTAACCTTCAGCTGATAACAGTGTCCATTACCATGTGCTCGTTGGCCTTGAGAAACTTAAGGGCTGTTCTTTAAACAAACATCTGTTTTTTTGTTTGTTTGTTTGTTTTTCCACAATAAAAATGTACATTACAAACAAAGAAAAGAGGCATCTTAAAAAGCTTACAAAAAACAAGTCACATGCTTATTGTCAACACATTTTACTGTGGCTCTGATGACATTTGCTTTTAGTTTTTTGTTTGTTTGTTTGTTTGTTTGTTTTCACAGACAAACATTAATCTGGGGTGAAACATACAATTTTTTTTGTCAAGATCATGTTGCCTGAACATTACATTTACATTTAATCATTTAGTAGATGCTTTTATCCAAAATGACATGCAAATGATGATAGAAGCAATCAAAACATAAGTAACAAATATATGTGTTGTGACAAGTCCCGGTTAGTCTAATGCAGTACACGCAGCATTTTTATTTTTATTTATTTTATTTTATTTTTTTTTTGTATAAATTAACTGAAAAAAAGTAGACAGGAAATAGAATAGAGACTCTGACTGATAGAACCTAGTGATGCAGCGACGTGGTCCAAGAACTGAGCCCTGAAGCACCCCAGTAGCTAAACATAGTGACATGGACAATTAACCCATCGAAAATACCTTGAAGGACCAATCTAAGAGGTAGGACTTGAAGCACTGAAGTCCTGATCCTAAGATGCCTTTTGTCATGAGAGTTGAGAGGAGGATCTGGTGGTTTACCATGTAAAAAGCAGCGGACAAGATAAGTATTTAAAATTTGGAGGCCATTCTTATCAGCCTTTGGGATTTAACAACCAAGAGCAGGGCAATCTCGGTTGAACGTCCACTTCTGAAGCAAAAGTATTCATACCCCTTCTTTTTTTCACATTACATGTTGCTGCCTTTTGTTAAAAACTGCTTTAAATTACTTTTTCCCCCCACATCATTCTACACTCCATACACCATAATGCCAAAGCAAAAAACAGTTTTTAACATCTTTGCAAATTGTATTAAAAATAAAAAATTATTCCATTGCATAAGTTTTTGGGACAGTTGAAATTTAGCTCAGGAGCATTCATATTGCTTGTAGATGTTACAACACTTCAAGTGACGTTAACCTGTGAAAAATTCAACTGAATGGATATGATTTGGAAAGGCACAAACATCTTAACAAAAGGCCTAACAGCTGAAAATGCATATAAGAGCAAAAACCTAGCCCTGAGGTAAAATAATAATAATAATAATAATAATAATAATAATAATATAAAACTGCCTGTAAAGCTCAGAGACAGGATTGTATCAAGCCACACATCTAGGGAAGAGTTCAGGAATAAAAATAGCTGCATTGAAGGGTCACAGAAGCATGTCTCCGTTACCCTTAATGGAAGCACCTAAAGGACTCTCAGATTGTGAGAAACAAGATTCTGTGGTCTAATGAACCTCAATTCCAAGCATCATGTTGGAAGGAAACCAGGAGCAGCTCATCACCTGCACAGTACTATCCCAAAAGAAACTGCCAAATGTTGTTCATATCTTGTTGCATCATACCCAAAAATACTTGACGCTGTAAAGGCGCTTCAACTACGTACTGGGTTAAGAGTATGAATACTTATGCACTTATGTACTTAGTTCAGTTTTTTCTGGAAAGTAGACTGATGTGGGGGAAAAATATTTAAAACAGTCAGCAACATAAACCATGACAAAAATAAAGGTGTATGAATACTTTAGCAAGACACTGTAATGGACTGTAGTTTTCTAGAGGTGCTGGGTTAAGCTAAATACTGCAGAATGTCTCATGGTTTCTATGCCCACAGTTTGTTAATTACTTTAATGTAATGAAGCTGCAAGCTAAAAAGTAAAAACGTATTATATATTAAATAACTTACACAATTGCAACTTTATATAAACGAAGACAGTTTAATAAATAGAGCAGGACTCATCCAATATGGAACACACCAAAAATAGATTTAGACCATTTAATGCAGAAAAGTAATTTTCATGTGATGAAAAAGTATTTTATGCATGTATCATTCTTAAAACAGCTGAAACGACACTGAACAATTACTACGTAGAAGGTTCCAAGATCATTTCCATATTTTGTGTTAAAACGTGCAGCTAGCATTTGTCTTCATGACACTTTTCTGGATAATGTGTTTTGACAAATGTGTTTACCTCTCCTCTTTGGAAATAGCAGGTTCCCTAATGTTGTTCATGATCTGGTAAGAGAGATGTTTTTCAAAAGATTACGTTCTTTGTGTTATTATCATGCTATTTTTGGGGCTTGTGCCAGCTAAATTTCCAGTTTCCAAAAAAATATTTTTTGCATACATGCTGTGGCATTATCAATCATTTGAGATAAGAAAACCACTGAAAGACAAAATCAATTTAAATAGGAAGGGATTGTATGTTCTTTGCTATTTCCTGTCATTCATTTTGTCCTTAAGGTTTTGAACTCATCTATTTAATGCATGCAATGACTTCGAATTACATTTTTTGAAGCTGACATACAATAATGGCATCCTAGTGTAAGATAGTGTGAATGTGCTTCATTGTAAATGTATTCCATAGTATAGTGTCATTCATCTGCTTTTTGGGGTACATCCTAGTATTTAATTACTGTAGACATGAGAGTGAGCGGGAGGACTCGGATCAGAGTCTCTGAATAATGCGTCTATCAGATTCATGTCACGAAGAGGTTTACTTACACGCCCATTAAGGCAGAGATTCAGACACACATTTCATTAATTCATTTTCATGTTCTGCATGTTTTCATGGAGTCCAAATAAAATAGGAAAAAATAACATGTTCTACAAATCAATAAATCTAGAAGTTTACATACACGTATGAAGATAAATTGACGTCAAAAAGATTTGCAAGCGCAGTGTAAGATTTGTGAGAGTGTGTGTGGCATTGCAAGCGTAAAATAAATTCGCATGTGCAAAATCAGTTTTGTAAAAGTGTAAATCAAGTTGTAAGCTCATGAAAACAGGACTTGCATCATTGTAATAGGTTTCGTAAGTGCAAATCATGTGTTGAAAAACTGTAACTTCATATTCATTTGAAATAAATATGATCTGTATTCTTCTGACCAACGTTTTTTAGGCGCGTACACTTTTGGCACTGTTTTTGCGCTGAAATGCGGCCAAAAGCATTGCTCTTCGGCAAACGGCAATTTGCAAGCAAGAACAGCGGTGTTAACAACCGCAAAACGGATTTGCTCTGAAGAATATGTCTCTGTGTGTAAAATAAAGATGTTGCAAATGTGTTAACAACGTGTTGCGTACGCGGGGCTTAACTTTTCCCGAGATACGCTGATATGCGCTGCACCGTCTTTCCTTCTCCAGCGCTTGCAATTTTGGCACGTTTCTCTCACTGATTTGGGGAATCGAAGTCGGGAGGCGGGACTTATTTCTTCTAACCAATCAAACGATACGCTTGTTCACTCTTTGTTTTCTATCATCTGATTGGCTCAATTGCGTCATTTCGGCTCAGCATCGTCCACGAGGCAGCAGAAATGGTACCTTAATGCACTACACAGACAAATATAACTAGACTTATATAGTTACTCGATCATTTAACCATGGATAAATGAAAGTTGGGAGGTTGTATCAAAGTATAACTAAGTAGCTTAGTACATGTAAGATGTAGTTTAATTTGTCTTGGTACAAGGTTTTATTTTTTTAAATATTGCACCGTTTTGTCCCATGTCTCAAGAATGACTGTATGTGTATATATATATATATATATATATATATATATATATATATACACTGATTAGCTTACACCACTGAACTGACGTCTCATGTGGTAATTTAAACCTAATACAAAGTTAGCTCTCAGAATTATGCAGTGCTCTTTCCTACAATAAAAACAAAACTCTGTGCGGATGGACAAGATGTTCTGGTGGTACTGCAATTTTAGCCATTTTCTTTTACCACGGATACAAAAATCCCACTATGTGCATGAAAATGTACTCCCTAGACTTTGTCTACTGTTTACCGTCTCCACCATTTCCAGCCCTGATTATACTAACTCAGTTTTGAAGATCGCGCATCTCTATTAGATCCTGCTGCTAAAATGATAGAGTAGGCAGATTAACCATGGTTTTATTATAATAAAAATGTAGTAACCATGTTTTTTTGTTTTTTTTTTGGCTGATTGACTTCAATTGGTATAACCAAAGTTTTACTATAAAAACTAGGGATGCTCATTTCGGTTAATTTTCCTGACGGATAACCGCTGCTCGTCAACCGAACATTAACCGTGAAAACGCTGATAAAATTAGAATAATAAATTATTATAATGTATGATGATACATAAAAATTACAAATTTCATTTTTTATTGTATTTTAACTCACAAGCAGCATACAGAGCAGCAGAGCAACAAAAAAAATCACATAGCCTATCCTGATCACACACCAACCGAGAATATCAGAATAAAATAATATAAATAAAAAATAGGCTTACACTTAATATTTGTAATAATTAAATAATAATTTAATTAAGATGACTGATAAAACACACACTGAATCTTTCTATGCGCTTTTGTTCTTCCCGCCAGACATAAAAACATAGCTATAGCAGGCCTACCTCAGTTTACAACCTGGAGTTCAGGATCTGAAAGACGCAACATAACACACAAAACACAAAGCACCGGCAAAAATAATTAATAATGAATGTGTCGGGGGAACAGTACGGCAATATTTGAATAATCCATTAATAAACTATTCTGAGATAGTGTCTCAAAGACCCTGACTTGAACGAACCTTTAGAAATACATGCATCTTTATGGATTACATAATGAAATTGATTTATTTTTTATTTGTTTAGGCATGTAGGCTATTTGTTGAAAAAATGCAAATGTTCGCGCTGGCGCCTCCATTCCCTGCAAAGACGTTTTAGCTTCCCCTCTCCAAAAACAGGATATGCACCTAATAGCGCACATTTGTCTAGGTTTAACATTTAAACTAACATTGTTTTATAGTTACTTTAACTGTTTTAGATCTATAGATTTTATTTCATGCAGGTCATAATGATTTGAGAAGGCAAATTGATCAGACTATGAAAAGTCTGGCCGCTGTTCGTTACTTTAAAAAACAAAAACGTATATTTAACGAACAAAAAAAAGCTCCAAATGTTTTTCTAAATTAACTTAATAAAAGAACGAAACGAAATATAATCACTTTGCCATTACATACCAAATGTAACTATTTTAATTGCTGAAGGAGACTTGCATGGAGACTGGAGCGCTGCCTGTTAACTGTTAGGCCCGCGGCAAAAACACCATGACAAAAATCTGCGGTTAATTTGCGGTTCGAAGCTTTTCATCCCCTGGACATACACTATATTGCCAAAAGTATTCGCTCACCCCCTTCCGATGAACAGGTTTGACTACTTTACAGTACAAATCTTAATTTACCAAAACTGTGGTATCAAAGATGGAAACATAATTCATGTATTTAAAATTTGTATTTCCATCTCTGTTGCAAAAGTTTTGGAAGTGTCTAAAATGACTGTACCCATTTAATTATTACAAATATTAAGTGTAAGCCTATTTTTTATTTATATTATTTTATTCTGATATTCTCGGTTGGTGTGTGATCATTGAGGATATGTGAATTTTTTTGTTGCTCTGTATGCTGCTTGTGAGTTAAAATACAATAAAAAATGAAATTTGTAATTTTTATGTATCATCATACATTATAATAATTTATTATTCTAATTTTATCAGCGTTTTCACGGTTAATGTTCGGTTGACGAGCAGCGGTTATCCGTCAGGAAAATTAACCGAAATGAGCATCCCTAGTTTTTATAGTAAAACTTTGGTTATACCAATTGTATAGAAGAAGTCAATCAGCCAAAAAAAAAAAACAAAAAAAAAAACATGGTTACTACATTTTTATTATAATAAAACCATGGTTAATCTGCCTACTCATTTTAGCAGCAGGATCTAATAGAGATGCGCGATCTTCAAAACTGAGTTAGTATAATCAGGGCTGGAAATGGTGGAGACGGTAAACAGTAGACAAAGTCTAGGGAGTACATTTTCATGCACATAGTGGGATTTTTGTATCCGTGGTAAAAGAAAATGGCTAAAATTGCAGTACCACCAGAACATCTTGTCCATCCGCACAGAGTTTTGTTTTTGGTATTGTAGGAAAGAGCACTGCATAATTCTGAGAGCTAACTTTGTATTAGGTTTAAATTACCACATGAGACGTCAGTTCAGTGGTGTAAGCTAATCAGTGTATATATATATATATATATATATATATACAGTCATTCTTGAGACATGGGACAAAACGGTGCAATATTTAAAAAAATAAAACCTTGTACCAAGACAAATTAAACTACATCTTACATGTACTAAGCTACTTAGTTATACTTTGATACAACCTCCCAACTTTCATTTATCCATGGTTAAATGATCGAGTAACTATATAAGTTATATTAGTTATACTAGTTATATTTGTCTGTGTAGTGCATTAAGGTACCATTTCTGCTGCCTCGTGGACGATGCTGAGCCGAAATGACGCAATTGAGCCAATCAGATGATAGAAAACAAAGAGTGAACAAGCGTATCGTTTGATTGGTTAGAAGAAATAAGTCCCGCCTCCCGACTTCGATTCCCCAAATCAGTGAGAGAAACGTGCCAAAATTGCAAGCGCTGGAGAAGGAAAGACGGTGCAGCGCATATCAGCGTATCTCGGGAAAAGTTAAGCCCCGCGTACGCAACACGTTGTTAACACATTTGCAACATCTTTATTTTACACACAGAGACATATTCTTCAGAGCAAATCCGTTTTGCGGTTGTTAACACCGCTGTTCTTGCTTGCAAATTGCCGTTTGCCGAAGAGCAATGCTTTTGGCCGCATTTCAGCGCACAAACAATGCCAAAAGTGTACGCGCCTAAAAAACGTTGGTCAGAAGAATACAGATCATATTTATTTCAAATGAATATGAAGTTACAGTTTTTCAACACATGATTTGCACTTACGAAACCTATTACAATGATGCAAGTCCTGTTTTCATGAGCTTACAACTTGATTTACACTTTTACAAAACTGATTTTGCACATGCAAATTTATTTTACGCTTGCAATGCCACACACACTCTCACAAATCTTACACTGCGCTTGCAAATCTTTTTGACGTTAATTTATCTCCATATACACGCTACATACACGAACAACGCTGCAAAAATGACGCCCTCTACTGTCGAGTGAAGAAGTAACGTACTTGCTTGGGTCTCTAGAATTACATTATAGTCATGTTCGGAAAAATACTGGAATATTTCACACTAAATTTACTCAATAATTTCATGAAACTTTGCCCTTAGAGATTTTTGTAATACCACACATAAACGGTTCCTATTTCCTGAAAGATGTCACTGAAACGGGTGTCATCATGAGAAACACTAAACCCAGTCAGAGCAACGGCCCGCGCTTTTTTTTTTTTTTTTAACAAATTATAAAAGCTCACTGTCATTCAATTGGGCGCTGGGGTTTGACTTATTAAAGGGCGGCAGGTAGCCAGCGGAATCGGGCCGGTTGCGGCTGAGTGTCGGCTCACTCGGCTGTGTGCCGGCAGCGGCAAGCCAGAAGTGAGCCAGCTCTGGCCCAGTAACGGTTGCCGGATTTGGCTAGGCTTCGGAACTGTGGATCCGGCCCGATTCTGGCTGAGAAACGGCATATTTAACCACATTCAGCCCGACTGTACACTGTAAAAAAAAATTCCGTAAAAAAACGGGAAAAAGTACTGGCAGCTCATTACCCGGACTTTGTACCGTAATTAAAAAACAAACATTTTCTGTTAATTGACAGCCTGCCCACAGTAAAAAAACAGGACTTTTTCTGTGTTTTAATGGTGCATCTATAGTAAAAAAAAAACCCCTCTTTTTTGTGATTTAATGGTATACCTACAATAAAAAAACAGGACATTTACCATTATATAATAGGGTCTGTTATAGGATATTGTACACGTACAAACTGCAAATATTAACTAAATCCATAAAACATACTGGCATCTAAATTACAGACTTTGTCCTGCAATTAATAAAAATAAACATTTCTAAAACAAAACATTTACATTTATCTGAAGTGTGTACCTATAGTAAATTTTTAAACAAACAAACAAACAAATCTTCTGTGAGGAAAAACTGTTCTTTTTTATTAATTATTGATCATGCCTCAAAAACAGATTTCATTGTTTTAGATGATTGAGTTTTAACTAAAACCTATTAAAAATATAATAAAATAAAAACAACAACAACAACAACAACAACATGGAACTTCATTAACATTCATAATATGAACATGTAAACTTAAAAATTACCAATGTGGGTCAAAGTAAAATACAACACAGTTTAGTAATAGAGTGCAGATGAATAAAATTATTGTACATTTTAGACATAACTAAGACATAACATACTATATATTCAGAGAGAACGGCAACTGTTATATTGATGTAGGAAGGTCAGGGTCCTGCTCATGGGCATGACAGAATTCATCTCTTCAGCAGTCATGCTGTATTGGCTGTAAGACAAAAACAATATATTAAATGGCTGTAATTAATGAAAGAAGACATTGTACAGATTATATGAAATCAAATTGACATCAAATTGTCTTAATGATTCTCTATCAGTTGTAGCGGTATGTGGTGGAATACAACGATTTATTAAGAAAGATGTGCATCAAAAAATTGTTTATGTGTGAACATCTTAGCACTTTATTATTATTGTAGCCTATAATAAACCTGGCATTGTTTTATTACGGGCTTTTGACTAATTTGTATGTCGTTTAGGATAAAAATATTCTTAAATGTATATGTAACCTAAATTTAATGATAATAATATTATTTTTATAGGCTAAATAAACGAGTGCACTTGTAAAATGTTTATCATAAAACAATTAATGAAAGCTTATTTTTAAAGGCCTATTACAGTCCCTTTCAAGGTATTTTATTTCTATAGTCTTTGGCTATTATAACACTGCATTCAGTTAGAGAGCAAATAAATTACATCAAATTGACATCAAAACCCATACATTAATTGTGTTGCTTTTTCTATTTTGAAAAATAAAGTTTACAACTGAACCGCTTATTGAACTCTTAACATTTTATTTTAGCCACCAATCAATTATTAATCAATTGTGTTTTATTCTATTGGTGATTAACCTAATGTAAAATAAATGCTAAAAAGAAGACTATTTTGTGAGTGCAGAGCGTCATACTTTAAAGCACCAAAATACAAAACAAATAATGTAGCCTAGGTTATGTTGTCATTCGTTTGCTCTTTAACTGAATGTAATGTTATAATAGGCCTTAATAATAGTTATTTAATAATAACATTTACAGTGAAACTCTGGGGTGAAAAGCTTAGTATAATAAAATCACCTAAATAACTTAACATTAAGAATGAATAGGCCTAAACAAAATATAAAAGGTCATTTAAAATAAGCATTCATTAATTATTTTATTATAAATATTTTACACGTGCACTCATTTATTTAGCCTATGAATAATAATAATAATTATTATTATTATTGTTATTACTATTGCATTTAGGTTACATTTACATTTAAAAATATTTTAGCCAATGCCAGGTTTATTATACAATAATAATAATCAAAAATAAAAAAAAATTTTGACGCATATTTTTCTTATTAATATTATTATATTCCACCACATACCCGCTACAACTGATAGAGAATCACTAAAGACAATTTGATGTAGGCCTATTCCGCATAATAATATGCAATAAAACAATATACAATATGATTCGCCAGGATCTTGCTGTTCTTCAATAAGCTAATGAATCCGTGAGTACAGTTTATAAACCCGTGAGAACGGATTGTGAAAACGTGCGCACGGATTATGAATTTGTGGGTACGAATTGAAAAACCGAAAGTACAGTTTGCTAAATCTGACCCCACGGATTGGAAATTTGTGGGTACGGTTTATTAATCCGTACAAATGGGCACCATTTGTTAAACCGAGGGAACAGTTTAAGAATTCGTGAGTACGGTTTATAAACTGAGGGGACGAATTGCAAAACCGTCGCCACGGATTATTATTTTTTTTCTCCTACAGGTGACTTCCCGGGCTCCGTACTACGCGTACTTTTCTTAATTTGCAGATGCTTTTTTATTTGCAAAGCACTGAGCTCACTCGGTCACAATATAAAAAGCACAACCTTAAGCTAAACTGATTAAGTAAAAAGTTTTTTTACAGCCTCGTTGACCTGCATACAGCTGTTTAGCGTCATTACAAACGTGACCGTTCTCAATCAAAATGACACAATTCAGTATACACACAGCAACACAAATGACGAATAGGTAACGTTATATTTAAAATTCATTTTAAATATTTAAAAGCCTTTACACGCCTCAAACGACACCATTAACGTTAGTTAACACAGCAAACTTGACTCGACCAAAACTACTAGACAATAGTTACGAACTTAAACGGTTACGGTACACATATCTATGTATATAACATTTTAAATTTCCATTGAATAATTACCTTTTAAGCCCAACGTGAAGTTTGAGGAGAGGCACAGAGGGGGAGGTTCAAGTTCGCCAAGTTCCCGCCTAAAAAAAAAATACTTGCAATAAAACTGTAAATTCACGGACACTCACCAACTGCCACAAACATTGGGGCTGTTGGCATAAGTAACTTTACAAAAATTCATTCACAGAAAGCTTCTTAGTTTGTAAACGTATGAAAAAAATCATCTGTCCTTTTTAATCTCCCAACAGCACTCACTAACTTTACGTGAACTAGATCCTTCGATTATTCACGTGAACTCCGTATCGTATTTCACATAACCAACCAAGCCAATATCTCATTTAAACAGTCACATTATTAAGTTGCAGTGTTAAATGTTTTATAAAAACACTTACCGCTCAAACAGTTGAATAAAATGTTGTGCTGTAATGACGGCCACCAAGTTGACGGAGCAGAGATGAAGATCCCATAATGCAACGCGAAAATGTAAATAGACGGAAAAATACATGTGAATCACGGAAACGGAAAATTTCTGGTAAAATATACGGTCATACAACTGTTAATATACGGATATTTCTTACAGTGTAGTCCATAAGTGTAAGTCAGAAAAATATTAAAAAATGAAGTTTTACTCCTTGTGTGAATATTTGGTCCTCACACCTCACAATGGAGATCAAACACACAACACACACACAATTAATTAACTAGGCTGAATTACAAAATTGCTAAATATATATATATATATGTATATATATATATATATATATTTTTTTTTTTTTTTTTTTTTTTTACAAAATGCTTTAGAGAAGTCAAACATTTTCCCTGCCAATGTTATTTATTTCATTGTATTACTATATGAAAAAATAATTCTATCATTCATTAGGCTGACCTAAATGGACTTTGTTTATAATTTAAAAATGTTCCCTTCATCTAAATTATATGAACCTTTCTGACTGTGATTGCTCCCCTGACAGCAAATTTCATCCGGCCTGATTCTGGCCCTCACTCCTGCAAATCCGCAAAACGGACTTGGGCCAGTGTCTTTTGGCACAACGGGCCAATACCGGCACGCATCTGGTTTTCGGCTCATCTGGGCCAGCACTGGGCCAGCTCCGTACCAGACTCGGCCCGGATCCGCTCTGCGATAGTAGACCGTGCCCACTGAAACCAGACACGGGCCGGATCCGTCTAGGACTGTGATACAGCACTGAAACGGATGTGACTGTAACGCGGATTTGCCGGTTGAAAACGAATCTGGCACAGAGTCAGATGCTGTCTGGGTCTACACCCCCAAAAATAAAATGGTATCTGGCTGTAACATGCTTTCACCAGGTCTCCCCTTTATAACTCCATTTTCAGGCTTGATAATCATAATGTGGCATAATTGCAAAAACTAATACCTCAGTATGAAGTGGTAAGCTTTTGAGAAAATTGAAATCAGTGAGTGAAACTATCATTACTATTGTAAAAAAAAACTATATATATATATATATATATATATATATATCTATATATATATTTGTGTGTGTGTGTGTGTGTGTGTGTGTGTGTGTGTGTGTGTGTGTGTGTGTAGGCTATGTATGTGTGTATGTCTGTCTGTCATTTTATTTCCCTGGCCAAAAAAAAAAAAATTATTTATTTGTGCCAGGGAAATATAACGCAATGTATAATGACCTAACTATACGTCTCAGATAATAATAATAAAAAAAAAACTACAAAACAGTTATAAATATAACTTTGACTATTTTAAACCTCACGTGCGAAGCCCGCGAAAGAACCAGAGGCTATATAAGCTGCGCTCAGTTCACGTCACGCGCATAGCCGCATAGACTCTGTTTGAATGAGTGGACATCGCTTGACAGAAAAGCTTTTCACAGGTAAAGTATTATTATGTACAAAAGTGTGAATTTAACGGGCTGTCATTTAAATATACAATATCTAAAACTATTGTTCACCTAAACGAGTTTCTCCGTCTTTATTTTCTATGGCCCGCTCTTCAGGACTTCTGATTACCGTTAATGCCGTTATCTGTATGGCGTCATTTGCTCAGATCTGCTAGAATTGAGAAAACCTCACTTTCCACTCGGTCAAGGTAAGGTTAGTTAAAAATATATTCACTTTACAATTATCAACAATTATATTTTCACACTTAAGACTTGTGTTATCGTGTTGTCTCGTAGATTTGAGGGAGCGCGCGACAATGACGCACAGTGAACGCGCGCGCGCTCTCTCAACGTGAGTGCGATAGAGCGAGCGAGCGAGAGACTCACAAGCCAGTGCAGTCATTCTGTATCTTGCATTTGCCATGCTTAACACAATGATTAGTCAATAATCACAGATTAAAAATCTGATAAATAACATATGCATTATCTGACACATACTGAATGATGCCTTTTCTTTTTCTCCTCTTTGTTTTTGTGTCACTGGCTGCTGAACCCCAAAGGCTCCACAGCATTGAGTGTCTTTGGCTTTGTAAGTATATCTTTTTTTTCAGCAGACTGTAAAACAAATTCAAAATATGCAGCAGTTTTTTTTTTTATTAATGTATTCATTAGTGGTTAGTGGAATTTAATTACACAATTATATTCACTATGTGAATAGTGTAGTTTGCTTTACTACTTTTAATCTTTTTGTGATTGCATTTTTTTTTTTTTTTTGTCAGATTTGTCAATATCATCTGAAAAAAGTGCATCTGTGCCATGTGAGTATTGAATGTTATATTTTGCTATAGAATAGATGTGTAAATATATTTATTTTAGAAAATTTAAATCAGATGGTCCATTATTATTATTAACATATTATTAATATTGGCCCAATATTAATATTGTTTTACTGATTGAGTCAGGGTGTTGTGAGTGGTCAAGTAGGGCCAAAATTAATATTAATTGTTACATTTTGAATACTCTTTTACTCATATAGGCCTAGTTGTAAACTGCACTGTTTCACAGGCTGTGATATTCACCAAAGAGTTTATTGCCAAGTAGTGACCATACCATTTAACCCTTGTGCATTGTTCAATTCACTACCCTTTCATTATGTTTGGGATGTAAACATCTTCTAAATTGAACTGCTGTAAAAATGTATCAGATAAATTTTATTTTCCAAATTGTTTTTTGTTTTTTGTTTTTTTTGCATAAATCTGTTAATCAACCTCATTCCTGATCGAAACTACTAAATGTTTAAAAAAAAGTCCAGGATTGGCTTTCATGCATTGTTATTTTTTTGTGCAGCATCAGTTTTTAATTTTTTCTCCCTCATTTACTGTTCATGGCTGTTTTTGCCCCATTGACTTCCATTATAATGACATTTTTTAGACCATAGACCGTCCGTACTTCTCACCATCAAAAGGCAGCAGGTGCATAAATACACTGACTTTGTTTTTGTTTACTCCATGTAGTTGTGAAAGCTGAGGTGCACATTTTGATTTTCTCAGATGCATCAAGGTAAGTGTGCAAAGGTCTTTCTCTCTCTCACACACACACACACTATAACATGCTGTTATACTCCATATAACTTCATATATAAACCAGAAAAAAAAAGTTAAATTTAGTGGATGTTTTCATCCAAAACATAACAGTATAGTGAATTTGCTCAGAGTGTATCGTTGAGTATTTGAGAAATTTCAAAGCATTGTTCCAAAATATGTGTCAAAATAAGATTTTTTTTTTTACCAAAAATCATTCCATTTGGTGAAACGCATACAAAGTTGTGGCCAAATTAAGACACAACAGCACCCCATAGTGGACAAAAACGTCTCCAACAACACATAAGGGTTAAAACTTTATAAAACATTTTTTTTTTTTGTCATTTCAAAAATTTAAAATTGTATTAGTTTAAAGGTACATCTACAGCATAATAAAGTCTGCAAAAAGTGAAAATGTGATGTGAGAATAAAATGAGTGTTTAATCACATAGAATTGTATTTTTATTCGTCATCACCTGGTCTTTGTGCTAAGCTTCAAGTTTAAATAGGCAAACTAGTACCACATATACCAGACTGACAATTTTCTTTTTGAAATATTTTCTGAAAATACTGCAGTGAGCTGGGGACAGAAACTGAGAAGTTTATAAACATGCCATGGCTGAAGAAGAGAGCAGGCCCTACATCAATGAACTTCTATAAGGTATGCTCCAAATGTTGTTACCACTTACCATTGAGATCACTGAGACCTGACTAACTATGTGTCAATATGTGTCCCCTCTTTATCTCTCTCTTTCATTTATTCTGTCCCTCTTTTAGGATAAACTTGAGGTCCTGAGAGTTCTTAGAGTTTCTACAGTGTTTTTATGCATTTGATGAAGTTTTTTTTTAATAATAAATTCAAATAAAAATTTCTTATACAGTATTTATATGGTGTCATTCTTACTTGGGATGGGGCTGAGGTGGTGCATGTGTTTGTGATTTTTGTAAAAAAAAAAAAAAAAACTGGAGGAAAACTTTAATGCATTTTTTGTAGTTTTTAACGAACCATTTAATTACATTTCACTTATACGGGTAGGCTATATACTTTAGCACACAAGCTAATATTGCTTCTTAAATTTTGTTGTTCTTGAATAAATAAATAGATGTCTGTATTTCATATAGCCTACATTTTCATTTGGAATCCAGACTCGGGCCAGTACCGGCTAATTGTGTAATCTATTCTGGCGTGATTGTGGCCCGATGCCGGCAATGTCGGCTAAATTTCGGCAAATGGACTCGGGCCAGTACCGGCGAATTGTACAATCTGTGCTGGCGCGATTGTGGCCCGATGTCGGCAGTGTCGGCTCAGTTTCGGCAGCCGGACTCGGGCCAGCGTATTCGGGCCGATTCTGGGGCGTCATTCATTCCCGTGATCCACACGAGTCCGGCAACCGCATCTGGCCCGAGTCATTTCTTCCGGTTTGCCGGATTCGGGCCGTTATTGGGCCAGATCATTTTGGCTGGAGGCTGCTTTTAAAAAATTAAAGATGCTTTTTTTCTTCGCTTTTATTATTAGTCTTGTTATTTTAATGTCCGAGCTCAAAGTATCACAGTAAAATAATGTGTAGTGCAGTCATCAACTCTTTTTTCCTTAACGCAACCCTTGATTCAGTTTAAAGCAAATTGCTTTGTCAAGGCCATTTTACCCCACCCATGGGGGTGTTTTGCCCCATAGGTGGGGTCTTTTCTGCTTAAAAGGTGGGGTTGACGTTTTAGAGCAAATAAAGACTGTATGGCTGGTTTTGTATAGTCAGTCATGTATAGTAAGTTTTCATTTAGTTTAAAAAAAAAAAAATCAGTATTTACTGTACATTTTGTAAAAAAAAAAAAAAAAAAAGGAATATGCATTTTTACATTGAAACTTACTACATTCTAGTTCAAATGGGTCTGGCTTCCAGTCTCCTCAGCATCCAGCTGTTTTTAGCTGTACAAAACAGCTAATTTTGCTGCTTGATATTGCAAATTAGTGTGTCTTACACTATTATTTTAATGTATCATCTATGAACACACTGGTTTGTAGCGCAAGCTGTTTTTACCATTTACTGCACTTTATTTATCTATCTCATTATTTCCCTACAGCAAATAATGAACCGGCAATCACACCCATAAGCTTACTTTTGCGTTAAAGAAATATACATAAACATAGCTTGCATATTTTGACCATATCTGTTTATAATAATATACACTAGCCATCACAAAACAACTGAAGAATAAGCAAGAACAACATTAGAATGAATTTGTGTTTTTTAATATTTTATTGACAGTTGCAATGAAAATGTTTTAAGCAGCAATCTTTTCTGTGATTGGTTGACAAAAAAACCCCACCTGGAGCCTAAGGGCAGGAAAACGCCCAGGTAACAAGAACACTGTATATAATAAGAACAAGCTTTATATTTTCAATTCAGGAGATCCATGTTCTTGTATATCAAAACAGTTTAGAAAGGATCCAAGAATCAGGCCCGAATGAAGAATTCTTCCAAAGCAGCTGGGGACATATTGCTTCAGTGCAGCATGATGCCACATGAATAAAAATAGAATGAAAACAGATCACAAAAACATCTAAGGCACTGCCTACAAGTGCAGGGCTATTTAAAACTGTGTACACTCTGGGTAAATACTGTTTGGAAATAAAGGGAGAAATCTAACCCCAGATGTTTTTTAAGTGTCGCTCTATTAAAAGATTCTGTAAAATAATACTGCGAAAAAATTCAAATGCCTCAAAAACAAAAGTCTCTTCATTTTTTAAAAAAGCTTAAAATAAGAATAGGATTAAAAACTAAACTAAAATACAGTTTGATATTTTCTCTTCAGTGAAAAGGCACAAACAGGGAGCAGCCACAAACCTGCAGCAGTGAGAAACTATAACTAAAGGAATTATCAACAGGGATCTTCTCAAACACACTCGTTCATTCATTCACTCACACACACACACACACACACACCCTTTTGCTCTTGAGGATTGCCGGTATTGGCTGAGTGGTTGATGGGGAGCAGATAGCCATGAGTTTTAATCCATACTGTAGTTGTTTTATTAGAAAGGCACATAGATACAATGTTATAGCAATAGCTAGGCTATTACACCATCACAATGGCACTGTGAAATTTAATATATCAGCTACACTGATTTGAATTATAGTCTTGGCACACTGACATGTCTCTCTGGAGTGCTTTCGAAACGTATCCTAACACTGGAATGTTTTTTTATACTTCAATTCCTACCGAAATCCCGATTTCACTGAAATTAAAACCCTTTAGTTCGGTTAATCAGCAAACCATTAATGTTTTTCCAATAAAAAAGCTACATCTAGGTCAAAACACAACGCAAAAAAAATAAATCTCCCTTATCATTATGCAGTTACCCAAACAACACTCCAGAATTAAAGGGATTTTTGAACTGTGCAGCATTATTCTATATTTGGCTTTATTTTCTGTTGGAGTGGTGCATTGTGGGTACTGTAGTTCCTCTGCAGGAATGATGCAAAAGGCAGGCTGTAGCTCCCCCTGTTGGCTGACTGCGGTACATTTACATGCACTCAAACTCATCGATTCGCTGTTTGGTGTTTCCAGAGCGGATCTGGCGAAGCGTCTTGTATTTATCACGTCCTGCTCGTACATTCTCTGCGTGGATGATGTCGTTCTGGGTCTTCTTGGTGTCGTCACGAGCATTGGCAAGCTCAGAAGTAAGAGCCTGCGGAAAAAAGAAGCTTTTCAGTTGTTTTCTGTTCAAAGTAAATTACCACTTTTTTTTTTTTTACTATATTCTACAAACCAGTTTGCAATATAATGGTTAAATAAATGGCATTTTTGGATGACTTATCCTTTTAAATAGTGTTTTGAATTTTGTGAGGCAGTTCTCTCACCAGCAGATGTTTCTGCACTCGTTCGTTCTTCTCAGCCTCCGTCATGCGCTCCTCCTCACTCCTGTCTTTATAGGCCGCTGCGGAGGTGAGTTCTGCGGAGGCTTCTGCGCTGCTGTCGTCACCCTCTTCATTGTCATTTTCACCATGCACAGGCTCTGGGACATGGGCTGACATGACTTTGTTCTTCAGCTCTTCTTTAGTCTTCTCCAGGTCCTCCTGCACCTGAGTGGCCTGGAAGAGATGCACAGCACTCCATTACAATCGTCGCACAAAATTCACACCACAGGCTTATTATCTAAGCCATATAACAGTTATCATCTTTGTGAAAAAATTCAACCATAAGCATGGTATTTCTAAGACAATAGGTCGAAAGACCAAATTGCAGCTTCAGTGCAGCTTCTTGCACTAGATTGACATTTGAAAGGTCACACGTGACATAGGCGGAAGTACCGACCCAGTGTTTACAAAGTAAACGTGCTAAAAAAAAAAAAAAAATGCCCTTTACAAAAAAAACAAAAAAAAGGTAAAACACTGACGGATGATTTTGAAGTCAGTTTTTCACCCTACCCTTCCTTTTTAAACCAAAGTCGAAGTCAAAGAAGTAACCAAGTGTGACCTTACCAACATGATTACACAATACGTGAATGCATGGGCGCACATCGCAGAGCTACCGCAAGATGAGCATTTGTGTTTAGAAAGTGTCTTTTTTTTGACTGATCATTGCACTACATAAGACCCTTATTCCTCGGCTGGGACCGTGTTGAGCCCTTTGAAGCTGCACTGAAACTGCAATTTGGACCTCCAACCTGTTGGCTCCCATTAAAGGCTGCTATATGGAGAAAAATCCTAAAATTAGGATTCTTTTTTTTTTCTGCCCGAAGAAGAAAGACAGACAAGTCTTGGATGACATGGGGTACCAAGGAAATAAGGCGATTTTTATTAGTGAACTAATCCTTTAACAGCCTTGTGGATTTAAACTTCAAAAGCAGAAAATGCAGGTAGAGTTAAGAGGTTTGATTCTGATTTAAATTGCCCTTAAAACATTTATTTTAAACTGCCCATATGCACGTTGTTCATACACTGATTATATTTTTGTCAGGTTTCAGTGATGAACAGAAACTTAACCTTTTACATATATATTTAATTGAACCATTTTTAAGAATATAATTAAAACAAGCATATTAAAATCTGCATGTTCATATGGGCACATATAAATTATTATTTATTTAATTTAAATATTCCTTATAAAAACTGAATATTATAAAAATTCTAAAAAGATATATGTGACCTTGAATTTTGAAGGCGATTTTCTTAGTATTTTGATTTTTTTGCACCCTCAGATTCCAGATCTCGGCCAAATATTGTCCAAGAAAAAAATCATTTAAAAAAAAAAAAGTTAGAAATTGATTTGCATTTTAATATTTAATTTAATAATTTTCTATTCAGGTAAGGGGATGAGATTAGGCGCACTCTCTTAAAGGGACTGTATAAAAGACACCTGTCCACAGAAGCAATCAATCAGATTCCAAACTCTCCACCATGGCCTAGACCAAAGTGCTGTCCAAGGATGTCAGGGACAAGATTGTAGACCTACACTGCTTGGTGAGAAGAGCTGGTGTGATTCTTCGCAAATGGAAGAAACACCAAATAACTGTCAACTAACTCAAGGAGAAATTATGCCTATGACCCCAAGAACACCATCTCCTCCATCAAACATGGAGGTGGAAATATTATGCTTTGGGGGTGTTTTTATGCTAAGGGACAGGACAACTGCACTGCATCAAAGGGACAATGGACGGGGTCACGCACCATCAGGGCTAGGGCATTGAAAATGGGTTGTGAAAGGGTATTCCAGCATGACAATGACCCAAAACACATGGTCAAGGCAACAAAGGAGTGGCTCAAGAAGCAGGACATCAAGGTCCTGGAGTGGGACAAAATTCCTCCTGAGATGTGTGCAAACTAGGGGTGCACGGGTTCAACTTACTCACGGTTTGGTTTGTATTACGGTTCTTATAATATATATAATACAGGTGCGTTGTGAGACGTAAGTTGAACTGCGGTCCAAGTGCATGCCGAACCGTGGGTGGAGACTTTTTTTTGTTGCTTATTTCACTTATTAAAATGCAAATCAATTTTCTGCATATTTTTGTGGTTGTTGTTGTTGTTGTTGTTGTTGTTCTGTCTCTCACTGTTCACATAAACCTACCATTAAAATTATTTTTTTTTTTTTTTTAAATGACCCTTATAGTGTTAGGCTAGTTACTCAAAGAATGTAATATATTATTCATTACTAGCTACTCCTTTCAAAAGTAATATTGTTACTTTACTTGTTACTTTCTGGCAATAGTAATTAGTTACATTTTTTTTTCCACGCCCCACGGAAGTTGTAACTGTGTATCTTCCACATAAATTCTTCTAGAATTGGATCACAGTCAGAAGTTATTACAAACACTCAATAGTGATAGATAGTGACATTCAAGTAGAAGTGTTGTATCTTGTATTAATCTCAATTAATTGTCATGTCTAGCTTGAAGCAAATTGTAATTTATCCGTTACCTATATACTGATTTAATGATTATATTTGATGATTAAATATATAATGATCATATTTCATTATATATTTTGGCAAATCACATAAGTTTATAATATAAATAATGTTAATAATATAAATAATGTTAATAACAATTAGAGTAATGTAATGTACCACATGCTGATCAGAGGGTTGTGGGTGGGATGTAATGCCAGAGTAAAGTAAAGTCACAACTTACACAACAGTGTTCAGATAACCTTTTTTTTTCCTGGCAAAATCAATATAAATTAATATTTCTATCTGCTGAATGTAAGCTTTTCAATATTCCAAGCTTGCCTGCTGCACTGGGGACATCACATACATGTGCGAGTCATTAAAATTATGAAAATAAATCTAGGAATTATTTGATTGTTGGATTTTTAAGCAGCGGGGCTGAGGCATCAAAAGTTTTATGGATAGCAACTGTAATATTATTACTGAAATCTTATTAGTAATTAGTTACACTACTAGTTACTGCAAAAAGTATGGATGATCTATAGATCTATTACTTTCTCACTCTGCAATAAGCTGCTGCAATGCTCCGGCTAACAAGTAACCATGTTTACCTTAATTTGCCACTCTGATGCTTCATCCTCTTTCTTCTTTTTGGCATCTTCAAGCAGGGAGATCTTAGAAGTCAGCTCTGCCAGTTCAGTTGCCTGTATACACACACACACGCACACACACACTCAGAACTGCATGGGAACACACGTAATTGTTGGTGTCCTGCACTCTGTGGTTACATGATGTTTGGTTCTTCTGGAAACTTCATAATTGTAGTTTGGTTACTATGGTTACAACTGTAACCTACTGAAAGCGTTTTATAGGTGTTGTGAAGCTGTCATGGTGACTAGAATTGTGCTGCCATGGTGGAAGGCAATGTGTATCTTGGTTGTGATGGTAACTGACCAGATGCTCCTGGTTCTTCATCTGGCTCTCAGACTGCTGCAGCAGAGCCGCTTTAGCCTCCTCTGCCAGGCGACGCTCCCGTTCCAGGCGCTCTGCCTCCTCCTGAGCGCGTTTACGCTCCTGGTCCAACTCCATCGCCCTGAGGGTCTGTTCCTCCAGCTCTGCCCACATAAAATAAAGAGTGATTAATGATCATTACAGAACAAAAGAAAAACAGAGAGCACATTTCACTCCATGCCACCTTGCTGAGCTTTTCTCGTCTGTTCCTCTATGATTTTGAGTCTCTCCATCAGCTCCTCTTTTTCTTTTTCAATCTTCTCTTTCTCCTTTTCAGCCTGTTCTCTCTTCTTACGTTCATCCTCCAGCATGGCCCTGAAACAAACATGAACAGAACATGTTCTTCCTGGCATTGTGAAGTGTCCAGCACTGAACAATAAACTATTCTAAACATACAACCATTCAATGATCAACATAACATACATGCACACAAATATAACCATTAAACAAGGAGTAGGTTTGACCTTAGTGTGTCTGATAAATGCTTCAAACTAGGGCTGCTCGATTAGGGCAAAAATCATAATCACGATTATTTTGGTTAATATTGTAATCGCGATTATGAGTGGGTCCGGAACTTTATATGATTGATTAGAGCCCTGCATTTCAGCCCGTTTTTTACGCTCCTAAGGCCGGGCTTCGGCCAATTTTCACGTAATAGTTCAGGCGCGGGCCGGGCATCGGCCTGTTTTAGGCTTCTCCTTATTTTTATATTTTAGACATACATCAATTATGGTGATTTAAAAAATAGCGAGACTTCACTTTTTCTTTCGCTTTCAAGACCGGCTCGGACGGCGTTTAGTGTGCAGCTTCGCATTCAAGCAATAGGCTGAAACTTGCCACAAAGCACCGGCAAAAATAAACAATGAATGTGTCGGGGGGAAACCGAAGATATTTGAATCATTTATGAATAAACTAGTGTATTCTGAGTCAGTGTCGCAAAGATCCTGACTCACAATCTCCTCTGACGCGCCTTTAATCTTTACGGATTACATAATGAAAGAGTTTGTGTTTTCAATTTGTTTTATTTCGTTAAGTAATAATTTAAAGCTTTCAATATATGCACTTGCCATGTCTGTAAGGCATGTATTTGCAAGTTTTTTTGTTTTGTTAGATAATTTAAAATAGTTTCCACTGGAAAAAAATGCAAGTGATCATGCTGGCGCCTCCATGTCCTGCAAAGCGGCTTTAGCTTCCACTCTCCAGACAAACGATTGAATATGGGCATAATAGCGCACATTTATCTAGGTTTAAACGTTTAAACCAACATCGTTTTATACTTGAACTGTTTATATAGATTTTATTTTAGTCAAGTCGTGATGATTTGAGAAGGCAAATTGACTAGCCGCTAAAAACTTATTTAAAGAACAAAAAAATCCTCCCAATAATTTTCAAAATTAACTAAAATTAACTTCCCTAATCACTTTGCCATTGCATACAAAACTGAACTATTTTAACAGCTGAAACAATAGCTAAACCTTTACTTTACTTGTCCGTGTTTTATTCAGTCTCTGAATGCATACACAGAACAGCGCAAATTCTCTTTCATGCTTTTAAAAACACAACATCAAATAAACATTAATAAATCAAGCACGTCCCATTTTATGCAAGATTTTTTACTGATTTGCATGTGAAACAGGGCTTTTATGGAAGAGCAAAAGCACACCAAAGGGGGCGGAATCAGGAGCAAGAATCGTTTCATCTCGATTATTGTATTTTCATGATCATTTGAAGCTGAAATCGAAATTTATATTAAATTTTGATTAATTGCACAGCCCTACTTCAAACAATCTAATTAACTGGGTCTCAAAAGAAGCAGTTACTACTTTTTCTGCCCTGCTTTCCTAGACATACTTAGAAAAACAGCCTTCACTAAATGATTTTGAACGAGACCTAAAGTAGCACTGAACGTTTAAAAACAAAAATATTGTTTGTGAACTAAATGAACAAGGAAGGATTTTTGAGTTTAAAGACATTCTTGTTCTATAAAAATATAAATGTGACAGAATGATCCCAGTTTTTAAAATGTTAATTTTTAATACAAGACAATAAGACTTGATTTGGTTGATAATGCCACATAGCTTGATTAAATCTGTTTAATGACTAATTAATTAATGAGACTTATAATTGATAAAGACACATTAACTGGTTGTCACCTATGGTATAATGATGTAACATACAGAAAATGTCACTGAATTAATCAGTAGACACATCTGGATTAACCGTTTTGGTGAACAGAATCAACATATATTTGAATCACTGGAATGAATCCAAATCAAAACCAATAATCAGTCTTTTTCTCTCACCTTTCCATCTTCTTGTGGTTCTTCTCCTCCTTGGCTTGTGCCTTCATCTGCTGGACCTCGATGGTGTCAGGTTTACGGCGTCTCATATAAAGCTCATGATTCCCCATGCACAGGGCCAGGATCCTCTTATTAATGCGTAAACGCTGGGCATAAAACACAAAGTCCTGTAGGAACAGAAAGGAGGAACGTTATATACATATTTCCTATTATGCTTTAAAATGCTGCCTACTTTGACAGAACTTGGAACACAGCCAAAGAAAGAAGTGGAAGGGAGGGATCAGGAAACACTAAAGAATTGGGTAAAAAGTAAAAGACATCCAGACTCGTAACGTCTGTGATAAAGTGTAAGAAAGAGAAACATGAAAGTCTTTACTGTGATTTCACCATCCTCAAATCTCAAATCACATCATGAAACATTACACCACTCCACCGCTTTGCAATAACAGCGTTCTTCTTGTCTAAACCCTGTTTGCCAAGAACCTGGACAGAAACTGTGATAAGTCAGACACAAATCTTGTTTGACATACCGGAGCTTTTTTATCAATGGGTTTGATGACAAATTTCTTATCATTGAAAGAAATGTTCCTGATTTCACTCCAGGGGAAACCAATTTTAGGCGTCATCCTGAAAAAAAAAAAAAAAGAGGAGAAGAAATGAGTCAGGGTTTTTTGGCACAGACATGTACGTCACTTGCCCAAAAAAAGAAAATTAAATCAAAATGAGATGGCAAAGTTGAATTTTCAGCATCATTACTCAATTCTTCAGTGAAATATTTCTTATTATGAATGTTATTATTAATCAATATAAATCTTAAAAGTCACTTTTGATCAATTTAATGCATTCTTGTGAAATAAGAGTAAAGATTTTTTGAAAAAGATTCTTACTGGCGTGGTATTTTGTTTTTATATATTACCAAATATATTTGTGACACCTTCCAAACCCATTAATTTGTTTATAAATGTTAAATGTGTCATGTTTCTTAAAGTACTTGTCATTCTGCTCGTAGATGTTGAGTCCCAGGGCGTCCACACCCAGCCACAGCTCTGATCCTTTCTTATTTTTGATACTGAAGTAATTGACACCGTACATCTCCAGATCCTGAGCTATCTTCAGATACTCCATCATCGAGTCCTCTCTGAAATGCACACACACAGATACACATTATCATTCTGTCTGGTGTGCGTGATTGACAGGGTCACTGCAGTCAGCGATAAAACAGAAAAAAAAAGCAAGAGCGCATTCCATTGGCTGTACCTCAACATGCCCTTGTGCTCCTCATGCCAGACCTGAATTCTTTCCTCCCATTGCTCTTTATTCAGCTTGTGCTGTTCCAGAACTCTGCAGAGAAAAGATTACACACACACACGCTCACATTTAGAATATTATTTCTAATATATTAATAATATATTCCTAACATGTGCTTTGGCTGATTCCTTTAAACAAAACAATCAAGTCTACACTTCACACTCCCATTTATTTAATGCATTTTTGCACAGAAATATGGATTTTATTGATGTAAAGTGATGTCACAGACAAAGATTATCCATAAAGAATGAAACAACTAATAAACCGTAAACATATTCATTGTCAGCTAACTTCATTATTGATTTTAGTTAACCACATACTTTAAAGAGACAGTTCACCTAAAAATGAAAATTCTGTCATTAATTACTCACCCTCTTGTTGTTTTTATTTCTGTGCCTTGTTTCTGTCTGTCTATGGAGGGTCTCGGAAATATCGTAATATCTATGTTTTGTTTGAACCATCCTTTTAATATCAGTGATAGAAATGATGTGTGTCACTGACAAGGTTTGAAATTTGAAAACAACTTATACAAGTAATTTTTGAAGAGTAAAGACTTTAATATTTAGATATTTTAATTCTACTTTAACAGATTTTTTTATTATGTATAATGTCTGTTTTAAATGTCTATTTTTAGGATTACTTTTTTAATAATTTACTAAATTAAAATGTGCCATTTAAAATGTACATTATGTATTATGATTTATTTCAGCAACCATAATCTTGTCTATAGCTATTTGTAAACATTGCATAGTTAATCATACAGTCAAAGCTTTATTAATTGCTTTTATTAACTCATTTCATGTTTAGTGATGCTTTGAAAAGCTGATTTTAGAGAAGCATTGCATAATCCACATATGAAAACAGATCAGAGCACACTTTCTGTCAATCATCTAGTCGCCTTTGGTACTAAAATATCTGTGTATGCACACCTCTGTGGCAGCAGTTTCTCACTGGACAGGTATCCAGGAGTGTGAACATCCTTGTTGTAGTCAGTGTATTTGGCCTGGACTGCGTAAGACGCCAGCAAAACTGCAGTCTCCGGAGGGCAATAGATATCATCATTCAGGATCCCCTCTTTCACCTAAAGCAAACCAACAATAAAACTGTTTTAAATTGAGGAATGTTGGCCTGTAAGCGGACTGGCCGGTACAGTTCCTTCACTGACCACCAGACTGTGCAATATCACATCATTACTTTACAAGACCTGGCATTCAGTTCAATCCACTCTAAATGACATGTGTTCTATATGCAATTTATCAAAGGCCACATCATATGTTTAAATTAACCCTAGACACACAGTAAATACACACACACACCTGAAGGAAGAAGAGTCTTTGAGTCGCCTCTTGAATAAGCTCCTCAGAAACGTCTTCAGGGAAAAACTTGGCTCTGAATTTAAACAGCAATGGACTTTCCTTGCGGACATCTTGAGCCGTAACCTAGACGACAAAGAATAAACCGTCAGTTTGACACAGTCATTAATTCCACCTGCTTGTCAGCAACCTTCATATTTTTCCTTCAGCACAAATTAACAGAATTTTCATTGCATTTGTTATTTCTTTATTAATGTCACTTTTTTTGAGGTGCACTGGGTAAAGTTATTGGGACCTAAGATAATTGGAAGGCAAGTCTGAAAAAGGCTGACAACCTCAGGTTTCACTAAAAAGTGCTAATCAGCGAAATCTTATCAGTGGCATTACTGACGAAAATGTTCATTGACAGTTTTTTCTTTTCTTGTCATTGATAATAAAGGAAAACATTAAAAAAGGCATAATGAGAATTAAACTAAAATAATTAAATTGTAACCAAAATATGCTGTTGTGAATACACTGTAGTCTCTAGGACACTGAAGATTTCACACATTATCTTCTGAAAACGTATCCAAAATATGTCAGTTAACATTTCTCACATTATCACAGTTTATTCGCTATTATTTAGAAAACGGTAATATAATATGACAAGAATTAAAGAGTTAAACTGTGTCAGAAAAAAAATTATCTTGATAATGTCAGATAACTTTAATAGAAAGGTATGTAAAAAAAACATGGTTAAAATTTGTGGTCCCAAAATTATATCATTTTTACTGGTAGTCCACTGTACAAAGAATTCACAGTAGACTTTATTTTGCTATCCTCACTTACATAAATGAACTATAGTGTCCTGCACCCAATAGTAAAAAAAAAACATCATTAATATAATCTTTATATTTTATAATATAAATTATTATTATAATAATATTTTTGGTTTGACTAATTTAGACCGCAAGGATACAAGTTGACATGGAATTTGTTAATGTTGATAACTCTTAAAAAATATGTTAAAATTAATTAATGGTTAAGCATTTTTCAAAAATCTTGGAACGTTTGGCCTGTAAAATATTTTCATGAAATAAAATGATATGCCATTGAAATCATAGTAACATGAACTTGATGACATGATAAATGACAGTTTTGAGACAACAAAATTATTTGCTAAAAAGCAGCCATTTGCATTTACACACACCTTCTTGTTGAGTTTAAGCCAGGTGGTAAAGCCTTTGGTATCCTGGTACTGCAGTCCAAAAAACCACACCTCCCTTAACCCAATGGTTTTCACCACCTATAAAACAGACACATTAAATAAACAGGTATATTCAATAAAATAGCATTTTTGTAGACCCATAGTACATGTATTTGCTTTCTGTAATATAGGGATCTGAAAAGAAGACTAAAGTTTAAATTCCTCTTCACTGGCATGAAAAAAGTGGAATCAATCACACGTTCACAATACAGATGTGCTAATTTGATAATAATTAAAAAATATATAAAAAATATCTTTAATGCACTTTTTATTTGGCCAAATTTCCTAAAAAAAAAAAAAAATCCAGAATCCAAAACCAGTTCTTATTGACAGATGTTTTAATACAGTATCTGACATAAACTTCAGTAAAAACCAGCAGCTATCAGCGCCTCCAAGAGGTCAAATGTTCAGTGTTTTAATCATTGCCGTATGTATTTAGCTTTAAAGCAGGGGTGGAACGCACAAGAGATGGTTTGAATGTAACCACATACACAGAGAAGACACTCGTTACTCTCGGTCAGGAGGGTGTGTGAGACAGAGAGCAATGGAAAATGTGAGGTACAGTCAAATGCTGCCTCACAACTGGACCAGTCAGACATATTGTGTCAAGTTAAAGAGACAGAGAAAGAGAGTGATGAGCAAATGTGGAGAAAGAGAAAATAATGGGGAGGAGGCAGCTGTGTTTATATATGATTTGTAAACACAAAAAGGTGTGACGCTTCTATCGACCTATTTTGAATTTAACATCCACTGTCTGCACTGCTGGATGCTTAGGATAGGGGTTTTAGGACAATTAACAGGAAGTTGGATACACACTGCCAGGACACACATTCACTTATATACAAAACACCCACACACTAAAGCACAACAGAGATTATACATTTTTAAAAGTACCAGTAATTCAGCAATTAGTTGATATTACTGTTAAAAGTCTTTCTACAGTATTGGTATTACCAAGTGCAAACGCATTTTTATATGAAAGTTCTGTCTGACAGGCTGCTGCTTTCAAACACTCAAAATCACTTTTTGGATAAATGGCCATCTTGGTGATATACATTTAGAAATACTCCTCTTCAAAATTGGGGTCAGTAAGCAATGCTTTCGTAAAATCTAGCATTTTCTATCATTATACTCTATTATAGTCAAGGGCAATTTCATGTTTTGTTCAATTATAGGGCCACCAAGAGGCACAATCCTACCAACTTTTTTGTGTGTCTTTAGAGTGTGCCCATACATGTGTGTCAAATTTGGTGAAAATATCTCATTTTGTTTTGGAGTTATAGACATTTTTATATATGAGAAGAGAAAAATGACCGATGGCTGACTTTCTTTGCATTTTTTTGCCACTTACTATCAAAATTTTGGCAATTGGGCATTGACGTTTAGCTGGCAAGCCATGTTTCCAAATTTCCTACGGTGGTTTGATGTCGATAGGAGTAACGGTTTCTAAGATACTGCCAAATGTTTAAGTGTATAAGGTAAAACCTGTCATGTTTGGTACCGCTGGACTCAGAATTCAGGAGTCTAAAAAGGTGAAAACAAGTCGACCACACCCAAAGTTATAAGCATGCAAATATTTGATTTTCCCACTAGGTGGCGCTGACTCAAAACTTCTCAGGCTCCTTCAGGGCATCGTGCTGATGACCCATACCAAGTTTTGTAACAATACGTCAATGCGTTCGTAAAATACAGCATTTTATTACATAATTCAAAATGGCCGACGCCCAAAACGGCTGACATGGAAAAATTGGGTATCAATCGACTCGGCATGATACACCGAATCTAAAGAGACCCGTTTTGGGATTTTTGGTCAAAACCAATGAGAAGTTATTAGCTAAAACAGCCATTTTTCACATCTCCTAACCACTAGGTGGCTAAAAAATATTATTGA
Source organism: Cirrhinus molitorella (assembly GCA_033026305.1). Taxonomy (NCBI): domain Eukaryota; kingdom Metazoa; phylum Chordata; class Actinopteri; order Cypriniformes; family Cyprinidae; genus Cirrhinus; species Cirrhinus molitorella. Next base: position 14,154,792 of record CM065119.1, on the reverse strand, counting down.
GACTTGAAGGCCATCAGTGTAATTTCATCACATTTCATTTATTTTTTAACATTTAATTAAAGTGTAATATTCAGTAGCTTTGGTATCACAACAACAGGAGACCTTCTAATCCCAAACCCTCAGCTCAAACTGAAGACTAAATCCTGCTGAAAAAAAGGAACTCCACAACCTACACAACTACCAGAAGAATGAATACTCTTTGTTTGTGTGTGTGTGTGTGTGTGTGTGTGAGTGTGTGAGTGTGTGAGAGAGAGAGAGAGAGAGAGAGAGAGAGAGAGAGAGAGAGTGTATGACAAATTAAAGGTTTCTCAGCAACAAAGCTTCCTATTATCAAGTTTACCAAAGAGTGACTTCATAGACATGATCTACAGAGTGACTAAGAGTGAGGAAGAGGGGACTGTCCAGAAATACAGCCTGAAGAAGAAGCAGAGTCAGAAAGAGGAAGGGTGGAGGAAGGGAGAATTCCCTCACAAGGATTTCCAGTTCTTAAATCTAAACATGCAGACACAGCTTCTCCGACATGGTCTTAAGTTTCCACTGCACCATTTCTGCTCACACTGACAAAACATGAAATATTCACAGCCAATCAGGCGACACTTTAAGGGACAGTTCACCCAAAAATAAAAAATTGTCATTAATTACTCACCCTCATGTCATTCCAAATGTAAAACCTTTGTTCATCTTCAGAACACAAATTAAAAAAATGTCTTAATTTGTTTATCTCAATTATGGGTTTGCCTATGACTTATGGGTTTGAAACAACACGAGGGCAAGTAATTAATGACAGAATTTTCATTTTTAGGTGAACTATCCCTTTAAATGTACATTTATGAGGAGCAGAATGTTCAATCCTTAAGATCTCTAAGTGAGTGGTGCAACCAAAAGCAAAGTTCTTAAATTCAAAAAAAAATATATATAAAAATAAATAAATAAATCAGTAACAAGTTCACACAAACCTGGTCAAATAACTGTTTCCCTGTGGTGCTGGGCTGGATGGCAAACTCCAGCTCGGCATCCATCGTAGTCACACGAACACTGATCTAGAAAAGAAAAAATAAAATAATAAAATGTGAGTGAATGAATACAGACCAAATGACAGACTGAAAGGCCAACAGGCAGCCAGTATTCTTAAAAAGTTTTTTTTTTTTAGGAATTTAAATGTAATTTAGTCACCAAGGATCCGTTAAAATGAATCAAAAGTAAAAAAAAAAAAAAAAAAAAAAAAATGTTGTAAAAGATTTCGGCTTTCAATGGTTCTTTTTAACTTTTTAATTAAAGACAAAAATTTTTTAAGAAGAAACAGTTTTTAAAGGTGATTACAAGAAATGTTACATAAGCACCAAATCAGAATATCAGAAAATAGTTCCTTAAATTGTAATTTTTACAAAATGACTTTGTCTTACTTGAAAGTAAGAGACTTCCTTCGGAAACATCAGAAAATCTCAAACGTTTATTTAGCAGCAGTGTATGTATAATACAAAAAAGCATTTAATGCACTCAAACAAAACTCAAGTTGATTTACCAGAAAATCTGAATCGTTCAGTTCTTAATTAACATGAAAGCATGAGCAATGCAAACAATGAAATCAGATTTGTGATGGACAGCTTAAATCTTTAATAGCTTACATTATCTATAAAAAGCCTGGACCCTTATCAAAGAGCACTATAAAGGGGGATTATGTGTGTTTAGATGAGTGTGAGTGTGTGTGTTTAAATCTGTGCCAGAACGTGGCTTGCTATTTTAACATGATTGATTGCACTCTGGAACTCTGGATAAGATAAAAACAATGAAAGGAAACAGCAAGAGGGACGAATGGAAAAAGATATCCCCCCCTTTCTTTCTCTGTCTCTTTCACCCCATCCCCACCTCCACCCCACAGGATGCTAATAACCACGCCTCCAGTAACTATGGAGACACATTAAGCAATGTGCCTCACTTCCTCTCACTATACAATTACACCCAATCAGAATGCGCCTCCTGTTAATAACAGATCATTCAGAGGAATTATTTTCAGCACAGCGCAGCTTTCGACCAATTCACAATTACAAAGGGAGTCGTTATTCATGTCATTCATTCAAAAACTAATCAGTGTTATGTGAAAATGTAAACGAAATATGTACACATCTTCTTAACATGGTCCATATAAAGCTCTTCTACTCGACTAAAGTCTTTTAACCAGCTTTGACTGTGTGTGTGAGAGAAAAATAGCTCAATTTAGGCTCACACGCCTCCAGCTCAGCTGTACCCATAATGCGTTGCTTTATCTAGCAGCTGTCTGTGAGGCAGACCAGTCTCCATGTGCTGAGACTCTTAAGAGCTCAACATACCATTTGCACATTAATGAAGCAGAATGACATTGTTCCTGACAAAGAGAGGCACAAATGAGATTTGATAGTTAAGAGATCTGATAGTTAATATTAATGAGGGCCATAATGAGGGGGGTGGGGGATTTATGGGAATAAAGAAACAGAAAGAAGAAATATTTTAAAATATGCAGTCTTAATAGTATGCCTAATAACCCCCAAAAAAGCTGTTAATATAAGTAAATTACAGCACATACATGAAAAAAAAAAAAAAAAAAAAAACCTTTTTCCGTTTCTAAGTGCTACAATCAGGTTCCCGGTGCATCTTCCAACCCAGAAAATGCGAAAAAGGACAACCCAGTAACTTTGTTTTGGTAACCCTTTCTCTGCAAGCATGTAAAAAAAAAGTTCAGATTTTGCTCACCAATGACGTAGGAAGGGCATCTTATTATAATATTACCACCCCCTTAATCTACACATTTCCACCTATGGTGTCGCCATTTTGTTTTCTTAAATATCATAGTTGTACTTGTTCTAATGCCATGGCAAAAGTTTGAGCAAAGCATGCTAACTGTTCTGTCTTTAGCTGCATAGACAAGTACAGAACACAATTTAGAGTCCCAGCCTCACAGGAGAGAAGAGAGCAGTGGATTTATTTATTTACTGTGTATTATGCTGCTGCCACACAGATCTAATATAAACATGCAATTTCTTCCTAGCTGTTTTCCTTCACAGACATTACTGACTGTTTTTGTAAGTTACATGTGTTTTTAACAAACTTGTATGTGTTTAACAGCACAATAAGACATGAAAGAGAACTTAGTTTAGTATTCACATGCCATGTGCTGCTTTCTGTGTGTGTGCTTTGGATGTGCGCGCTCAGAAAACCGTATATCAGAAGTTTAAACTAATACAGTTTAAAAACGCCTGATTTTAGTGTGATAGACATGATAATCAAAATCAAACAGACACTTTTTGGCAGAATATCTGAGTGATGAACTGTAAATGAACAGAATCACAATGGAATTCATTTTCGGCTTCTATAGATGATCAAGCCGTGTTCTTTGATTTGATGGCCCTGCTTTACATTGACATATTCCTTTACTAACTCATTTCCAATGTTCATTACTCCTTTATATCCACATACAAGCTATTAATTTATGCACACACCTACTTGAAGCTACATTTCTACACACGATTTTCTCATATCCACACACTAAGCTGGCATTAAATATCAGGTGTCTTGTTCTTGTGAACATTATAACAGACCATTAGATATTCAGCACAGAAAGTGATATTCAGATTGTGAAACGAAAGTAGGTTGTGAAATGGCTGGATTGTGAAAGTATTTGAAATCCAGGTGTTTTACGTGTGTGTCCGAGGTTGAATGATTAGAATGTGCGTGCATTTGTAACTATCAAGCACTCTAGGAATTAATTTAATACAAGGTGATTCATTTGATTTTCTTTGACATTCTGTGTGTGTGTGTGTGTGTGTGTGTGTGTGTGTGTGTGTGTGTGTGTGAGAGAGAGAAAGAAAGAACGAGAGTATCCTAGCTCTGCTGTTTCACAGGCTTACATCAGCCAGTTGGAACAGAAAGAGAACAAGCAGAACTTTCCCAACGACTGTACGACTTTTCGGCTCTTTCCACTTCCACTCCTCTCTGGGTCTGGGAGAGTTCATTTCATATACACAAACTCCAACACAGCATCTCTCACTCAATCTCTCTTTTTCTCTCTATCAGTAATGACAGGTTTGTGTGTGTGTGTGTGTGTGTGTGTGTGTGTGTACGTGTACGTGTGGAACAGTATTTTGGTCGGTTAATGGACCCTCTCAATCCAGAGGTAGATTCACAGGGTAAAAATAGCTCATGTCTTCATGAAACAGGAACTAAGAATGCGTAGTTCAGCCTGGTCAGGGTGTGTTTGTGATGGGTGTGGTCTTCACAGTGGACCCGCCAGAGGTTCTCTGCCGCTATTCTTAGAACAATCACCCTGCCTTTACTCAGACTCCCTCTCTCTTACACAGAGAGAGAACAATGATGCTTACACAATTACATACAGAACCGGTAAAGAATAGGCTAAACATAGTATTTGCACTTAAAAAAATTATTTCAATAAAATAACCATATTAGCTCTGTTTTAAAATGTAGGTCTGTAACAAAAAAGTAATCCAAAATAGTTGATATGAAAAAAATTGATTCTATAGCTGAATTGACTTAGAACGATGGCTTTTAACCCAATAAAGGAGACCTATTATGCCCCTATTTACAATATAATATATATATATTCAATACCCCCCAGAATGTGTCTTTGAAGTTTCAGCTACAAATTACCCCACAGATCATTTATTACATTTTGAAAATGCCCACTTTGAGTGGAAACAGAAACATGCTGTTTTCATGCATATCTCTTTAAATGCAAATGAGCTGCTGCTCATTTTGCACCCTTTTCCAAAATAAGGCTTTGCCTTTACAGCTCGAATGTCAGATACTTGCCTTGTCCAAATACCCCCACTTGCGGTCTTGGCCACTTGAGAGCGTGTGACAGGAAGTAAGTGTGCAAGACTGTCCAAGGTCTTAAACATGCCACAGTGCAGTGCCCTTAACGCACACCACATTGTACAACATTTGCAACTGCTTAATTAGAATCACCACAAATTCAATTGAGTCATCTGTTATAGGGACTACTTAACAGACACTTGTTGAGTTTAAAATGCAAAGTATTGAAAATAAAGCGCTGAAAAAAAAACAAGGCAACTCTCATAAAAACATCTGTTTGGTTTTGATTGTCATGTCTATTGTGCCGAAATAACAAATAACACGAAATAACACTTTGAACTGCTGATATATGGTTTTCTGAGCGCACACATCCAAAGCATGCGTACAGACAGCATGTTTTAAATTGCATATGAGAACTGAAGTATCTTTTGTGTCTAATTGTACTTAAACTGTACAAAAACAGTCAGTCATGTCTGTGAAGGTAAAAGAAAGAAATTGCATTTATTAGATCTGTGTGGCAGCAGCGTAATATACAGTAAATAAATAATTCCAATGATCTCGTCTCCTCTGAGGCTATTTAGCCTGGTAATAAACTATATTACCCATGATTCGTGATCCCAACAGGTAAAATCACACTGCGATTTGTTTGCATATGCTATGCATATTTTGCAACATATAGCATTTCTATACAGAATCACCATAAAGTTTATCAACAACAGTTTTATATTTAACCATTGTTTTCATTTTATCCATGTAATTCACAATATTTTTGGGATTGTAGTTCTGTCCAGTCATCAAAGCTACAGTACACAGTCTTGCATCTTTGGCTTTTAGTCCAAATTTCCAATACTTCCTTGTTTCAAATAAAATTTTATAATGTTGTGATTCATCTCACAGCTGGCTGGTTCAGTTCATGGCTTGTAGCTGTTTCACAAAGACTTTATGTTTTTCCTTATGGGAAAAACACTTTCAGAACAAAGGCCCGCTAAAAACGTGGGTGGGAACTGATGTGCAATTTCTGTGACACACGGAGTTGCTATTACTAATGTGGAGACTTTCAAAATGTCAGGCTTCAATTATAATTCTGCCTCAGAAGGTAGCAGACTATGCAGTAGACAGCAAGGCCTGATTAACAGGGTTTGGATCAGTTAATGTGTGAAGTTAGTTTGGCAAAGGCTACAGCAAAAATGCTAATCATGAGCTATAAAAGAGCCAAGATTTGGCAAACAATCTTATTTCTCAAACACACCAAAATCAATTAATAACCCCACACACACAAACAAATACATTAGAAAACAGTTGAAACTAGAACAAGCTGTGAAAACTAATTACTAAAATAAAACGGCTAATTAGAGCAAATATTTAGACTAACTGGCACAAGTTCTCATTCTAAAATCCAGTATAGTGTAGAGAACACTCACCACAAAATTCAAAGTGTTTTTATCCCATTCACACACACATACAGACAGACTCTGAAGGCCTGGAAAAAGCATTCAAACAGGGACAAAATGGCTGCCTTTTCTATCAGGCAGACGAGAAAGATAAAAAGCTAACAACCTCTGTATATTTGTGTGTTTATTCTATCATTCCCCTCAGCTAACTCACACCACAAACTAACTGTGGTGGTGAAAGTCAACCTCTTTTTCTCCCACCCCTCCCCCTACTTCGGTTGTCTGATTCAGGATAATGACTCTACAAAACTTCCTCCAAAAAATGATTGAGGCAGCAGAATCGGAGTGCATTTGAGCCTCAATCCTCATCTGACCTGGTATATTTAATGCACATTTGCCCACTCATTTGTCTGTGTCTAAAATGGAAAAGCGATCAATGAAGACATCAATAACATGCTGTCGATAATTAGCTTAGCGGTCTTGTTTTTTAGCAAAAATATGCCGCATCACTACAGCATTATAACTCGGAGTCAAGTTGTCATTTCTCCACTACAAGTTTGGAAAAAAAAAAGAAAAAGAAAAAAATGTAGTTTGAAAACAATTATGCAGTGCTTTCATTGTTAGAGCTTGTCACAAAATATAAAAACTGCATTAATCAACATATACAGATGGTAAGTGGGGGAAAAAGAAAAAAAAAAAAAAAAAGAAGAAGAACTGTTCAGAACTTCCATATTGCAGAGTAGTATTTACATGAATTACTTCACCACGATCGTGTTACTGCAAGAACAAATCTCCCTCTTAAAATATGCTGCATTTACATGCACTAGTATGAGTAACTGCCAATGCTAGAACCGAACAAAACCGCATGCAGCCGCAGGTCCACAGTAACTAAATTAAATATGAATTTAAGTGAATATGAATATGAAGTCGAAATGTTGCTCTGTTTTAACAATGAGCTATCTCACAAAACATATTTAAATAAGACACTCCAGTTGATTAAATAATCAAGGTCCTTAACGCTACACCAGAGGCTTTTGTCAGTAAATGAATACATCTAATTTACTCTAAAGTGGAAGTTCTTTAAAAACAAAACACAGAAAAAAACGGACACCGGTATTAAGCATTTACATAATAGCCCGGTACAAAACATCTTGCTAAAAGCTATAAAGTTTTTCATGTGACTGTTCAAAACCACTTGCAAATGTATCCACCTATTTTAGTTCACAATCTATTGCTTTACACATACCCACACATTCGACTCACATGAGGCTTGAAGTGAGATGTTGTTCAATGCTGCAGGTTTCCTCCATCGAAATGTGAACTGTTGAACAAACTCTAGAACTTTCTCCTTAAACCCCCCGGAGCTTACCTTATTAAAGATCATTAATCTGACTGTGCCTGTGTGTGTTTGTAGTTAATCCATCCACTTTGCACATACCAGAGACCTCCAACCCCCTTTCTAAGTTCATGGTCAACATAACCAGGTCAAGAAATAATATTTAAACAGTATATTTAGGTAAATTGGACACTTTGGACCTGTATGGCTTTAAATCAGTTACAGCACTTATGGTCTGGACATTACACTCGTTTTAGTGTGTACTGAATCAAATCTGTGTACTTTTGTCAACTGAAAATTAACCTGAACTTTAAATATAGGGTTACAATTGCCCGTGTCAAGTAACTGGCAAAATACTGGAGGTGGTGCATTCCACAGACGAGAATATATAAACCGCATTATTAGACCATTTTCCAAGTCTGCATGATATTAAATCTATTAAAACAAATCATAATAAAGCATAATGCTACTGTGAATTCATAAACGCTACAATTCAATTATAAATATATGCAATGCAGGTTTAATATATCCGCTTGTTTAGCATGTGTATCGGTTACACGTGTACATGTCAGAACGGCTCCATTTACAGTAAATGCTGCTTCACATGAACTGCCATCATTTACATGTGCGTGAAGTGTCTCAAACTCCACCTCTGCACGTTGTTGTGAGTTTGGTTTTATTATAAAGTTAATCTGGGAATGCAACATTCACCATTTCATCATATTTGTAAGATAAATCATTTATAAATCTACGCAAACACAAGAGAATATATCAATGTCTTTCTCAATATGCTAACCGTTCATCACAATTTAAAAAAAAAAACAGTTTAAACCCTTCGCTCTGAGTTTACACGTTTTGATGTCCTGGCGGTAGCATTTCTGTGATAAGAAACGGCCAAATATGAAAGATTAAGTGGACATTTGAATTAAATGTTGTTTAGTCAATATTAAACAAGGATTAGATTGCGCTGTAAAGTGTAAAAACCCACGCTCTGCAGTTATTTGTTGTAAAACGTACGTTATCTCTGTTGCTTATGTATTTTAAGAGTTTTGTTTCGCCCCATAAATTTTGTTCAGTAAAAGCATATGATTACTTGCTTTTGATACTTCATTTTAAGTAATTATTATTGCCTCATTGCCATGTATTTTAAGTCATTTTGTCACAACAAAAACAATTATATTTATACGATTACTTGATTAATCATCAGAATAATCAACTGATTACTCAATTACTGTAATAATTGTTTGTAACAGCCCTAACTCCTTCATTCATAACAGAATCCTACATAATGTATCAGAGTTTCCACAAACATATTAAGCAGAACAACTGTTTTCAACTTGTTTTTCAAGGACCAAGTCAGCATATGAGAATAAATGTTTAGAATTCTGAAGGATCATGTGACACTGAAGACTGGAGCAATGAAGCTGAAAAATCAGCTTTGCAACCACAATTAAATTATATTTTACTATATTTTAAAATAGTTTAAAATGTACTTAAATAGAAAAAGAGTTATTTTAAATTTGTAATTATATTTCAAAATACCATTGTTTGTAATGCATTTCTGAATAAATAAATGCACCCTTAGTTAACATTAGAGGCTTCTATCAAAAACACTGAAATGTTGAAAATTGCATCAACCCCTTTTAAGAGTAGTTCACAGACTTCCTGAAACAGATGTGTCTGTAAATTTACAAAAACTGTTAAAAAACCTGTAATAATAATAAAAAAAAACAAAAAACAAAAAAACACTGTACGCTTTTGCACATAGGTTCTAGTGTTAAGTTGACCCTTAAAAGTATCAAACTTCTCGCCTGCACACTCCCTCTGACCTGAACCTACAGAGGTTAAAACTCCCAATCAGTTCACTGAGAGAAACTGATGACTGGAGATAAATACATATGTGTGAGCACATGTAAGTGGAGAAAGAGAGAAAAAGGAGTGCGTTGATTATAAAAGAGGCCATTTTAGTGCATTAGCTGTGATACACAGCTGCATTCTGGGCAACAGAAATCTGCAGAGGAAAAGGGGCCCATACTCTACACAAAGCTGTGTGTGTGAGAGGGTGTATGTGCATGGACGCCGCAGTTCTGTGAAACTCCAAATAAGGTACTGAGCGGCAGCGTCAAGCCTAGCTCGCCCCGAACAGGAAACGTTCAAACAGGAAGTGATGTAAGCACAGAAACCTTGAGTCATTTTCGGAAAGAGACTCTAGGACTTGCAGGAGTCTACAATAACGGCTGAAAAAAGGTTCTGACTCATTTTACGGTCCAGTGTGATTCCAAAAGCAGATCCGAACTTTAAATGTGTCCAGTGTCCCTACTAACAAGGTATAACCCATCTACTTATCCTGAACTGATTTCTATGATCATGAAAATCCATCTATTCTGGAAAAAAAAACAGCACTATCTAGTGTTTAACAATCAGCCACACAATCTCACCAACACGCTTCGTTTAGTGTCATGTACCTAATCTGTTCTCTCCGCCCAAACACCTCTGATATTACATCCGGTTGACATCTACATTCAACTGTTCTTGACCTGAGCTTCTCTTAACTCAGAACATGAGAAGAAACTAACTAAAAGCTACACGTAAGCTATTGTGCAAGAATGTGATTGAGCTATTTTAAGAAAACAATTTAAAATTGGAGCTTAACCACAATAGCAACATTCAAATGTCTAATATGGCTAATTCCATCTTTACATTTCCAAACATTCTTTTTTATAGTATATAATGTATACAGTGCTTCACAGATCAAGAGTTTGTGTCATAAATCTTTCATTCACACATTTTCACATGCTTCATTACTGATCTGTTGACAGATATGTTTCTTAAAGACTAATTGTGACTCTGGACAACAAAACCAGTCTTAAGCAGCACGGGTATATTTGTAGCAAGTCAAAAATACATTGTATTGGACAAAATGATGACAAAAACCATTAGGATATCAAGTAAAGATCGTGTTCCATAAAAATATTTATATATAATTATATCCTACCAAAAATGTATCAAAACTTAATTTTTGATTAGTAATATGCATTGCTAAGAACTTAATTTGGACAACTTTAAAAGGCGATCTTCTCAATATTTTTGATTATTTTCATTCCAGATATTCAAATAGTTGTATCTCAGTCAAATATTGTCCTATACTTACAAACCATACAGCAATAAAAAAGCTTATTTAGTCTTATTTTTTAAATCTCAATTTCATGTTGACCCTTATGACTGGTTTTGTGGTCCAGGGTCACAATTGATGAAGGCTATTATAAAGTATTATTTAATGTTTAATGATTGACAAACAGATTTCTGTGTGAATGCACAAGAAAGGCTAAGAAATTGTTTCAATTCGTTAGCCTGTTTATAAAAACTAGTCATCTGGGTATCTACATGGTACTTTTCAAAGAACATTATGGTACAAGCCCTGAGATCACAGCACGTGTCCATGGTACTTTTTTTCTAGTGGTTCTTTTGAATACTTGCATTTTATGACTCATGCAATACTAATATATAACTACTGACACTCAAACACTGAAAAGGCATTTCACAGAGGAAATAATTGCTTGAACTAAAAACTTAAACTACTTTGTAAGGAAGTAATGTGTCCTTCCAACCTACTGTTGTTATGTGGTCTTAAAAATAATCTTTACCTAAACAATGATTCATTAATTGTGAGGTGTAACCAAATAATAAGGGACTCTAGCCAAAAAACAGGCCGTTTTCTTCTGTATTTGGGTGAGCACCACGCCTTGGCATGAAAAATAGTCCAAGATTGCGCCATGAGCTTGTCTGGCCCTCCCTAGTGACAGGCGAGCTCTAAAAACGCTAAAACAGCCGCTTCTGACACGCTTCATATTTCTAATCCGGAACCACTTATCAAAAGCAGATCGAAAACGTGCCATTATGCTGCTGGACAGAGGCTTGAATGAACTGAAGGCATGAAGCGCTTTGAATGAATCCTTTAAGTTAACAAACTGAGAGACTGTTTTATGATCACAAATGATCTCAGACATTAATTTAAAAATGTGTTCACAAGCCTGTCCTTTTTTTAATTAAATGAATACGCCCCATTACTGAATGTAGTTGCTTCGAGTTTGAACGAAGCATCTCATTTGTCAACTTGTCATACGAGTCATTCATAAAAAGGAGTAGAGGTGCTAAATGATCAAATGTTTAAAAATGACTGATAAAATACAATTGAACAAAAAAATAAATAAAAATAAATAAAACTGACCTTTTTTTGTTATCATTTGTGAGGGAAAATATTTAAACTTTCTTTCCTGAATCTTTTAGTTATGGAAGTCAATTTCTGCCACGTAAGAAAAAAGTTATGCCTTTAAAAAGGTCAAAATTATGACTTTAAAAATAGCAATTACGAAATAAAAAAGTCAAAATTATGACATACTTGAGTCATAATTACAAAAAAAATAAATAAATCTAAATCATGACTTAAAAATTCGACATTGAGATTTTAAAAAAAGAAATCAAAATTATGACTTTAAAAGTTGTAATTATGAGAAAAAAAAAAAGTCAAAATACTGACTTTAAAATTCTAAAGTATGACTTAAGACAACTACGAGATAAAAGGTTACTATTATGACTTGCTGGCTATCTCTAGACTTATTAAAGTCATAATTTCAACATACCTCGTAATTATGACTTAAGCAAGTCATGATTTAAAAGTTGTATCTCGTAATTTCGACTTTTTATCTCGTACTTGCAATTTTTAAAGGAATAATTTCATATTTTTATCTCATAATTACAAATGTTTAAGTCATAATTTCGTCTTTTTATCTCATAATTCTGACTTAAGTATGTCATAATTTCAACATAAAGAAATGAATTTCTTTCTTACGTGGCAGGAACAGACTTCCATATTTAGTATGTCTATATTTTAATAAAATATAATACAACTAGTGTTTCTATGGATTCTGTTGAGCTATGATTTAATAACTCAATTCTAATACCGAAAGACGTTTTTGTTGCCACCTACTGGCGTAAAGACGTCATTAAACGTGAACGAATCTTTTGTGAACGCAATCAAAAGATTCGACTCACTTGGAAACAAAATCCTCACCACACGGTCTGTTCAGGGAAACTTTGTTAGAAAGCCAATCAGATTTGGGGAGGGAGGAGAGAGGGGGGTTACAGGTTGTCACCGAGTAACGGTTCAGCCCCTATACAACACAAAACGCCACTACCAAAGAGAGGTCTTTTGGTAAAAAGGGTTTAGGATAAAACATACTAAGTTTATAGGTCTAGACAGATGCTTATTAAAAACAGCATACAGAGAAAGTACGAGTAAATTAAAGCAGAGCAACTAAGAAAGTAGAGAAATCGCATTTTAATTTCCAGCGCAACAAGTTATTCTTTAGTGCGTTCGGGTGGAATGAACGACCGTCATTGTCCAAATAATTAATTCTTGCCATAAATAGTGCATTGCGCATGGCCTACTGTTCACCCGCGGGAACTGGCTGGCAAAAATGCCAACAAGAGAAAGACCATCCTCGCCCCTTTTGAGCGCCTACGCGTCGCTACTGTCTCCTGTTTCACCCAAAATGCGCAGCTTTTTAAAAGCACAGTAAAATCTCTGCCCATTTTTGTTTTATACAGTACAAACTCAAGCCAACGGTTTCAGTTTCTCAAGGGTACTCACCGTTTTCGGCATTTTGACTGTATTTTGTCTCTTATCTCGCGGATGTGTCACAAACTGAGCTGATACAATGAAGTCAACAGAGAGCCAAACTTTTTCCCATCGGCCGACGTCCACGCGTAAGAGTGAGCAACCGCCACCGCCCGTGTGGAAAGCTTCTCCTCAAATCTCTTCCAGATCCGAAGACAAAGTTTCACTTTTCGCTGCGTCTTTGTCGCTCAGAGAAGTACTGGTGGTCCTAAGAGTCGTTTCCTGCTAACGGAACTGAGTTTTGAAAACCACACCCAGCCCAGCCGATGCAGGCACACCAAAGCGCGTTTGACTAAACTCCGCCCGGTTTCTCACAGGCCCCGTTATACGCTGCTGCTGCTGCTGCTGCTGCTTTGTGTGCCACAGACGCCGAAGCTCGAACGCGCGCGCTCTGGGAATGCGAGGTGGGGGTATCCCACACAATTCCAGTGACGTAATTTTCCCCAGAAATTCCAAACTCGTCTTGGCTTCCTCTGTTGAATGGCAGAGTTTGGTACGGGAAATGAGTTTCACTTGAGGAACACGACGAGACTTTATATGGACAAAAAAAACTTCATCGTAACATGTAACTTGTCCATGTAAAGTTGATAAAAATACAGAGAAGAGAGTAGAGAAGTATTTTCAAAATAAAGTACTTAGAAGCAGTGTTGGGGGTAACGCATTATAAGTAACGTGAGTTATCAGATTACTTTTTCAAGTAGGCTATAACTAGTAAAGTAACGCATTACTTTCTTCCCATGTATTGACTGACAGCTCTCCTGTTGCCATGTTGAGAGAAATCAGGAGTAAGTGCAGAGGTGTTGTGTGCGCTGTGTAAACATGATGTTACTGTACAAAAATGGTGCTGCACAAAAACAGATTAAGTATTCCTTAAACAAATATCCTTTATGTATTTAATCCCATTTTATTAATAAATGTGTTTGCTGCTGACCTTTGTTCATCCAATTCAACCATACTAATAAGCAGTGTTGAGGAAATTTATTTTTTAAAATAATGCATTACAATATTGTGTTACTCCCTGAAAATGTAACTTATGTTACTTTTTATGGAAAGCAATGTGTTACTTTACTTTTGCTTTACTTTTTAAATCTGTGCAGGGCTTGCTTGTTTGTTCTTAAAATAAAAAGTTGTATTTTTGGCAAACGTAAAAGCCTTTTCACACCAAAATACTGAATCTGAAAAGTAATCTGATTACGTAACTCACGTTACTTGTAATGCATTACACCCAAAACTGCTAATATGCAAAATTTACTTATTATTTTGTGTGTGTGTGTGTGTGTGTGTGTGTGTGTGTGAATTTACTTTTCCTTCAGCCTGAGGTGTATTCATTTCATTTTTTGGTGTGAAAGGGCTTTTATATTTTTACAATTTTAAAAAGTAACGCAAAAGTAATGTAACTCATTACTTTCCATAAAAAGTAACTAAGTAACATACATTTTTAGGTAACACAATATCGTAATGCATTACTTTTAAAAGTTACTTTCCCCAACATTGCTTAGAAGTAACCCAAGACTGAAAAATCATCCTGAAGAACACCTCACATATATGTAGTCCTATAAAAATGGTACTGATAAAAATGGTGAGCATCTCTTAGAACACAGGAAGCTATGACTTTATAATGACTATACTTCATTCTTAAATACCCTTTGTTGTTGTTTTATGTGAGCCAAATAGATATTTTTGTAATGTAATTTTATTTCAAAAAGTGACTGTTTACATGCACGAAGCACCCCTGTTTTTATTTATATTTGGCACATTCAGTGTCATGTAACCTAATTGCCATTAGTTTATTTAAATGTATAGAAAACCTAAATATAGTAGGCTAAATTGTGAATATTATCTCTTGTAGATGCTCATGAGGATCATCTACTGGTGTCCCGTACAAAAAGTACTGTGGTGGTCCAGTTAGTTTAGTTTAGTTTATTTATTTAACAGGGACCAGAGTTAGCTATAAAGCTAATTTGCATCTCTGGTCGGGATGTTGTTACAAAATTACAATACTCCCATCACAAACAATACAATACATACAATATCACATACTCCATAGAATTATTATTATTTCCTTAAACCATACTTTGAATGTAGTTTAAAAAACTAAATGTGGTTCATTAGTACAGTTAGCGATATCATATGTAAGTCCATGGTATTTTAATGGTACTAAATGTTACCAAACATGGCAGAAGCTTGTTATTTTTTGCAGATATTGTGCTAAATATTATTGGGATGTTTTATTAAAAAATCTGATTAATCTCTCAGTTTCACTGTGTGATATCAAAACAGGACGAGGTTTTATCAGAAGAGCTGAAAGTTTACTGTTAGTGCTCTGACTGAAACGTATCTATCTGAAAATGGCTGATCGTGCTAATACTATGCTTAATCATTTTGACTGACTAAAAGGAGGAAACTGTTCTTTTATTGCCATAGACTACACATTTAGCAGTTATTTTAATACATATGACATTATTATTATTCAAAAACTGTACTAGCTGGTACGTACGGAACTATTGTTCATCACTTGTGCAAGGGGGGCGCTTAACCTGCAGCACTGCTGGTGGGGCGTAGCATCGTGATGTGGTCGGAAATAAGATTGACGTGAATCGCATGATTTGTTTTTCTCCGAATCTCACTGCACAGATTTTTCCTGCTGCGGCTCCAGATACTACATCGTTCGTAAGCATAAAGTGTACGATCTGACGATGAAGAAAAAAACGGCGAGGAAGACGCGTCACGTTGTGGCCTGGATGAACAAAGCGGAGTACGAGCATGTGCTGGAGTATTTGTTCTCCAAAGAGCCAGCGCTGCAGAAACACGCGCTGCACAGAATCTCTGCGTGGAAGGGCAGGTACGGTGGTCAGGGATGGACCGGCTGTGAAAGTGATATGATATCTTGAAAATAGTGTGGGAGATGTTGTGATTGCTGTTTGGTGGGTCACGTGACAACTGATGGATCATCTCTTGAATAATGATTTTCGCTTCTATGCATTGCATTTTTCATTTGTATGATTTAATCATTGCCATACATGCATATACACACATATTTCCTTTCTGTTGTATTTTTATATCAAAATTGAACAAAGTTATCCTACTCAAATTAATTTGGTAAACAAGTTTATTAAACAAATGTAATAAACGAAGAAAAATAAATTATTCAGATTAAAACACGTAATTTGAAATCAGCATTACGTGTATGTAAGTAATCTACAAAGCACAGGAAATGCGTAAATATGTCTAAACTGTCCTAGAAATTAGAACTGCATTTTGAGGGTCCTAACAGTAGATTACATATTGAGTCATTCCAGCTGGAATCATCAAATTTTGGAAAAGTTCCCCACCTGACCTCCTCAGATTTGTCAGAAAAAAATCCATGTGATGGGTAATATGCCCAATAGATCATATACAAAATTTCAGATCTCTACTGTGCGTACTTTTTTTCCCAAAAAATCTGTAAAAAAAAGTTTGTTTTTTACCCTGTTTTGGCATCACAGTCTGAGTGACCATGTTCAGACTGAAATATCTCCAGAACTAGTTGTGCCAGGTCCATGAAATTTTCTGGGCTAAGAGTCCTAGTCCAGAACTGCATGAATTACAACTCACAGCATTGTTACTGAATTTACACCTGAATGCTGGCCCTCTACTTTTCTTTGAAACTATTACTTTAAGGTTTTTCAGATGTTCATAGAAACCTCAATTTTCAATGTATAAGCATCAAACTTGGTAAATGGTCTGATATGTACCATGTCTTTCACATCTTTTGATATCAGACAATAGAGTCTGATGGATGTTGAGATATTAAGGTCCAAAAATAGAAAAAAAACTCATTTACACCAATGTTCAGAGCAATATTTCCCATGAATGACACTAGGTGTGAACATAAAACGTGTTTTTTTGAAAGAGCATATTGTTATTGATAAAATATAAAACAATTAGGATGGGGTTTTGCCTCATTTTTCTGTAATGATTTTTTTACATCAAGATTAGGTACTTATGTTGCATTCCATTGAATGTCGGTAGTCGGTGAATCCGAGTCAGTTCTCCCGATGTCCGTCGTAAATGCGTTCCATTGTAACAGTTGGCAAAAATATGGATGCCTATGGATAATTCCAACCGACTCGGTCTACACTGAACTGGCCCGAGTGTGTGTTTCGGAACACCAACTTAAGTGGCCCTTCCATTGCACTTTCCCGAGGTGGAGGTTGGATTTCCCCGAGTCCCGAGCACAATGGAATGCTGCATTATAGCATTAATTTAGGCATTTGAGTTCAAAATAGCTGGTACTAGAGTAGTTGTGAATGTCACACAACAATGATTTTTTTTTTTAAATTATTACAGAAAAAAGAGGCAAAACCCCATCCCAATTTTTGGATATTTTATCAATAAGAACATGCTCTTTCAAAAAAAAAAAAGTTTCATGTTCACACCTGGTGTCATTCATGGGAAATATTGCTCTGAACATTGGTGTAAATTAGTTTTTTTCAATTTTTGGACCTTAATATCTCAACATCCATAAGACTCTATTGTCTGATATCAAAAGATGTGAAAGACATGGTACATATCAGACCAAGTTTGATGCTTATACATAGAAAATTGAGGTTTCTATGGACATCTGAAAACCCTTAAAGTAATAGTTTCAAAGAAAAGTAGAGGGCCAGCATTCAGGTGTAAATTCAGTAACAATGCTGTGAGTTGTAATTCATGCAGTTCTGGACTAAGACTCTTAGCCCAGAAGATTTCATGGACCTAGCACAACTAGTTCTGGAGATATTTCAGTCTGAACATGGTCACTCAGACTGTGATGCCAAAACGGGGTAAAAACCAACTTTTTTTTACATAAAGTATGCACAGTAGAGATCTGAAATTTTGTATATGATCTATTGGGCATATTACCCATCACATAGATTTTTCTCAGACAAATCTGAGGGGGTCAGGTGGGGACCATTTGATGATTCCAGCTGGAATGACTCTATTGACTTTATGAAAAATGTGATATCTTGGTATTATTTTGGTTTTGGGCATTCCTTTGACAGATTTTGTAAGATTCATGCTTACATTTCATCAAAGTCTTCAAAGTCTCTCCGCGTACCAAGCCTGCATTTATTTGATCCAAAGTACAGCAAAAGCTACAATTTTGAACTATTTTTACTATTTAAAATGACTGTTTCCTATTTGTATATAATTAAAAAATGCAATTTTAAAACTGTCATCAAAGCAAATTTTTCAACATCATTACTCCAGTCTTCAGTGTCACATGATCCTTCAGAAAGCATTCTAATATGCTGATTTGCTGTACAAGAAACAATTTTTATTATTATTGTCAGTATTTAAAACGGAGTATTTTTTTTTTTTTTAAGATTCTTTGATAAATGGAAAGAACCAAAGACCTAAAATAAATCTGAAATAAAAAGCTTTTGTAACGTTAAACCAAAAGCTTGGATTCAGTGTGTGTGTGTGTATGTGTGTGTATGTATATATATATATATATATATATATATATTATAATTATATACTTTTTTTTTTTTTTTTTTCTTTTTTGGGGGGAAAGAAATTAACTTTCATTAAGCAAGGATGCTTTAAATAATCAAAAGTGATGACAAAGACATTTATAATGTTACAAAAGATTTCTAATTCAGATAAATGCTGTTCTTCTGAACTTTCTATTCATCAAAGAAACCTGAAAAAACTCTAGTCAGCTGTTTTCAACATTATAATAATAATAAATGTTTTTGAGCTGCAAATCAGAATATTAGAAAAATTTCTGAAGGATCATATGATTGGAGTAATGATGCTAAAATGTCATCATTGAAATCACTGAAATTACATTTTAAAATATACTCAAATAGAAAACCATTATTTTAAGTAGTAAATATATTTCAAAATGTTTCTGTTTTTGCTGTACTTTGGATCAGATAAGTGCAGGCTTGTTGAGCAGAAGAGACTTATTTAAAAATTTAAAATCTTACTGTTCAAAACCTACTGTTCATGTTGTTACATTATTTTTTATTATCACTATAGTACTGTTAAATCTATTATCAGTTTAGTTAAATATTTTTTACATCAGTTTATTTCAGTACATTTGGATTTATTTTTATTCTAAATATTTATTTATTTAGTTGTTTGTTTTTTAATATATATATATATATATATATGTATAAAACAAACAACTATATATATATATAAATTTTTTTCATTTCTGTTTTACACAGTTTTTCTTTACACTTCTTGGCCCTTTCTTGTGCCCCACTTGAGATCCCTGCACCCCATTTCATAGTTTATTAGGACAGGTCTGGAGGATTGTCTCTAATTTCCTCTCTGTTGGCACAGGTTAGGACAAAGCACTCCGGTAGCTGTGGACAGTACAGCGGACCTGGTGCGTTGTCAGGTGCTGGACAGCACAGGTCAGCTGGAGGGCAATGATCTAGTGCTTCTCTATGGCATGGCGCTGGTTCGGTATGTTTATCATCCATTACACTTAATGACACACGCTTGAACCATACAAATCAGTACATTTGACTTTACTAGAGTAACAAATTTGATTGTGTTTCAGGTTTGTAAATCTCATCACAGAACGGCAACAGAAAAAAATTGCCAGACCCTTACGAAGCTTAGCTCGGAATGTAAGTCACACATCACCTCAGATGAATGTATTTTCTAATCTGCTATAACTGCAATCTGACTACAGTTTGTCTTTCTGACAGATAAATATTCCAGCGTGGGTAGTAAACCTCAGGCATGATCTGACACACCGCAGACTCCCGTCACTAAAGTGGTGTCGAAAAGGTGAAAGAGAGCTCTTCCCTTACAGTCACGCATACATATGTCGTTGATGTGTAAATTTGTGCATTGTGTTCTTCAGGTTGTGGATTTGTGCTGGACTGGTTGCATCAACAGTACTGGTCTCGCCAAATGGGCAGTCAGCTGACAGAGGACTGGAACTCATCATCAGAAGAGGAGGATGAGGAGGATGAAGAGGAGTTTGTTAAAAGGCATGAGGAAGAGCTAATCCGCAGACAAAAAGAGATCGAGGCACACAGTGAGTAGCCTTTTTGATATAAAACTCCATCTGTTGGATGTTTGTGTCAGTAAAGCAGATAGATGTGGAACAGAGAAGGACAATTACATGCTATACTTGGAGCTCAGAAACATGAACATAAAAACATGACAATTACAATACAGTTAGTGCTATCAAAATTTGCACTTTAACACAGGCAATTAATTTTTCTCTTTTAACAGCGTTAAAAATATTTAACTATTAACCATGTTAATGCATGGGCGGGGCTAGAGTTGGCCACCCCACTCAACTTCTGCTTCTGTCTCTCGACAAGAAGTGTGTCGAGATTATGTCCATGCCGTTTCTCACAAACGAGGTAACAACGACGCTGTTCCTGAAGAAAATGAACTTAAAGGCATAGTTCACTTTGAAATTTAAATTTTGATATGTTTTAGCTTACCCCAAGGGTATCCAAGATGTAGGTGTCTTTGTTTCCGCAGTAGTTTCAATTTTGATATTTTTAGGTCCAACCGTTCTTGTCTGTCAGTCATATAATGCATGCCTATGGTCACCTCATCAAAGAAAATGCACAGATTCAAATTAAACAATTCCCCATCATAAGTACACATTGATGGCCTAAGACACGAAACGAACGGTTTGTGTGAGAAAACGAACAGCATTTATACCGTTTTTTTTTTACCTCTTGTACACCACCACGTCCAAGTTATCTGAGGGCGCGCACTTCCTGGTATGTGGCCGCGTTCTGGCTTATTGATTTTCCGGCACGATCTCTCGCGAGCACACGTAATTCGTTTCTTTTTCGTTGGTTTAAACATCCCGGATAAGCGCAAACTAGTACCATTTCTGTTAGCCGTCTTACCTACAATCTCTGTTCTGCGTAAACAATGAGTGACGTGCACGCGCGAGAGATCACTTCCGGTGCTTTCAGATAACTTGGACGTGGTGGTGTACAAGAGGTAAAAAACTATATAAATACTGTTTGTTTTCTCACACAAACCACTCGTTTCGTGTCTTAGGCCATCAATGTGTACTTACGATGGGCAATTGTTTAATTTGGACTGTTTAATTTGAATCTGTGCATTTTCTTTGATGAGGTGACCATAGGCATGCATTATATGACTGACAGACAAGAACGGTTGGACCTAAAAATATCAAAATTGAAACTACTGCGGAAACAAAGACACCTACATCTTGGATGCCCTTGGGGTAAGCTAAAACATATCAAAATTTAATTTCAAAGTGAACTATCCCTTTAAAGTTTCACTATAAGTAGAGACGCTGCTGCTAACTTTTGAGAGAAGCACAGACTCACAGAGGTAATTCACGAGCGTAATCTCTCTCTCTCTTTTTCACTCTTTTCGTCTGTCTACCTGCCAGTCTGTCTGTCTAAACTACATTATTAACTGCATTAGTCTGCTATCAATGGCTCAAGCGTCGTTACTAGGTCTAAAATGGCGTTTTGGAACTAGCAACGAAGACGTTGGATGAGCTATGTAAGAAATTAATCCTACTCGCAATAGCTTTTTAAGGACAAAAAAATGGACAAATGCCTTGAAAGTAACCTAATAACCTAGCTGCTGTGATGTCTGTTAATCAAAGAACAAAAGAAGAGGAAATCAATAACTTTCATCTATATTTAATTTAGTGTTTAATGTTTGATAACTTTATTCACTTTCTGTTAGGGCTGCACAATATATTGAAATATCTGACTCATTTTAATAATCGGCTACTTCAAAGCTTTTTGGTCGACGCATATAGCAGAGAATAGACTGGGCACGCGACTGACTTGGTTAACATTAAAAAGAGTTAAGTGCATTAAGCTGCAGAAAACAACTCCTTGCTGTCTCGTCTTGCTGTCTAAATCACACCTGAAGTGTGCGCATAGCCGCATCTCGGGCAGCTTGTAATCACACAGAGATGCGTTTCCAAACCCATGAACACAGCGTGGGTTTGTCTTTCATATCTTCTTTTATTTAAAAAGAAACATACACACACAGAATTATGTCAAAATACTCGCCTCAACAATCATCCTCGTAAATGCAGCCAGTTATGTTTTAAATGAATGTAAACAGCTGAGAAAGAAATCGCAGTTATGCGGTTAATATGCAGTTAATTATTAAATGTATTAAATTTCTGTATCTGAATACTACTGTTAGACCTTATTTTATTTGCAACTGTTATCTTGTACTTTGCTATGCTTGTAATTTGTTTATTTGTTATTTATTTTTTTTACTGACTGTTTAGTTGCTTTTAATCATGTTTGCTATAGTGTTTACTGTGGTACTGAAGAAGTAAAATGTACTTTATGTAAGTAATAACTGGAAAGCAACATTACATTGATATCAAATAAGTGGCATTATTTTATTTATTTATTTATTTTTTATATTGATGTTGAAGTTACACTTTCAGATTTGTGACATTACTTTTTATGTGATGCTAAAACACTTCTGGTCACTTTCAGAAATTGTAGTGATGCTTTTTTTTCCCAAGAAAGAATGTGAAACATACATATTGAATATATAATTTTCATTTTTAAATATTTGAAAATATAATTAAAATTGATTTTGCACATTTAAAGCAAATATCATATTGCACATCGAATATCGCATTTTTTAACATGGTGCAAGGTCAAAAAAATACTTTCATTGTCTTATAATATGCATTTATTTTTACCTTATTTGCTCAATGATTCATATTTTCAAACCCCTCCTTTGTGTGATGCTAATCTGTGGTGATTGGTCTGATGACCCAGTCTGTTGTGATTGGTCTACTGCATGCAGCGCATGTCGGAAACAGAACACCTATCACCATTACATTAAACACCCAAACAGCCATGGTGTATGTGTTAACCCAACGCAGAAACGTGTTAGCCAGAGACTTAGACACGACTAAATACGTATTTTGCATGCTACAGAGTACATGAGAGCAACAGTTTTAAAAGGATTACTCCACTTTCAAAATAGCAATTTCCTGATAATTTACTCACCCTTATGTCATCCATGATATTCATGTCTGTCTTTCTTCAGTCACAAAGAAATATAGAATATATATATATATATATATATATATATATAATATATATACTAAATACGTATTTTGCATGCTACAGTGTACATGAGAGCAACAGTTTTAAAAGGATTACTCCACTTTCAAAATAGTAATTTCCTGATAATTTACTCACCCTTATGTCATCCATGATATTCATGTCTGTCTTTCTTCAGTCACAAAGAAATATAGAAAATATATATATATATATATATATATATATTTTTTTTTTTTTTAAGATAATGACTGAACGCTTTGCTAGATGAGACCTTTGTTACTCAGCTGGGATCTTTTAGAGCCATTTGAAGCTGCACTGAAATGGCTTTTTTTATTTTATATATAACACACATTTAATGCAAGGGTATTTCATTTCTTTGTTCTGAATTAAAAAAAAACAAAAAAACAAACTTTTATTAATCACAGACACATTCAATTGAAAAGTGACAGTGAAGATATTTATAATGCAACAAAAGATGCATATGTCAAATAATGCTGTTCTTTTAAACCTTCTATTAATCATCAAATCAGCATATTAGAATGATTTCTGAATGATCATGGGACACTGAAGACTGGGCTTCTAAAATTCAGTTTTGCTATCACAGGTGTAGATTAAATTTTTAATATGTTGGAATACAAAAGATATTCTGAGCTATAATAATATTTAACAATATTAATGTATTTTTGATTAAATAAATGGCGTCATGATGAGCCTAAAAATATTTATTTAAAAAACAAACAAACAAAAAATTCCAATCCCAAACCTTTGAACTGTAGAATATTTTTTTTAATTTTTAAAAATGAGTTCTCCATTATCTTTCATTCTCTATCTTTCAGAACAAATCAGAGAACTGCTCATCTCTTATGAACAAGAACAGTTTCGGGTAAGGAACCAATCTCACATTGTGTATAATATCCCAGGTCAGACCAGCAGAGGGCAGTATGAGCTTGTGTTTCTGAGACAGCAGTTTAATGAAAACAGATGAGGAGTGTTGGAATTCTTCCTCGTGCACAGAGAACCTGTGGCTGAATATGCCTAATTCACTACTATATAGTATGTAGAAAGTAGTTCAAAAGAGTACTATGTCTGAATACACTGTTTGGATAGACACAAGCTAAAAACATTCAGTGATGTTTGATAAGCATGTTTCTGTTATTAATGCAAGTTTGGGTTGTTAATTATGTTGTTCCCATTGTTGTGGTGTGTTTGGCAGACGTACGAAGAGCTAGTAAAGCAGGGAGGGCAGCATGGCAAATGGCCGAATGCCAGCACTGATCTCAGCTGGATTCTGACACAGATCAAACACTATGACACAGAGGCCAGGTGTGTGCATGTGTTCAACTGAGTAAGTCTTTATTGCTGATATCTTTAACACTATGTGTCTCATTGCCATCTGTTCTGTCTGTGTTGCAGAGACATCCTCCTTGATGTTTTAATGCAGGATGGATTCCTTATTCCCACTGCAGAACAACTAGAGTCTTTGGATATTGACCCCTCGGGTATGAAATGTTGTTTATAAAGCAGTAATGCATGAAGGACTTGGTTCACATATATTAAATCTGCCTCTCTCTCTCTTTCTCTGTAGAGGACTCTGTTGACATGTTCTCCCCATGTCTTCCTCGAGTGTTTTTGCACTTCTGGTTGCCATGTTTGAAGATGTTGAATTCATCTGTATTTATGAATCTGCTCCTTGATAAACTGTTCGCTGAGCTGTTGAATGAGCCATCCAGTCACAGAACTTACTACATCGCTTCCTGGATCTCCAATATTTTCCTCTGTAACAGCAAAAGTATGAATCTATGAATTTCTTTATTTATGCTAAACAAAAGAAAATACTTTGGAAAATGTAACCATTCTATTCTATTTTTTTTTTTTTTTTTTTCGTTTTTTCATTATTTCATATTTCTTTTATTACGTATACCTCTGATCTTTTTTTATTTTTTTACTTGTTTTTATTTGTAATGATTTTCACTAATAAATGCGTGGATTATTTCGTATTTATATGCACAGGCCTCTGTATCTACTGTGTTTGAGCTATAAAGCAGAGTAAATTTTATTTTATTTATTTATTTTTTTTTTTTTTATTTTATTTAGCAAGGATACTTTAAATTGATCAAAGAAACCTGAAAAAAATTCTGCTTGGTGGTTTTCAACATAATAATAATAATTATAAATGTTTTTTGAGTGGCAAATCAGAGTATTAGAATGATTTCTGAAGGATCATGTGACTGATGCTAAAAATTCAGCTTTGAAATAAGTAATAAATTACATTTTTAAAATATATAAAAAAAAAAAACCAGTTATTTTAAATAGACCAAATATTTCTAAATTGTACTGTTTTTGCTGTATTTTGGATCAGGCTTGGTAAGGTCGTTGTGTTTAAGTTCTTCTAAACTATGTCTTTTAACAAACTCTGTGTGTGGCAGGTGAATTGAAGGCTCACAAGCGATTAAAAATAGCCAAGGAAAGCATCTTCATGAACAGGTTAAAGTTTCCATGGCAGAATCTGATTTCTGCATGTTTGAACGCACCATGCCCAGCTACACCGTTCCTTCTGCGACAGTGAGTCAACAGGTGCACACACATTTACACACAGTGTGGGTGAAAGTAACTAATCGAATTTTACTTCTTGCCTTTTAAGGATTTTGAGTGACATGGATAAGCCCCTCCCACAAGACGCCCAGCAGAACCTACTCCAGCTGTGCAACATTTACACACAGGGTTATCATGGAAACGCTTCCCCTGGACCCTCAGATCCCGCTCAGCCTGTGTACACCCTACAGAACCTTCAGGAAAGACTTAAGAGTAACACCTCACAGAGCAGAGACGCCCAGTCATCTAACCACACCACAAGAACTGTGCAGGCTCTGCCCACAGAGGACCTCCAGGAAAAGCTAAGTGCAGAAACCATACAGGAGAGAAACTTTGCATTACGAGGATCTGCATGGAGCGTGTGCACAGGTAACATTCACACACCCACACATACTTTTTTTTGTCAAGTATTTTCATTTTTGTAATGTATTTATTTTTTGTGGTCACTTTAGTCTTGAGCTTAATTCATTTAGCGTAGTTAATTGAAATTTAATTGAAAAACTGAAATAAAGTTAAATGTTGGATTAAAACTTCAACTTAATTTTTTTACACCAAGGCACCATTTTTAAAAAGAAATTATAGAAATGAATACTTTTTTTAGTTACTTTTTTTTTTTTTAGCAAGAATGCTTTAAATCGATCAAAAGTCATGATAACTACAAGTCACCATTTTTAAATTACATTTAGTTGTTTCATTTCAGTTTAAGTACTTAAAAATAAGATTTTGAAAATAACTTTTGTATTTGAATACATTTATAAAGATATATAACATTTTATTTGAAATATTAGAATATTAGGATTTCTGAAGGATCATGTGACTGGAGTAATGATGCTAAAAATTCAGCTTTAAAATCACAGGAATAAATTACATTTTACAATGTATTCGAATAGAAAACAGTTATTTAAAATGGTAAAAATACAGTAAAATTGTAATGTTTTTTTGCTGTACTTTGGATCAAATACATGCAGGCTTGGTAAGCAGAAGAGGCTTCTTTAAAGGGTACAAAACATGCACAGTTTCACCTAATCTCATGTTAATCCTGAGTACCTATAGAGTAGTAATGTATCCTTAATATCTCCAAAAAGTCTTTAGCTTTATTATATTTATGAAAGAAAAATACCGCTTTCCGATTTTCTCCGGAAAAAGCCGAACTTCTGGAGGCACGCCGTGGGCAGAGCTAAATTCGACCATCAGGTTAGAATTTTGATGCTGTTTCACTTACCATCTGCAGTTGTGAATCATTACCGGGATCTTTTATAGCTGGGACCGCTCTGTCTTTCGATATCAAACAATGTGAAAATCCAGCGTCGAACTGGTCCTCGTAACGTTATATGAAACACATACTTGCTAAACTCCATTGCTGCCCCGGAAAAAGGAACTGTATCCACTGTTCACCTAACGCTGGGTTCTTCAGGAAGCTGAGCAAAGTTATCTTGGCCTTACAACCATAACCACACTTCTTTAGAGACATTCTTCCCGAATGAATCCCTTGCAGAGTGCAGCCGAATGAAGCACGTTGATGGCGCGCTCTTTCTCACGGTCTAACCGACATGATCGCGGGCGCCGCGGACGCGCTTTTCCGGGAGAAATGCTCATATAAGGAGTTCGTCATTCGTCATTACTGCCACGATCGAAAAAAATCAGCCGAAACTTGTACCAACCCGGAAGTAAGATTTTCGGCAAAGAAATTCTGTCATTTGTCCAAATTATTTTTTTAAACTTTGGCTATGTTTAGCATGAGAATCCAACTCTTTAACACTGTTAACAACTCTGAATATACGAAACACCATTGTAACCCCCCCCCCCCCCCCTTTAAAAAATAAAAAAAGTACAAATAATTAATTTAAAATAATTCTATAACTATAATATTATGTGAATAATACTAAAATAAAACTGCACTTACTTTATGGATTGTTTTCTGTTTTTAAATGCTGCAGCATATCTGCAGTTTTTTACGAATAAATGAAATACATCAACACCTGTTACTTGAATAATACATTCATTAATGAAGTCAGACCATCTGCACACTTAGTCATGTGGGACACGAGTTTCCATGACCCTAAATACTAGGCCCAGTTAGCACAAGTAATGTCAGCTGATCTTTAATGTGATGTGGAAGAGTAACAAATCAAAACCGGCCTTCTAACATTTGGCCAATCACTGATGAGGACTAAGGGTACCTATTATTATTTTTTTTTACCTCAAATAAGCTGTAAATTAGTAGTAAATGATAAAAGGTTTTAAAATCATTTGGTTTGAGTTCTCTTAAATCTGGTGTTCTTTTGTCTAATCAGATCGAGTCCCCTGGAAACAGTACCCGCTAGGAAAGGTTCCAGGACAACCAGAGGACCCCACTTGTTTGATGGTGGAGTGTTATTCTACATTTACTGTATTTGACCAGCAGGTGGAGCTAGATCAACTCCCTCAGCACCATGGCAACAGGAGGTGAGGAGTTTGAAACTTTGAAAGTTAGGAATATGTAGTTATATTTGTTATAATATGAGTTTCATTAAAAATTCATTTTTATTCACAGTGTTCCCCTACAAAGCAGAGCCAGTGGATCAGATGGGCCACTTTGGACTCATAGTGATTTGAGTAGAGTCAAAGCTGGACTCAAACTGTTCTAACACATTCAGATACTCAGTGGCCTTGAGATATTGAACCGCCAACCCTGAACTATGAACCCAATGTTTAAAACAAACGCTTGAGGGCTAAGCTAGACTGAGGCTCTTCTAGACACACACACATCCAGCCTCTCTACTTGCATAGTCATGCACAGTTGGAAGCATTAGGCTGTTTTTCTTTTATAATACATGTCCATCTTGGTTGGAAGGAATATCAGTTGTCTGTCTCACTCTAATGTTATTACAGTTACAGTCCAAACTGCAGTTTGATCAGTTCCCCTCAGTCCTTGTACAGCTCTTGGCACCTGTTCAAATAATCCGGAAGTGAAACTCCCATGAGCAATGTCTCACGAGGTTCTAATGAAGAAGTTGGTGCTGTTTGAGAAATGTTGTAAATTTTATGACATTATTTTTGAACACAAAAGTTGCCAAATAAACTTCATTTTGTATTGTGTACTCCTTTCTCGAGGTCCAGGTTTATTGCACTGTAATGTACAGTGTTGGTAAGGTTACTTCAGAAATGTTATAGGTTACAGATTACAAGTTACTCTATTTATTACCCTTAGTTACCCTTTATTAAAGTAATGTAACTTAATGGCCTAATGGTTAGGGAGTTGGCCTTATAACCGAAAGGTTGCGAGTTCGAGTCCCAGGTGAGACCCTTGAGCAAGGCACCGAACCCCCAACTGCTGCGATAGCAATATGGCTGCCCACTGCTCTGGGTGTGTGTGTGTGTGTGTGCACTTGGATGGGTCGAATGCAGAACACAAATTCAGAGTATGGGTCACAATACTTTGGTCACATGTCACAGCCACCTTTCCTTTCCTAAACATTAACAACTAATTAAACATAAACCCAAATAGGAAATAAAACTCTTGAAACATTGGTGTCTCATATTTTACCATAGTCAATGCAATTTTGGAAATCTGTATGTGTGTGAAAATATTAATCATTAACATTTTCATTTTTTCTCAGCAACTGTAACAGACTACAGTTACATTTATTTTGTAATTAAATTATGTAATTCCATTACATGTAACACTGGTTATGTAGTTACAGTATTTAAACACAGGTGGAGCTTGTGTAAAGTTGAGGAAGGCTTACCCCTGGCCACAGGGTAAATAAATTAAATGTCTTACATCTGTTGCCAACACAGTGAAAATGAATAGAAAGTGTCAATTACAGCATTAAATTAAAGGGGTCATCAGATGCCCATTTTCCACAAGTTGATATGCAAAGTCTATAATATACTTTGATTAAAAATTCTCAATGGTAGTGTAAAAAAACACCCTTTTACCTTGTCAAAATCAGCTTTGCAAAAAATCAGCTGATTCTATTGCATGGTTCTTTAAATGCAAATGAGCTCTGCTCACCCCACCCCTCTCTTCTCC
Organism: Cirrhinus molitorella; assembly: GCA_033026305.1. NCBI lineage: Eukaryota > Metazoa > Chordata > Actinopteri > Cypriniformes > Cyprinidae > Cirrhinus > Cirrhinus molitorella. The sequence continues at coordinate 14,124,929 of CM065119.1, read as the reverse complement.
GTGGAGTGACCAGCCATTGTTTACTTTAGCACAAGCATGTTAATAGGAAAGGAAATTGCAAAGATTCATAAAAAAAAAAAAACATACTTCTGCTGTAAGTGAAGCTGGATCACAGATGATTAAAGACTCATTTATGTAGATCGGGAGGTGCATTCCATTCACAAACAAAATTCATCCACTGTGTCTTCAGCGGCTCAGATGTCGGGAGTAAATGAGGATTACATCCAACAAAAGAACACCTCAATCGCTTAGGAGCCATTCTTGTATACATCTCTGCTCCGACATGGAAACACTGGCGATCGGACTGTTACAGCTCATTTAGAATAGAATAGAATAGAATATACTTTATTGTCCCATTTCTGGGAAATTCATCTTGGACATCCATGACATTTAGGGAGGGTCTGAGGTAAGATGCCTGTGTCAATCAATCTACAGTGAGTAAGGAAAGTATTCAGACCCCTTACATTTTTCACTCTGTTATATTTCAGCCGTTTGCTAAAATCATTTAAGTTCATTTTTTTTCCTCAATAATGTACACACAGCACCCCATATTGACAGAAAAACACAAATTTGTTGACATTTTTGCAGATTTATTAAAAAAGAAAAACTGAAATATCACATGATCCTAAGTATTCAGACCCTTTGCTCAGTATTTAGTAGAAGCACCCTTTTGATCTAATACAGCCATGAGTGTTTTTGGGAAAGATGCAACAAGTTTTTCACACCTGGATTTGGGGATCCTCTGCCATTCCTCCTTGCAGATCCTCTCCAGTTCTGTCAGGTTGGATGGTAAATGTTGGTGGACAGCCATTTTCAGGTCTCTCCAGAGATGCTCAATTGGGTTTAAGTCAGGGATCTGGCTGGGCCATTCAAGAACAGTCACGGAGTTGTTGTGAAGCCACTCCTTCGTTATTTTAGCTGTGTGCTTAGGGTCATTGTCTTGTTAGAAGGTGAACCCTCGGCCCAGTCTGAGGTCCTGAGCACTCTGGAGAAGGTTTTCGTCCAGGATATCCCTGTACTTGGCCGCATTCATCTTTTTCTGCCATAAAGCCCCGACTGGTGGAGGGCTGCAGTGATGGTTGACTTTCTACAACTTTCTCCCATCTCCCGACTGCATCTCTGGAGCTCAGCCACAGTGATCTTTGGGTTCTTCTTTACCTCTCTCACCAAGGCTCTTCTCCCCCGATAGTTCAGTTTGGCCGGACAGCCAGCTCTAGGAAGGGTTCTGGTCGTCCCAAACGTCTTCCATTTAAGGATTATGGAGGCCACTGTGCTCTTAGGAACCTTAAGTGCAGCAGAATTTTTTTTGTAACCTTGGCCAGATCTGTGCCTTGCCACAATTCTGTCTCTGAGCTCTTCAGGCAGTTCCTTTGACCTTACGATTCTCATTTGCTCTGACATGCACTGTGAGCTGTAAGATCTTATATAGACAGGTGTGTGGCTTTCCTAATCAAGTCAAATCAGTATAATCAAACACAGCTGGACTCAAATGAAAGTGTAGAACCATCTCAAGGATGATCAGAAGAAATGGACAGCACCTGAGTTAAATATATGAGTGTCACAGCAAAGGGTCTGAATACTTAGGACCATGTGATATTTCAGTTTTTCTTTTTTAATAAATCTGCAAAAATGTCAACAATTCTGTGTTTTTCTGTCAATATGGGGTGCTGTGTGTACATTAATGAGGAAAAAAAATGAACTCAAATGATTTTAGCAAATGGCTGCAATATAACAAAGAGTGAAAAAATAAGGGGGTCTGAATACTTTCCGTACCCACTGTATAGTGGGAGCGGCCTCTGTTGGTGTTAAGTCACACCGACAAGAAGCTGAGAATGGCTTGATTTGAAAAAGGGGAAATTATTTTTACAGATTAAGGCTACGTCTACATTAATCTGGATACATTTGAAAACTGAGTTTTCGTTTTAAAACGCTCTCCAACCACACTAGTGTTTTCAAGCGTTTCCAAAATTTCTCATCCACACTGAAACGTAGGAAAACGTTAAATTCACCTTACTGCACATGCGTAAAACCTCCAAAAACTCACTGAGATGATACTGACAGAACAGACATAAGATTTCACGCAATTCTTCTGGCAGGATAATTTTATTCAAGGAAATATTTCATAATTCACTGACTCGTCTATGCCGTAGGCTCACTCATGTTTGATTTAAAAAGCAGCTGCCCTCATGTTTTTTGACGCAGGAGTCAGGACAGCAGCTCTAAGTAAATTTTCTGTCATCTTTTTAGGACTGTAAAATGAAGTGTACCTTGAGTGTAGAAGGTAAATATCTTTAGCAGCAGTCTGAACCTGACTAAACCAGCAGTCTGACCCATGACCAACTAAACCTGCGTCAGCGTTTTCAAAAGCCTCCGTTGTCACAGTCTACACTATAACGTGAAAACTGTTTTCAAATTCATCCACTTTGGAGAGCGTTTTCAAAAAAGCGTTGTTTTCCTTGACAAAAATGCTGTCTTAGTTGGACGAAAGGCGAGAGAAAATGGAGAGAAAAAGATGCGTTTTCAAATGAAAGCGTATTAGTGTGGATATGGCTTAAATAATAACCACTGGGTGGATTTTTATCATTATAGGTTAGATGTGTACACACACTGCTAACACACATTTGTGTTCAAACAACATGCAAAAGTGAACTTTGCAACTGATGACCCCTTTAAGATCTGCTCTTCTTTTTACACGTTTCACAGTGTTGTGCATTATAACCAATCACACATGATTCTGTTGAGCTTAGGAATCCAATAGCCAATCAGAAGTGTTCAGATGAGTCATCGCTGAAACAGTCTCTCAAAGACTTTATAATTCTCTCATAAAACAAAGCCCAGATGTACATACACAATGTAAGTAAAAGATTCATTTCACACTGTAGACAGCTTCAGTAATTATAACGATAGTTTTGTTTTGGTTTTTGTGCTTAAACTCGCCATCAGAGCTGGGTAGTAACTGATTCCATGTAATCTGGATTACGTAATCAGATTCCAAAAATGAAGTACTTGTAATTAGAGAAAGTTACATTTTAAAGTACTCGTAACCAGACTACAGTTACTTTTTAATGGATTACATGATTACATATTATTCACACAACAGCAATAAATTATTCATAATTCATTGATTCTCCCTAATTTCTCTTTTTCATTTTTAAATTTTCCTTTCTAAAATAGCCTACCGATTATATACATTCAGAAAGTCCAGTTTTGTGGACATTCACACATAGACTAGTCATTAGTCAGGTGGTGACACAGCATTTGACCACTGGATTTGCAAAAGGGTTCCAACATATCATCAGCTACTGATAAACACATTCATTTTTGTTTAAATTATCACTCGGTAGGTTTTTTGTAACCATGTATTATTGTGTCTTTGGAAGGCTTTTGCCTTTCAAACTCATTAAAATGCAACGTTATTTCTTATTTACATGCAATGCAGGCATTCCCAAACTTGTTGTCATCTAAACCTTATTCACCAAATATATTTACTTTAAGTACTCCTGAGATTTTACATGAAATATTTCAATAATTAAGTTTTACATTTGCATGTTCACGGTTTCTTTGATGTTGATTAATGGTCACATGGCATGAAGGAAATAAAAATATTTCGTCTTTTTTAGTAAGTGTTTTATTTTAATTGTTAATTTAAAACTAAGACTAATGAAACACCATGATGGTTCACTCCTATTCTTATGAATGGGAGAGCCTGCAACGTGCAGTATGGAGGAATAGTCCCACCTTCTAAATGAAAGAGACAAATTTCCCATAGAAACCTGAGGCTAAACCATTTTCTGGTCTAGCCTGAAAAATAAGCCTTTTAAACACTATTTGAACATAAGAAACAACATTCATGGGGCAATTAATTTAAGATTTTTGTTGCTGATTTGATATATGTAATTTAATTGTGAGTTCAGCAAGCAATTTTTAAGATTTCAGGATTCCCCCATTCATTAAGATAGGATTTGGCGGAGGCGTTGCAAATATGGCCAAGAAGTAAAGAGACATTCCTTGAAAAGGACTTTGTTTTAAAATGATTTATTTTAATAAAAAAAAAAAATGATTTAATTAATTGTTAGCTTTTTATTAAATCCACAAACCTTCTACAGCTCCTGTTCGAAATATAGTTTGGGAAACCTGTTTAATTCACCTCATGTTGTAAATTACAATCAATGTGATACACAAGTCAAAAGTAATCTAAAAGTAATCTGATTAGATTACCTAAAATATGTAATGTAACTGATTACATTACTGACTACAATTTCTGTCATGTAATCTGGAATCAGTAACTGATTACAATTTGTAAGTAATTTACCCAGCTCTGCTCGCCATAGATCAAAGTTGGTACGTTTTTGCTGTCTTTCTGTATATAATTTATTTGTTGTTCAAATAATCCTGGAAATGAAAACGTTATAATTATCAACCTACAATGTTTTTATTAAATTGTAATCACGTTAAATACAAATTCAGTCTTATTACAAATATTGTATTAGCCTACATGATCTGGTTCTCATCTAAAAAGACGGGTTTATGATGTTTGTAGTTAATAGATTAGGCTGGTTTTAGCCTTACCGTGGAGTTGGTTCACCCTATGTATTTAACATGCTGAGTGTGCTGCTTAAAACTCCATGTAAATGGCTTCTAAAGAATAACTGAACATCCTTTCAATATCAGCTTTTTTTGAAAAAAAAAAAAGACCTGCATTACATTATGGTAATCTGTTCGGAAATGGGCTGCAGCCCCCCAAAAAATAATAGCAATACAGTTTGGTAGTCTTAACCCACATCAGATTGTTGCAGTTAGTTCATATACAGTACAGTGGCCCCAAATGTATTTCTGCAAGAACGCATTAAACAGTAAAGGCATTTAAAATGTTATGAACGATTTCAAATAAATGCTGTTCTTTTAACTTTCTATTCATCAAATAATTCTGAACAAAATATTGATTTTTACAAAAAATATTGAGCAGCACATTGGTTATGTTTCTTAAGCACTAAATCAGCATATCCGAATGAATTCTGAAGGATCATTTAACACATGGTGAAGACATGGAGTAATAGCTGCTAAAATTCAGCTTTGCCATCACATGAATAACTTGCATTTTAAAATATATTATAATAGTAAACAGTTATTTTAATTTTAAAATTTCATATTACAGTTTTTGATCAAATAAATGTCACCTTGGTGAGCATGTTACTTCAGTAACACTTTACAATAGGGTTCATTAGTTTACGTTAGTTGAGCTAAGAATGAACAATACTTCTACAGCATTCATTAATCTTAGTCCATGTTAATTTCAACATTTTCATAACATTTAATGTGAAGTGTTGCTGCTATTTCTTTCAAAGCCAAAGCATTTAATTTGACCAACTCCAAGCATTATATACAATTTCAAAACAAGTGGCATTTATTTTAAAGAATAAAAACCCTGCAAAGGGTTTACTGTTTTTACTCAAAACAGTTAATACAAAAAGTTGAATTCTGTACGCAGTGACACCCGTGTGAACTCTTAGAGAACTGATTTCATAAATCCATTAAAAAGTATCCATGAGACAAACTGATTAAATTGAATCAAAAAAGTTTTCTGAGAAGAACTCTAGCATAATTTGTTTACAGATGCCACTTGGTTTGACATTTTGTATCTAATGCATATTAAATTCTGAATCAATAGAGTGCGTTGGGGCCTAGTGTACGAACTGAATAACAGTTATCTTTCTCTGATGTTTTGCAATATCTTACTATCTCACTTCCTATGTATTACTTTACTATCTACAGTCAAACAAGCAACCAATAGAAACACAGTCATGATAACAGTTAACCAAATAGAGTCTGGCTTTATTGAGAGGAACAAACACCTTTTGTCATTGAGACTTACATTTTGTTTGAGTCCACGGACCCAAAGCGATATAAAGTTTTTCCACCCTAGTTCACGTTCTTTTTTTCTTTCTCTTTTTTTGGTTCGTGTTTTTGTCATATTGAAAACAAGTTTAAAAGCAACATGTTTCATTCAGTAGAGTAAAACATACTATTGTATGTCGTCATCATCACAGCACGAGACTCAAAAGTGTTAAGACCACTCAGTCAACCTGCGAAGGCGTGAAAAAAACTCACAATACAAGGGGGGGAATGTTAAATGAACGGCAAAAGTCAAATTTAAGAACACATTTTCAAGATCATCCACACTACTTCACAAATCGCCGCAGTTTTTATAAGAGCAAACATCAAAGTTAATGTCTTTCAGAAAGGAGCTGAAATAATAATACATCTGTTAGTTCCTGAGAATCAATCTGTTGGTGAGAGCGTTTGTGTGAGCGAGTTATAGCTGGTGTATTCAATATTGAAAATATACATGGAAATGTACAGATTACATCAGCTCTGCAACCAGCGATAGGAAAAACCATCTCTTCTGACAGTTTGAAATGCCCGTTTGCTTGTTTTTTTTTTTTGACGTTTTCTCCTTTGGGCACGTCCAGTTGTCCTGCAAGTTCTTCTTGGACATTCTAGTCAAGCTTAATCAGGAAAACCAGCAGTTCGTGCAATTAAATCAGGTTGTCCATTCAGACACCAATACAGAGCTGAAACCAAAAAACCTCATCTTCTCATTAGCATTTCCGCTTATGAGAATAGAAATAAACAAGCAAGAAGTGCAACGCTCGGTGCTGTACAGTCAGAATGTGCTCGACTCTCACAAACCAAAGTAGTTAAACTGTAAGGCAGGTTACGAGGTGCGTGTTCATGTATTTGTGTGGACATCTTTCAGTACGAGACTCAGATAAAGCTCACATTTCACTCATGAGAGAAGGTGTGTGCGTGTGGCGTCAACTTCAGTTGCTCAAACTCACCTACTTGCTAAATAAAATTAAAAAAATTAACACTGTGCAAATTCCATCCAATCTTCAACCTGGAACGTGCCTCCATGTCTGTAGAAGGTAAACTATGTTACAGGTGAAACAGCGGTGAATTTACCATAAATTCACACTAGCGCACACACAATAGTCAACATTTTACATTAGTTATATCAGTACTAATGATAGCATGTGATCAGCTGACTGCGGTTGTCAAGGCAACCCATCGAGTCTAAGTGTGTGTATGAGAGAGATCCTGCTCGGATAAGCTGGTAGAGTGTCTTTATGTACGTGAAATGCACTAATACTGTGCAAATACGAGAGTTTCGACATTAATTTCCAGTATTTACAGAGGAAAAATATATTAGGAGCACACAGATTGTGTCAGAATGTGTCTCTCCTGAATCTATACCTTTAACAGAGAGAGACTGAATGATGATATTTAAAGCCACGCCCTAAAAATCCTTCAGTCAAACAAATGAAGTTCAGCTCTGCTGAGGTAAACTATCGCTTTCCAAAATAATCAGCAATCAGCATCAAACAGGCATGGAAAAGTGAAGGAGGTATGAAAAGACGGAAAAAGAAATGAAAGAGAGAGAGAGAGAGAGAGATCCCTGTCTGTAGTGGTCTGCCCGGCAGGAAATAAGCCATCTCTATGGGCTACTCGAGTGACACACGGTATCACTGACATTATGGCATTATATTTCTTTATCCTTTTTTTTTTTAAACAAAACTAAGCTTTTTTTTTAAATATATATAGATATATATATACTCATATAAGTGATACTGTACAGCTCAGAAATATATATATTTTTTACAATCAAGAAATAGATACAATTTGTATCAACAAGCAAAAGGTCGTTTCTGGACATTTGATGTGTGGTAGCTTGCTGCTCGACTGCATGGGGGGCTGAACCTCGGAGCGTAAGCAGCGGACAACAATGTCGTAATTTACAAGAAATTAGTTTCTAGACTGCTCCAGAAACGCCTCCTTCAGTATTTTTTAGCTCCTAGGTTCAGGGGAAAGAGGAAAGGGAGAAACCCAACCACAAAAAACACTTTTAGGCCTGAAACATGTATGTACATAAATGATGCTCAAGGTGCAGTCACATAAGTGAAATTCAGAAAAAAATAAAATAAATACATCCATCACCTGTGGATTCCTATTTAAAGAGAAAGTTCCCCCCAAAATAAAAACTCTGTCATTAATTACTCACAGTACAGTAAACAAACAACTACTACAGCATAAAATGAAAAAACAAAACATTAAAATCTTTTATGGTAGATCATTGACAGCTTGTAACAATGTGATACTACACTTATGTACTTGCATAAATGTTTCTGGCCTAAAATGTGTAAATAATCATAAGTTTGAAAAACCTCTAACGAATAAGCATGTACAATTTTTTAAAAAATCATTACCGGCCTTCTGAAAGAACCTTGTTGAGAAACAAAACTAAAGGGAATGAGAATCGTCGGTGCTCGTATTAGAGAGCTGAGAGGTTGGGTTTTGTGTCCAAGTCGAAGCAGGGTCGGGGGCGGTAGAGAGGCAGCAAGCGAACTGTCAGCCAAATGTCAGAAACAACCCAACAACAGCCTGGTGTTCCGTGTGTGTGTCGCACAGGAAGAGACAGGTAGGCAGTGTGTCACACCTTCCCATGAGCAGTAACGGGGCCCCACGGGGCCACACCTGTGCTCATGAAAAAAAAATGAAGGAGCAATTTAAGTCTTTTTTGAAAACACCCAGAGCATCTCTGGACCAATAACATTCACGCTCTCCTGAAGATATGTTCATTTACAGGGCGGAGCAGATGAAATGGGGCAGTCTCTCGGCATCAATCAGGAAATAGATGCTGCACAGGAGCATTTTGCCCGAAGAGACGCATTCTCCTCCCCAGTTTGTGAATACTTGAACATAGTTATTGACTAACGAGCCAAAAGTGAGCGGCTCTCTCTGTCAAGCATAGTGCTAACATGCTGTCTGGGAGAGATTTACTGAAGCCCATGCTTACTCAAACATCTCTCTTAAAATCTACAATACGACAACGACATTTAGGAAATACATATGAATAACGTCTCCAACTAGATATGCCTAGTGCTTTCAGATCAGGAAATCTTTTTGGCTCAATCTCTTTAAAATGGCTTCGTAAATACGCATCCGTGCATGTGCGCGAACAGACGTTGCGGGGCAGGTTTGCAGTTACAGCCCAGCCAATTAAAAAGTCTGAACCGCAGCACGGCAGAACCTAAACCTTTCTGTCCCAGTGCTCGCTTTTATAAAACAAATGCAAAACAGCGACCTCCACAACTATTAAGCACTATTCACATTACCACGTGTGGTGAGGTCACTCCGATGTAAGGCCATAAAATTCAAAGGTCATGCTTTGAGGTACGCAAGCGTTCATTCCTCTTTCCGAAATCACGCACACCAAAAAAAACACCACACCACGGTGTCACGTCATATTTACACGCAAATGCAAGTGAATACACATATACATACACAATACTATTCATATTGTGCAGGATCATTTCTGATCGGTTTTACCAAAGAGATTTCTCTCATGTAACTCTTTTTCAAAGGATAAATGTTATCATCACCAACAAAATAACACATTCTCAAGATCTGCCATCAAACTGGCAGGCAGTTGCTCTCTCAATGTGGATACACTTTTGAGTAGGCTTTATGAACAACCTTAAGAACATTTTGGCCCGTCTCAGGAGCTGAACGGTGGAGAAAGCAGGACGAGGGATCTTGCGTTTCTATGCTAAACTTTTCAGGTACAAGAACCGGGCTCCCATATGGCTTAACAGATGACATAATAACCAATGCAGCATCAATGCTATCATGCTAGCCAACCTCCTAATGGATCCAATCCAATCGTAACTACATACGGGGGGATGGCCGTTTCTTCAGAGCGAAACAAAAATACTAAATTTTCAAGGTGTCCAAATTCTAGGATATCTAGATATCGTGGTTGTCTTGTTAGCAGCCTTTTGTGATGTGCTTAGTGGCAAGAGCGCAGTTTAGTGACGATGACGGCAGCCAGCTGCTGGGGATCGGTCATGTGAGGGTTCTCCTCCATGACCAAATGGACCACATATGCCGGGAAGATGTTACAGAGGTTTCGGTAGGTTTGATACTGGTGTTCTGGAATAGGGTGCCGCTCTTGGGGTTCCTCCGCTGGCCCGCGAGCACTGGGCGGTGGAGGCGGCACGCTATCCCATGGGGACCTCCATATCTGTTCCATCTTCTCGGGCATGCTGCGGACCATCACCCTTTCACAGCAAGGCATAAGGCCTCCCGTTAATCCGTAGCTTCCGTAACTGTAGGGCTCGTTACCACACGGCAAAGGGTCCCAGCTGGCGTGCTGCTCTCGGCAAAGAGGAGGTCTCCGTTGGCGCAGCGGGTTGCTCTCGTAGAGCCGTGAGTCAGAGATGCTGTCCATTCGAGTCATGCCTAAGGATCGACCCTGCTGCGAGGGGCTGGCGGAAGGCAACACGTTCTGGGATAGAGGAGGGTAGTCTCCTGGGCAGCTGGACCGAGCGCCAACAACCGGGTGTTGGGTGTGTGGTGCAAGGTGGGCGGAGGACTGCTTTCGAGGTCCCGGTTTGGGTTCATCCGTTCCGTAGCTTTGCACACGTGTCAAGGCCTCGTGGTGGAAACCGTGAGCGAAGGCTTGAAGGCGCGTTTGCGCCAAAGATTGCGCCTGGGTCTGCGAAGGTGGCCCTTTCATGCTGTCGTCCAGGCTGCCCTCTAATGAGTTGAGGTACATCTCTCCGCTGTAGGACGAGAAGGAGTCCGACGAATGGCTTCGGCCGGGTTCTGGGCACATGCTGGCTCTGCCAGGATATCCTCCACCCACCCCTCCAGGCTCTGGCTGCTCAAGACTGCAGAAACTGTCTTGGAGGCTGATGGTGGAGAAGTCACTGAGCATGGAATAGTAGCCATGGTCGCTTACCACAGAGTCGTACTTGGGGAACGGCTCACCGTAAGCTACGGAGGCGCCCTGGCTATTGGTGACTAGGATGGGGGGGTACTGGACGCTGCCCGCGTGCTCAAGCGAGCTGTGGGTAAAGTGCAGAGACCCTGGAACAGGGCTGCTCGCCGAGCGTGTGTTTAAAGCACCTGCTGCGTGACTTTTCGTCAGCGGCATGGTTGGAACGCTAAGCGCCGAAACTAAAGACGGTACCGAATTGGCCTCAGCCTTCCGCGCAGGACAGAGCCTCTCTTCTTGCTCACATGCAACCGACCGGATACTAGGGTCAGACTGGCGCTTGGGTGCCACTCGCTTTGCCTCTGAGCTACTGTCTCCCTTGCTAGCAGAACCAGAGGTCCCACATTTGGCAAGTGCCCCCTCGCTCATTGTCTTTACAGCAGAGAGCTTGGCAAAGGCTCTGAGTTCGTCTGCGACAGCCCGTTGTGGTTGGTTGGCTCTTTCTGGGTGGTAGTACTTGCACTTATGGCCGTACGTGCACTTTTTACCTGTGATAGTGGTGGTTGAGACAAAAATGTTACTTCTGTGTTTCTTAAAATGACAGACTTAATTCTTTTTTTTAGATAACAGTGTACTGAAAATTATTTTTAAAAATCAAACAGGAAAATGCATAGTTTGACAGATATATTTATCGTTATATTACGGTGTTAATGCAACAAATATGGATATTTTTAATATGCTGTGATGTTCTGGAATAAAGACATAAATTAATTTCCTACTTTTGCTGTACTGACCATAAGGACACGGCTGCTTCTTGTGCTCTGGAACCACTGGTCGTTTGCGGAGAAAATTTTCCAGACTGGGTCCATGTCTGCCTAATGGATCATCAGGAGGCATAAACCTACAAACCAATCCAACAGACATAAATAAGCACAACTCTATGACAGGAATATAAATCTAATATGTCAATAATTAAACTATATTTAAAGGGATAGTCTACCCAAAAATGAAAATTCAGTCATTAATTACTCATCCTCATGTTGTTCCAAACCTGTTCATCTTTGCAACACAAATTAAAGTTTTTGCTACAGACAGTTTTTGATGAAATCCGAGAGCAATGGTACTGCCATGTTCAAGGCCCAGAAAGGTAGTAAGGACATTAGTGGTTTAACCGTAATTTTATGAAGCTATGAGAATACTTTTTGTGCGCGGAAAACTAAAATAACGACTTCATTCAACAATTTCTTCTCTTCCATGTCAGTCTTTGCCATGTGTTAGCAAGAGTATCATGCGTGCTACTGACGCAGGAGCTGGCATTCTGATGTAGAACCCAGATGAGCTACACCTTGTTTGCAAGCAAAGGAATGTACACACGTGTGTCGTGGCACTCTCATGAACATGCTTAAAAGACTGACATGGAAGAGAAGAAATGATTGAAAATAAGTAAATTCTCATAGCAACATAACATTAAGGTTGAACCACTGATGTCACATTGAGTATTTTAACAATGTTTTTTACTCCTTTTCTGGGTGTTAAATGTGTCAGTTGTGTTGCTGTCTATGCAGGGTTGGAAAGCTCTTGGATTTCATTAAAAAATATCTTTGTGTTCCGAAGATGAATGAAGGTGTTAAGGGTTTGGAACAACATGAGGGTGAGTAATTAATGCCAGAATTTTCATTTTTGGGTAAACTATCCCTTTAAAGTATCATTAATAGTTTTGCACAAGTGCGACATGAAACACCACAGATGGTGTATGTACACGACAAAGGCATTTATACAGAACTACTGCATCACAAAATGAGACAAAAAAAAAGTATGACATTTATGAAAATTCTATATTCATTTAATATTACTTTATTTGGGCAGCAATGTGTGGCTTAGATCACATATAACTGGGTACAGGTAATTAGGTATTCACAACAGGCCTAACCACGGAACCTCATCACTGAAAAATTAAACTTAAGCAAATAAATCAGGAATTTAATTAAAGCTTATTTTAAATATAGAACAAGTGGCTTGAGAGTTGAAACAAGTGACAGAGCAATACGAAGTGAAAGAAGAAAAACAGAGAAAAAAAGAGAAAGAGGAACGCCATACGGGTGCGAGGGTGGAAAGCAGAAGACACAAATGAGTGAGAGAAAGAGAAAACCCCGTCACCACGGTAACTGTGTGCGAGCATACTTGTCGTTGACGAAGCTGTACATGAGGAGTCGTTCCTCAATAAATTTCTTCCACTCCGGTTTCTCATTCTGCAAGTCTCGGTAGTTGTCGTTGGACACAATGATCCCGTCCGAGTCACAGGCCAGCTTGACAATAAAACGGTCATCGTAGCAAACCACTCGCCGGCCTTGGACTCTGCGAGACGGCGTGAAGACGAGGATCTTTTCCTTCTCTAATTTCCGTAGGATCTCCTGATCTGAGGATGAGGGTGACATCACACATCATCACTTCCTGTGACCTCACGCACAGACATACGCAAACTTGTATAAACATCACAGCACAGATGGACGATTTCACTGGACACATGGCTGCTCCTCAGAGAAGTTCATACAGGCAAATAACAACGGCTTTTGATGGAAATACGCTGAAAAGATCCACTGTATCTAACAACATACAGTAAGGGTCAAAAGTTTAACCTATTTTAAGCCTGAGAATAAACATAACGAATAAGAATATTTCTAGGTCAATAATCAAAGATGTCACATGATCTGTCACGTCTTTGCGACAGATCATGTGAACTTTAAGATTATTTTTGTTTGCCTCGACTGAAGCACAAGGATCTGTTGGCTGTTGGATCATTTTCAAATCATGCTTGAAAATATGATTCATCAGGTTTTACACAAACTTGTGAAGTTAATGAGAGCTGCTTTTATTAAAGCAAAAAAAGGATGAACAAGGATGAACTATTTTTTTTTTCACTCAAATTGATATATTTAAAAATATGCATTAAATTATAAAAAATAAAATCAGACATGGAAGCATTTTACCTGGTGGTCTGAGAGTTTTATACCAACTGGATATACACAGACACACACTCGTCATAGAGATATCATTTTCTGCAGGTTCTCTCATTTATGTGTTACCTTTGATTGGTGCATCAGGTCTTGACTGTTCTTTCCTCCATGCTGGGACGAAAACTGTGATGTCTTTGTGGCCCTTCTCCAGGAACCAATCAACAGCCAGTTGAATGCCCAGGCATGAGAACACCTCTTTGTTTCCATGGCTACAAAATAATATTACCAACATCAAATTACACACATGCACACACACATATGCACTCAGTTTTCTCACTGATTGGACATTTCTCAATACTAAGAGCATTTCAAAACAGGAACATCAAGATCATTTCACCAGAAAAACTTCCTGCAATAATGTAAATTCCAGAAGTAAACAACAATAGTGAGAATCTGATGACTTTCTAGTTCACGGTTCCCCAGGTTGTGACCAATTTTCTCATCAAAATGTTATCAGTCCAGGGCCTTTAAGTCAACACATAATCAAAACCGACCAGGAATGCTCAATATATCAGTACCAAATTGGTTATCAGCCAACAATATTTTGTAAATAATTTGGAATCATTAAAATGATTGAGCTTAGCTTCTAGGGTTTTGTAATAATTTAGCCAGAATTTTAATATTAATAATACCTTTAACAATCCATAAAGGATTCATTCGTTTACAGAATAATAATTTCCTGATAATTTACTCACCACCATGTCATCCAAGATGTTCATGTCTTTCTTTCTTCAGTCGAAAAGAAATTAATCTGAGAAAAGCATTCCAGGATTTTTCTCGATATAGTGGACTTCAATGGGATCAATAGGATGAAGGTTTCAATGCAGCATCAAAGGACTCTACATGATCCCAGCCAAGGAATAAGGGTCTTATTCAGCAAAAGAATCTGTCATTTTTTTAAAAAAAAGGAAAAATTACCTTTTTTTTGTAAAGGGCGTTTGACTTTCTTTGCATGTTCGTGCCTATGTCATGCATGACGTTTCCAGTGGGACTACATAATGAGTGAAGTCGAGCTAGTGCAAGACGAGCATTTGTGGTTAAAAAGTAAATAAATGTATCGTTTTGCTAGATATAACCTTTATTCCTCGGATGGGATCGTGTAGAGGCTGCATTTGAAGCTGCACTGAAACTGCATTTTGGACCTTTAACTGCTGATCACCACTGAAGTCCACTATATGGAGAAAAATCCTGGAATATTTTCCCCAAAAACCTTTGTTTCTTTTCGACTGAAGAAAGACAGACATGAACATCTTTGATGACATGGGGGTGAGTAAATTAAGAAATGTTTATTCTGGAACTGAACTAATCCTTTAAATAGACGCTAAATTACTATTAAATTAGTGTTCCTTCTTGTGCACTTTTCAGCAGATTCGTTTTTTAATCATGTTTCTCATATTATTTGTAATAAACTTGCTATAACTAATATTCTTCTCTGCAACCACTTTTTACAATCCAAACAACCAATGATAGATAAAATAAAGTTCCACCTTCAGTTCCAAACTTTTTTTTAAGGTTTTTTAAACATGCATTGCTAAGAATTTCCCTATGAAGGTGATTTTCTCAATATTTTTTTTGCACTCTCAGAATCTATATATTCAAATAGTTTTATCGTGGCCTTATATAGTCCTATCCTAACAAATCATACGTCAATGGAAACCTTATTTATCAGCTTTCAGATGATGATTAAATCTCAATTTCGAAAAATTTACCCTTATGACCGGTTTTGTGGTCCAGGGTCACATATTTTGAGAGAGTTTGGTTCTCATTAGCATTTACCTCATGGCAACATTGGATCCATCAATGACGATTGGTCGGAGGTTGTCATATGTATCTGATGGGTCTTCCTCCAGTGATGCCTCGGGGCTTACGGCTTCTTTAGCTCCCACTGCCCGTGGCGTTAAACCAGCAGTGCCCGCTGCTGCCTGGCTCTCTGGATCTCCTTTATTCCCAAGTCGCACCAGCTCAGCCAATACATCATTGATTAGTGCGCTGGACCCCAGTTTACTCAGCACAGACTCCACTTGCTCTCCGGAGTAGCCCAGTTTCAGAGCAAAGTCTATTTTGGTTTGATAATCTCGATCACTGGTTTGACGCAAAGGCATTTGGGCCGAGGAGGCAGGTGGAGCGAGGGCTCTCTGTGAGGAGTCGGAGCGGGTATCATCTGAACGTAACTCCTGTAAGGTGCTGCTCTGGCTGAAGCTGGGACGGTCCAAACAGGATGAGCGACATAGCTGCCGGTGAGGTTTGGTTACTGTAAGCGGGTCCTGCCTCCTTCCGGTCACTCCTTCTCCTGAACCTGTTGTGCTGACAGAACTTCCGCTTCGCGACCGTGCCTCTCCGTCGCTCTCAGAACTGCTCCCGTCTTCCCCAGCTTCTTCGTCCTCCTCCTCCTCTTCTTCTGGAGAGTCGTGGCCAGCGGCAGCGGGCAAAGGCTGGGGGTCGCGGCATCCGCGATGCTCCATCTTCAGCCGCTGCAGCATAGCGCATGCAGCTGTTACCTGCGCATGACCTCCCTGAAGCTCCAATGCATGGTCCCTCACCTGCACCACGGCGCAGCTCTCGTACTCAATAGCTGCACGTAGGGCATGCAGTCGCCGCTGCAGCCAAAGAGTCAACCGCTCACGGTGCTTATGCACAGGACTGATCAATGACACAATGTACTCCTGAGAGAAAGAGAAAAGATGGTGGACTGATTATAATTTACACTTAAATACGTAAAAAAAAAAAAAAAGATTCTCTTCTGCATCAGTCTCTGCAGCGCATTTATTTGGAAAGAATAAATTGTTGAATGAAGTCTCGTATTCTTGTGGCTTCATAACACTACGGTTGAACCACTGATGTCACATGGACTATCTTAACAGTGTCCTTACTACCTTTCTGGGACTTTTGAACACAGTAGTTCTGTTGCTGTCTATGCAGGGACAGAAAGCTCTCAGATTTCATTAAAAATATCTTAATTTGTGTTCCGAAGATGAAAGAAGGTCTTACGGGTTTGAAACGACATGAGGGTGAGTAATTAATGACAGAATTTTCATATTTGGGTGAACTATCCCTTTAAGGGTTCAAACACGCTGTACAGTGATTGTGACTCAAAGGATGCTGGAACACCTTGCTGTTCTCACACGTAACTGGCTGAACAGGACAGTCTGAACCATTAGATTGGTATTGACATCAACAAAGGGAGCAGGAATTACACTACAAAGTCCGAAAATGCTCCTGATTTTCCAATCAACTGTAAAAGTTGTTCAAATAAACTGTAAGACTACTGTAGTGCTGCACTTGTGACCACTCAGCTCACCAAGCAATCACTAGAGACACAATAAGTTCTAAACTACAGTATTAAAGATGCATTACAGGAACAGAATTTACTTTCCTACATTTCCTTCAAACTATAAATTTCACTCTTCAATCTTAATTTGGACATCATGATGTATTTTAATGTTTTTTTAATGTTTAACAAATACGCTACTGTTAAAACAGCTGGGGGCAGTATTTAATTGTTACTTTTAATTTAGCAAGGATGCATTAAATTGTTGCATTTTAATAATATAATTGAATAATATAAAATTGTTGTTATTATGATATTCTAATTTGTTTTGCCTCCTAAAACACCAGTGTGAATGTAATTTAAACTGAGACAGTATACCACAACTGAGAGGGTTGAGCCCCCTTTAAAATCAATTCACTGACTTTTTTCGAACTTAGGTTTTCTTAGCTACGAACATGTGTTGGAGCTCTTAAAGGATTAGTTCACTTCCAGAACAAAAATTTACAGATAATTTACTCACCCCCTTGTCATCCAAGATGTTCAAGTCTTCATTTTTTCAATCATAAAGAAAGATCTTTGAGAAAAACATTTCAGGGCTTTTCTCCATATAGCACACTTCTATGGTGCCTGCGAGTTTAACCTTCCAAAACGCAGTTTAAATGTAGCTTCAAAACGATTCTAAATGATCCCAGCTGAGGAAGACGGGTCTTATCTAGCAAAACGATCAGTTATTTTCTAAAAAAAACAAACAAACAAAAAAAGAGGTACAATTTCTACACTTTTTAACCACAAATGCTTGACTTGTCTAGCTCTGCGACACGCGTGCATACTCTGTGCACTCCGGTTCAAGACAGTTAGGGTATGTCGAAAAACTCCCAGCTTATTTTCTCCTCCAACAAAATTGTCCTATATTGCCGTTTTACCTTTTTTTCTAAAGGGCGTTTGACCTTCTTTGCACATTCACTTTGTAAACACTGGGTCGGTACTTCTGCAACAATGTAGGACGTAGGGCTGCACGATTAATCGAAGTGAAATCGCAATCGGGATTAATCGAAAGCTGCGATTGTCATGCGTATCTTTTAGAAAAGCATTGTTCTGTGTTTTGTAAGTCTTCATCCGAAGGCAGAGGGCGCTCTCATTCTCACGCGGAAACTCAAAATACGCCAGAAGAAGAGAAATAGAAACGCATCTTTGCTATGGCTGCAGCTGAATAAACAAGATTTAACTGCTGTCATTGATTCAACGTGACTAATAAACCCATGACTACAACAATATATGGTTTATCTGACTTCTTCTCATTATAATTTTCCTTATAATGCAGTATATAATAATGCAATGCCTTTATCAACTGCTTAGAATACTATTCGTGCTTTATTCTAAGCTATACTATCTCACAGAAAGATTCCAAACACTCGACTGATATAAATATTATATTATAAAGTGAGTTTGGAGTAAAAACGTTATTAAATGTGATATTTTCACATGCTTTCAGGTGTAGCAGCATATCTACACAGAGCCGTAGTTCACTGAGAAGCTACGCAAACAGCTGTCATTATCGCAAACGATTTCTTTCTATTTCATAATCGCCCGATTAAATCGCTTGCGATAATGAATGCGATTCAGCGTATCTTTTCTGTGGAGTACGGCTCTGTGTAGTACATGCTGCTCCACCTGAACACAGGTGCTGGAGATTTACTGCTGATTACACAACCGGCTTCACCGACAACATGCGCATGACAATCGCCTTCGATTAATCGTGCAGCCCTAGTAGGACGATTTGTTGGAGGAGTTGGAGGAGAAAATGAGACATACCCTAAATGTATTGAACTGGAATACACCAGAGTACACGCAGAGCTAGACAAGGTGAGCATTTGAGGTTAAAAAGTATATAAATAGTTAATTTTTTTACAAAATAACCGATCGTTTCACAGAGCCCTTTGAAGCTGCATTTAAACTGCATTTTGGAAGTTTAACCTCAGAGGCACCATAGAAGTCCACTACATGGAGAAAATTCCTGAAATGTTTCCCTAAAAAGCAATTTCTTTACGACAAAGGAAAGAAAGACATGAACATCTTGGATGACAAGGGGGTGAGTAAATTCTCTGTAATTTTTTGTTCTGGAAGTGAACTAATCCTTTAATTTTGAACTCTCAAAGGCCACGTACACACTGCAGCTAAATTCGGTTGTCAGTTCACCTTTTACTCCTTAATCACGTTCTGTACACACATAATTAACTAAAATACGGGAGTGACAACCGCATTTGACAACCGCAATAACTCACAAAAAAAACAGTAAAACACCCAAATGCTTTGATTTATAACACCAAAAACATCATATATCCACCACAGACCACTTTATTAACTCCATAAAGTGCTTAGCTTTATTAGGTAAGAACAAATAACATGCCTAAAAGCACTTGTAAATACGAGAACATGGCAACACTGCAAGACAGCGCTCTCTAAAGCAGCCTTCTGAGCATAAATAAAACACAGTTTAGTCAAAATTGCCAGACAAAAAGAGTCTTTAGCCAAAAAACGGCTAAATTCTTATTTACTCCTGCAAGACGGCAAAATGTTGATAATTGATAATTTACGTTATCGTCCCCCATTTTAAATATTGCAATAAATATCGTATTGTGGACTTCATACCGTTATTTTATCGTATCGTGAGATTTTTATATTGTTACATCCTTATTAGAAAGATTTCTAATAAGACACTAAATATGACACTGAAAACTGGACTAATGTCTGCTGAAAATTCAGCTTTGCTATCTCATACAAAATATAATTGTAAAAGAAATTCAACTGGAAATTAAAATTAAATTAAAAAATTTAATTACAATATTCTTTCACAATAATACTATTTTTACTGTATTTTTGATCAAATAAACGCAGCTGTGGTGAACAAAAGACAGTTTTTTTATACTGACCCCAAACTTTTGAACAGTAAAAATAATATTAATATTATTAACATATTATATAATGTTTTTAGTTTTTAACATTTGAATGTTTTTTAAAGCATCTGATATAATAAATAGCTGAGAATCCTGCTTTTTCTTGTTTCACCTAACACATGCAAGTTTGCTCTAAGCAAACTCATTATTCTAAGTCGGTTGGTTTACAGAGGTGAGCATATTCTTAGAAGACAATTGGCATGACGCACGCGACCATATGTCACAAACGTCCCAAATTATGTGTTGTGCGTCATGGCAAAAACTTCCATATATATATGAGTATAGATAGATAGATAGATAGATATAGATATATAGTCTTTCTCTCTCCCTCTTTTTTTACATGTGTGTGTGCCACAAATATATACACACAAACAGCCGGCTTGGGCTGGGAAAACTTATTATTGCATTCTTGAATTCTCATGTCAGAATTGTCTCGTTTTGGTATTGTAAACAATTTCAGTATGACAAAAAGAGAAGCTACTTTGGGTGGGGCTATGGTTGAACTTCCTTAAGGGGAAATGATACTGTGCTAATGAACTTACCAAAGCAAACACAAACTCATTTCAGAGACCCTCACACTTTCGGTACCTTTCATCAAAATCTAAGCCCATTCCTTTCACCTTTAGCAGATTCCTACACATCTCTGCTATTCGCAAAACTTCTTTACTAAAGCTTAAACTAATATTTCATATTAGCAGTTTAATCAAGGTTGATATGCAATGTCTAATGTGTGTGTGTGCATAAAGTGAGTGAGAATATGCGAATCTGCATGTGCATGTGTGTGCATCTCTGTTTGTTTTTGTGTGGGGTGAGAGGGATGTGTGTATGTGTAGGTTGAGAGTGTGTGCGTGTGCATGTGTGTGTAGAGAAAACCGATAGCACCATCCAGCTACGAGAGGCTCCTCTGTGCTCATGACACCGGTTGCCTAGCAACGCAGCCCTGTCATCAGCTAACTGCTTTTTAGCAGTCACGACTAACACAACGCAGTGTTCTCTGGGAAAGCCTGGAACACACACACTTGCAAACAGACAGCGCGCATATTACATTTACACCGCTCGAAACCAAACAGCGCTTCATGTGCAAAGTCAAAATGCATGTATAAAGCAGCACACATGCATGCTTTGCTAATAAACACCTACGCACAGAACCGGAGCTCCCCTCACACATGCGACGGAGGGCGAGAGAGAGTGTTATGGGTGTTTGTTTGCATTCGAGACGAATAATATCACTTTAAACTGACAGTGTATACAATCTTCCCTCTCTCTCTCTCTCTCTCTCTCTCTTTGCAGATGTGGCGTATTGAAGAATTTCCTCCCCAGCGTGACATAGCTGCTGTTCTGAGTCGTGACGCTGACTTCAGCAGCATGTTCCCCTGGGCACTGAACCGCATCATCTGCACTCACAAGCCACGGGCCCGAGCTGGGGATCACAGCTTCAACAGCAGTTCTCAGATCAGCTGCATCACACACTCAGTGACAGTGGTCTACCACAGTAGACTGAGAAGCTGTTCTGAGATCAGTTAAACTGCCTGCGGTACACCGGAAAGATGATGGCTTTAATAATCAGTATTGCTTGAACAGAGAAGTGCATATTACAGCGGGACGGTACAGGAACGCACATTTACCTTTACATAGTAGTCAGAAGTTTTCCATTAATATTTTGAAGTGGAATGTATGAAGCAAACATCCTAAGATTTTCTGTGATACCACAAGCTTGTGGTAAATATTATATTATTAATATTTAACAATAATAATAAAAATAAGATACAAAGTTAAATCATTTTAATTTGTAATATAACAAATTTCTTATTTTTATTATCAATAATATGAAATATATAAGTGCTTTTTATCAACTTTATGATATAAGTATTATTTTTATTTTTAACAAAAAAAAGCATTTATATGATAAAAAATAAAATTCCTGATATTTTTTTAATATAAACATTTACTATTATTATTAATAATAACAATAATAACATGCTTATTATCATAGAGATGCTATAAAATATACTTTTTGAAATAATGATTTTTAACATCTAATGATAATGATAATAATAATAATATTATTATTATTATTATTATCATCATCATCATATAGATGATATAAGGCATTTATATGATAAAAATAAAATATTACAAATATTTTTAATACTATTGATAATTATAATAATAATAATAATAATAATAATATGATTATTATCATAGATGCTATGAAATATACTTTATTGAATTAATGATTTTTATCATCTTTAATAATAATGATAATAATAACATAATACTATTATCATAATCATCATCGTCATATAGATTTAAAAAGCATTTATATGATAAAAATAAAATATTTCTAATATGTGTAAATATAAGTATACTTACTACTACTACTAATAATAATAATTATTATTATTATTATTATTATCATAAAGATGCTAAAAACACACTTTATTGGATTAATGATTTTTAACATCTTTATGATAATGATGATAATAATGCTATTAGCAACTGACAATAATACCATTATTATTATTAATAATAAATTATAATTATTATCACCATCATATAGATATTAAAAAGCATTTATATGATAAAATAAAATATATTATTAATATTTGTAAATAAGTATTTATTATCATAAATATGCTAAAAATATACTTTATTAGATTAATGATTTTTAACATCTTTATGATAATTACAATAATGCTATTAGCAAATGGCAATAAAATTCCATTATTATTATGATTATTATTATCATCATCATCATCACTAATAATATTAAGAAGAATTGAGTTATTATCATCATCATGAACATGTTAAAAACCATTTATATGATTCAAATAATATATTAATAATATATTTAAATGTATATATCATTTATATTAATAATAGCCATTACTAATAACAATTATTACATTTATTATATGAATGCTTTTAACATATTTATAACAGTGATATTACTACTACTATCATTATTATTAATTATTATCTTAAAGAGGTTTAAACACATTGATATAATAAACTATAAATAAAATGTAAACAAAAATGTGTTTGCCTAAAATCATATAACATTATAACATCATAAAAAACTAATATATACTTCATTATATGAATGCCTTTTATTATATGAACATCTTTAACATGTTTTGTATGAATCAAATTATGCAAATCAGCTGCATCACGCAGTCAGTGCCAGCAGTCCACAGCAGTCCACAGCAGACTGAGAAGCTGTTCTGAGATCAGTGAAACACAGAAAACCTGAATAATTATGGCATATATATATATAAGTGGCCAAAATCAGTGACAAATGAGGACAAGGTAGCTGAAGAGCTGATCTGAAAACAATCTGAAATAACTGACGTAAACCAGACTCAAGCCAAGTTTTAAATAAAAAAGGCTAAATCTAAGGTCAGCTGCTCATTCACACGTCCATGTTCATTAGGACGTGTTTGACGTAAATTTACGCTTTCTCTGTAAATTACCCGGCCAGCTTTGGAACTGATCAGGAAACTGCTGCTGAGTGGGTGGGAGAGGTCTGTGTGCTCGGAGCACATGAAAACGCGAGGAAGAAAGAACGCTGAAATATTCCTCCTTGGGTGAAAAGGTGTGAGCCCACTCCTCTGTAAGAAAGAGCCAGAGAGCAGAGATTGGACACAATCAGCTTTTTGCGAAGGTAAGACGTCATATTAAACATAAAAGAGCCGGGCAAACAAATACAGGAAGGCTCCGTACTCTGTCACGCCAAACACTTCACTGACTGCAGAGAGAAACTGCAGCATAGTGAGCCAGAATGGCCATCTCACGGACAAACAAGTGGCCCGTCATGTGGGGGCAGCTTTTAGTGAGTGGACCACCGAATTCCAGTCTTTTGTAAACACGCAGGTCATATCCCATGTTCTAAAAATCACACAATGCTCCGTGACTCAAACAGCCGCCAGCAAAACAGCACTAGACGCACCACAAACAAGCCGAACGACAGAATGCATCCCTCTTAAAACTCTCCCCCCTTCTTCTTTTCTTCCCTCGCTCTTCCTCTTTCATTTCTGCCTTGTTTTCCTTCTCTTTTTCCCTTCTCTTCTCCTCACCTCCTCCACAACACAGGCTTACAATCAGCAAGGCCACCATGCACTCGAGCACACGCACAGGGTTTATGCTGGTTTGTCTCATAGCAACAAGTGGAGTCTCTTTGCTGGAGCTCATGGCTAGATGAAGCCCATTTAAGGCCCACCGTGCATCTCCGAGCTCAGGCACTCGGTCTAAAGACACAGTGGGTGGCAGCATCTTATGGTGCAGTTATGCCAAAATAGTCAGCAGGAGGTGAAAGCATGCACTCGCACAAACATGCACAGACAAAAGGCCTCTTCTTTCCTGAAGCTGCACACTTTAAGACACTTTCGAAGCACTTTCGAAGCTTTAGGTGCATGCAAAACTCAAACACAAACAAATGCAGCAGCAACAAGCTGGTGTTTGCACCCTTCAACTGCCCTGACTTTGTTTGGCCCGAGCAAGGACATTTCATTTCTCATGACCAGCATCCAGCAAGTGCCTCATGCTTTCAGTGCATAAACAGTAGAAAAAGAGTTCATTTTTAGGAAGACAACCTGCCTAAAAACAGGGAAATACTCAATTGTCAAAGAAAGAGAGTTCATTTTTAGGAAGACAACCTGCCTAAAAATAGGGAAAT
Organism: Cirrhinus molitorella; assembly: GCA_033026305.1. NCBI lineage: Eukaryota > Metazoa > Chordata > Actinopteri > Cypriniformes > Cyprinidae > Cirrhinus > Cirrhinus molitorella. Next base: position 14,100,241 of record CM065119.1, on the reverse strand, counting down.
ACTCAATTTTCAAAGAAAGCTAATTTGGTTAGACTTTTGGGGGTCAAATGTTTGAAAATACCCTATAATGACAAATGTCAAAGACTTGCTTGTTGACAATTGGAGCGCGGTACACTATTTAAACGCCTCATAAATCATTTTTTTATCTTTTTGCTTCAGCTCTAAAAATGTCAACAGGTTTGTGTGAGGGTCAGGTTTGAAGACAAAGTACAACACTAAATTATCTTGAAATACAAAATTATTGTGTCTACGATAGGTCCTTGTTATCAGGCTGTATCTTCAAAAGTCAACGAGTGTATGTCAAACTGCACTCAGTAAATCTCTGTGAAACGTGAGTCGTGAGCATCACTTTTGCCCGTGATTTAAAGATCATTTCGCCTCACCTGAAACATTTACATGGGATCTATTTAACATGATCGCAGAGGCAATAAACACAGTTGCTAATTTGGCCCATGAAAGTGAAAACAAACCCGAAAATGTAATGAAATAGAGAGCTTGAATGGCGATGTCGCTGCTCGTCGGTCGTGCTCTCGCAGCTCTCCTGCGACACACGCTCTCTCACACACACATACACACACATACTCACTTTAGCTTTAGTGCAATCTTCTTCCTTGCCGTCCTCGATGTTTACGATGATACTGGAGCCGGCGTTGGGGCTCTCGCAGCTGGACTCGGCGGTGCTGCAGCTCACTCGGACCCGGAAAACCCGCTGGATGTGCGGGATGCAGCGCTGGAGCGCAGGGCCTGCACCGGCGGGCGCGGCGAGCTCCAAAACCATTTATCAGACGGATAAATAAGCGATCACGACGCGCTCCGGAACACTGGCACGCATTCGCCCTGCGTCCTGCTTCATGGGTGGAGCAGCAGGGGAAAGAAAGAAAGTCACGGGAGGATGCAAGTTTGTCTGCGGCCGAGCATAACGGCAAACGTACGGGACGCGCTACATAAGCATCTATCATCCATCTCCATCCCTCCTTCTCCTCTCGCCCTCCCTTCCTCACTTCCCTCCCTCCCTACAGCGGCCCCGACTGCACCCACCGCCTGCGCTTCGGCAACACGTCGGACGCCCCCTGTCGCTGCGCTCGGACGGACAGAGTCGCAGAAAGTGCGTTTTTTGCTGCCTCCGTCTCAGCGTTTTGAAGCACGTGGGTGGACGGGACTCCGGTAATGCAGCAACCGAGGGTTAAAAATACATCGGACGCGCAGAGCACTGAATGCGCTGTCCGATATGACCGCCACTCTCAACTTGATCGTCCAGAAGGTTGATACCGTATCCAGCAGCTGTTATTAATTCTGGAATCCTTTGCGATTAAGTATCAACCTTTGAACAATGCCGGGCATTGTCGCCACGACCGGTTGAACTGTTACGCTTAACTATAATTCTCGGTAGCTATTTGGTAACGTCGATGGTTTTTAGATCATGTCGCTTTTCAGTAGCGTAGGTCTTTTTGGCGATGTATTTCCCTGACAATAATTGAGCTTTCAAGCCTCTTGCCTTGTATTTTCTGTTTTCTGTTTTGAATCAGAAGTGGTGATGCCCGATTTGAATCATTCTTTGGAGTCGATTCTTTTCGATAATTTTTTCAAACGAGCTTCGCGATCCGGTCTGAATCGTTCGAACGGTTCAGCCGCGAACCGAATCATTTGGTTTCTCGAAAACAGTTACTTGATAATGAAGTGGCTAAATTACAGAGAGAAAGTGAGTATTTAACTACAAGCAATGGAAACCAAACCTGCACCCTATCCTTTGCGAACGACGAATAGTATATACCAAGCACTCAAGTATAAATAAATAGCCTGCACTGTTTTGGACATCTTAAGTACTGTGTATCATGTAAATACCACAGTACATGAATGTGAAACCATAATGTCATAAGGCTATTTTAATGAGCTTTATACATAATCTAAAAGCTAAATAAATAAAATTTTCATTGATGTATGGTTTGTTGGGATAGGACAATATTTGGCCGAGATACTGTTTTAAAATCTGGAACCTGAGGGTGCAAAAAATCTAAATATTGAGAAAATCACACTTTAAAGTTGTTCAAATTAAGTTCTTAGCAATGTAGCCTATATTCATAATCAAAAAATACGATTTTATATATTTATTTTCATTTTCATTTATTTTATATATTTACAAAATATCTTCATGGAACATGATCTTCACTTAATACCCTGATGATTTTTGGCATACAAGAAAAATCAATAATTTTGACCCATAATGTATTTTTGGCAGGGGCATAGCACCAAATGTTGGGCCCCGGTCACACATCAAGGAGGTGGGCCCCTCACAACACTCATAAAACACCTGAGACTTATTTATTTTCACTATTATTTTTTTTACAGTTGTAAAAATGAGTCTTGCTGCCAATATTATTCCTATAGCATAGTTTATAACTATATGTAATGTTGTAATGTTAATGTTATATATTATCGGTAGGCTATCACTATGGGCCCCCCCTCCGCCCAGGGCCCCTGTTACTCTGTTCCACTATTACCCCCTGTCCAACGGCCCTGGTTACAAATATACCTGTGATAACCGGTTTTGTAGTCCAGGGTCACATATCGCATATCCATTGATACTTATTCATGTGAATAAATTCAGACAGCAACTGGCAATATAGTCGTTTCCTGTTTTACTGGATTTTTTTTCTTTGTTGCTAATAAAGCCGTTCTAAACCACATTGCACCTGACTCTTTGCGCTTTCATACTTCAAAAAATAAGAAAGATGCTGAAATGTAACGTTAAGCTACCTTTACCGTGTACTTTTGCTTCCACCAATTGTCACTAAACGTAGGCGGTATTTCAAATGGCTACGTTTTAATATTAGCGTGCTAAATATTTCTTACAAAAACATCATACTTGTGACATTTGTGTTGTATACATTTAATTTAACACTTTCCCTTTAAACCTCGCCGAGGATTGTGGGAAGTGTAGTCAGCGCCGTGTTACTGTTGTCCACAGCTGGTTAGCATTTCTATTGTCTTTCTTATGAGAGGTATATCCGTTACAACCTTTACCTCCTTTCTTATTCCCACAGAAGTCTCACAGTTTCATAGTCCACCATGGCGGACGAACAAGAGATAATGTGCAAGCTAGAAAACATCAAAGAAATAAGGTAAGAAAAGCTTAGATTGATCTCAAAGCAGACACGCTAGCCTGTGTTCAACATCTGGCCAATTCAGCCCAGATCGCAAAAACCAGCATTTTTCCCCTTAATCTTTTTATTTTATAAACAATGCGTGAATTTGCATGTATAGTGCGCTTGAAAAAAATAACCTAAGCTGTTTCTTATTTGACAGGCTCTTTGTATCGGTCATGATGCTAAAGCAAACCGCGTAAACCATAAAAACACGCAGCTTCGCACTAAATCCGAAAACATATCACACTAATTCTGCATGAACGAAGTCTCTAATCGCACCGTTATTTTGACGAGGATGAGTGAGAAAAGCATCCTGTTGTGGTTAGACACGAAACTGCAGAGCAAACGGTTCATTTCCTGCGGAACGGTTCTTGATCATTTATACCCTCAGACATAAACATGATTGGTGTAAATATAGACTTGCAAACACAGGGTCTAATGCATTTTGTGATCTGTTCTCTGAAACCACATAACAGATGTCTTATTCGTTTAAAACCACATGCACCAGATCACAAGACTTTGCATTTGCTTTGCTATATACTGTCATGCATAGGCTGTATGTTTACTGTGCTTTGTGCGGTTTTGCAGGAATAAGACAATTCAGATGGAGAAGATCAAATCTCGACTGAGAAGTGAGTTTGAAGCTCTGGAGTCAGAGGAGAAGCACCTGAGAGAGTATAAACAGGAAATGGATCTTCTGCTGCAAGAGAAAATGGCTCACGTAGAGGAGCTCCGTCTCATACATGCTGATATTAATGTGGTAAATATGAAAAAAAAAACACATTACATATATTTTTTTAAAGAAGTCTCTTCTGCTTACCAAGCCTGCATTAATTTGATCCAAAGCACAGCAAAAGCACTAACATTTTGAACTATTTTTACTATTTAAAGTAACTGTTTTCTATTTGAATATATTTTAAAATGTAATTTATTCTTGTGATTGCATTACTTCAGTCACACACTATTTAGAAATCATTCTAATATTCTGATTTTGCTGCTCAAAAACATGTATTATTATTATTATTATTATTATTATTATTATTATTATTATGTAGAGTAGAATTTTTACAGGTTTCTTTGAATAGAAAATTAAGAAGAACAGCATTTATCTGAAATAGAAATCTTTTGTAATATTATAAATGTTTTTATCATCACTTTTGATCAATTTAAAGCATCCTTGCTAAATAAAAGTATTGACAAAATATATATATACATATGTGTGTGTGTGTGTGTGTGTGTGTGTGTGTGTGTGTGTGGATACATACACTGACTTTAAAATTGTGAATGGTATAGTGTATAATATTGAAAAAAAAACTTTTAGATCTTTGGATCATTCTATTCATCAAAGAATCCTGAAAAAAATGTACTTGACTGTTTTCAATATTGATAATAATAAAAATAATAAATGTTTCTTGAACAGCAAATCAGCATATTAGAATGATTTCTGAAGGATCGTGTGACACTGAAGACTAAAGTAATGATGCTGAAAATTTAGCTTTGATCAGAGGAAAATTTTCATTTTTAAATATATTTAAATAGAAACGGGTATTTTAAATTGTACAAATATTTCAACATTTTACTGTACTTCGGATCAAATAAATGCAAGAAAAAAAGAGACTTCTTTAAAAAACCTTAAAAATCTGGTATTTTATAATCTCTACAAGCACTTATTTTAATACAAGCACTTTTATTTTAAATATCAAGGATCTGACCCAGTAACCCTAGTGTTACCAGGTCAGATGTCTAACCATTAGAGGTTCACACCATTGTGATTTATGGAGTGGCTGTATTTCTTCTCCCAGATGGAAAACACTATCAAACAGTCTGAAAGTGACTTGAACAAACTGCTGGAGTCAACCAGACGTCTCCACGATGAATACAAGCCGCTGAAAGAACACGTGGATGCCCTGAGGATGACCCTCGGCTTACAGAGACTACCCGACCTCAGTCAGGAAGAGGAGAAGCTCTCATTGGAGTTAGTAACACTGTTCCTTACTGTGTGTGTTTGACTGGGGGAACTCCTCAAAATGAGTCACTGCAGTGTAGGAGTATGTGTTTGCTACAGAGTAATTCTTAAAGCTGAGTCAGAGAATTTGCAAGACAGAGAGTGTGTAATTGTGTATGGGTAGACTAAGTTGCTTACTGCTTGTTTGTGGGCTCTTCCTCTCCTTTCAGCTACTTTGAAAAGCAAAAGGCTGAGTGGCAGACAGAACCCCAGGAGCCTCCTATCCCAGAATCCTTAGCGGCAGCGGCGGCTGCAGCCCAGCAGCTTCAAGCTGCACGGAAACAGGACGCCAGGCAGACAGCGACGTTCCGCCAGCAGCCACCACCTATGAAGGTAAATAGACTTTTACATTACTGCATCTCTCACTGCGTACAAAAACTCAAACATCAGCAATCACATGTGGAAAATATATTTAGATTATTTGATAGTGCCTTCACATTACTGGCAAAAGAAAAAAATTGAATCTGAATTGAATGTTATGAGGTAGGGTGGCCCAGGTACCACAAAATGAAAATGAAAATAAAGCAACACAAGCATTGTCTTTGTTTTTCCACTGTAGTCAGATAATCAAAACAATGACCTGGTCTTATGAAACCAGTTCTTTTTAATTTGTCTGTCAAAAAATCCCAAGTTATCCAAGCAATCTAAAGATTATTTTATTGAAATCTTACTGAACTACACTCAATAAACTGTTACCATGGTATTTTATTTAGGGGCAAGCCCCTATTGTATTTGTATGTTTTCTTAATAATTTTGGGGATCCATCAGTAGCCATCAGTTTACTTAATTATTATTATTTTTCCAAAATGGGAGTCAATGGCAGCCCTATGAAGGAAACATAGGAAGAAAGATGAAATTTGGCACACTTGAGTAATGGTCATGAATAGTGACCTGACCAATGTTGGGGTCTCTAGTACCAACTCTATATCACCACCACCAGCTCAAAATTCACAACTGTTAAACCCTTTGATCTAGAAAAATGAAACTTAGTCACGTGATTACACTCCTCATGCTGATCACATTGAATTGCTTACATTAAGACTCCACCCATGACATTAGTGGCCATTTTTTTTATACTCCTCCTTCAAAATTGGCCCAATTCTTAAGAAAATTCGCTCAGATGACCCCAAGTTATCCATTTCATGCATTCTAAAGATTGCTTTATTGAAAGGACACTTATTGAACTACACTCAACAAACTGTTACCATGCTATTTTATTATATTTAAAACCGTACATGCACTACTGTTCAAAAGTTTGTAGTCACCAAATTTTTTTAAATGCTTTTGAAAGAAGTCTCTTCTGCTCACTAAGGCTGCATTTATGCGATTTAAAAATGCAGTAAAACAGTAACATTGTGAAATATCATTACAGTGTAAAATTTTAAATTTTCTCCCTATATATTTGATTTAATTGATTTATTTATTTATTTATTTATTCTTGGGGTGGCAAAGTGTAATTTTCAACACTGTCACATGATCCTTCAGAAACCATTCTAATATGTTTATTTGGTGCTCAATACCAATTAGCACTGTTTAAGATGACTGCTTAATATTGGGAAACATTTTTCAGGTTTCTTTGACATAAATGTCTTTACTGTCACATTTAATCAACTGAACGCATCCTTGCTTTATAAAACATTCAAATCTTACTGACCTCAAACATTTGTACCTGCTTATTATGGAAAGACTGCTACATTTCTAAACATAGACAAATAAGTCTCTTCTGCTCACCCAGTAATATTATGAATTATTTTTACTATTTAAAATAACTATTTGAATATATTTTAAATAAATTAAATACACTTTATTGATGAGCAGAAGAGAATTCTTTAAAAACATAATAATCTTGGTGGTGTAAAGTGAAAGAGATGGTATACTGATTTTATTTGTCATCTGTTTCCAGGCTTGTCTGTCCTGCCACCAGCAAATCCATCGGAATGCACCGATCTGTCCTCTCTGCAAAGCCAAAAGTCGCTCACGCAACCCTAAAAAACCCAAGAGAAAACCCGACGAGTAACGTGCAGCTCCTAACAACCCCAGAGAAAGCCTGACTAACACACACAACCCCAACAGAAAACAATTTACTCACATAAACGCACTCACTCTCATGCATGCACATCTCCAAACACACACACTGACAGTCACTCACTGCGCATCTATACACACTCACCATTGTCCTGAATGAGTGGACCATCTGCAGTCTGATAACTTGACCTCTTATAGTGATCCTGTTGTTAACCTGTCTTCCTGCTTCAGTGGACATGAGGTCTCAGTTTTTCTTTTCAGTTTTATATAAGTAAAATCTTGATATTGTGTTTGTACCGTGTCTGTATTTAGTCCGTAGTGGAAATGGATGCTGGTTTAGAAATATTCAAGTGTACTATTCTGTGTGGGGTTTAATTCTAGTGCATTAGTTCAAATTATTTTCTCTAAAGTGGCTTTAGTCAATAGAGCCGTTTGTACGGTATTCCGTTAATGCTTAAACTGAAGCTTAAACTTTAATCATTTTAATTAATTAATAATGGTATGATTTTTGTACATGTCTTTTAATGTTTTTTTTTCCTTCCTGATAATTGTTTTTCTTGTATTATGTAACCATGGACTATCCCAGACCATGTCAGTGTTCTAGAATGTCTTGAAGGCCGTTCACACTAGTTGTAGATTGAGAGCATTGGAATGAATCAGAACGAGTAAGTTAAGTAACTTAAAAATGTGGTGCTAATGGCATGAGATGCTGAAAAGATGGCCATTGAAACAAATACTCTGGATACAAAGACCAACAATTAATGCAGACTACATGCAAAAAGCATGTGTGAACAGCCCTCAAGAAGTAGAATAATGAAAGGTTGTAATGAGAATTATAAAGCTTTTAAGTAAATGAGCTGTTATTTGTGTTTTGGAATTTGACTGAAGGGGCATTAAGAGCTTGTTAGAATCCTCAGTATTGAATCATTGTGTTTATGTCTCATCTTTTCTGAGAGTTGTTTTTTTTAATAATTAAAACCTGTGAACTAATAAACTTGTGTAACTTTTGTCAAGATGAAATGGAATAAGAATACAATTCCTTTCGGTTGGTTATGTCTTCTGATTTATTTGCTTTCTCTGTCAGGGATTGGCTTGATATGTATCTGGAATTTGACCTTTCACCCATGACCCCTAACAATACAATAATCATTCTCTCCTTTTTTGGCTAATCTCTTTACCAGCATGAGATTCTACATTCTTTTTGCACTGTTCTTTTGATCCTGAGGGCGGCGATATTTGCACTCCAGGAAAAGTGGTAAAGGCAACAATATGAATTATGCTCTATTAACAGCATTTGTGGCATGCTGACCATTTCCGCAGAAATTTCTACAATACTTAAGCTGACCTAGAAAACAGAAGTATTTTGGTGCTATATAACATAACAATAGTTTTAAAAAGGCAAGTAAAATCGTGTTTTTCTTAAATATTTGTTACTGAAAACAGAATCAGAATCAAGCCAAATGTATTAAATGAAATTATTTTGCTCAAATATTACTGAAGGTTAATCGCACTTAATATTAAAAACGTTATGTTACTTTAAAAACCTATTTCTAGACGCAGAAGTTTTGCCTGACTGGAACGGTGCTTTACATTTCTAGTCTCTAGTGTTTCTAGTCAAATTAACATAAGAATAATATAGCTAACGCTAAACCTGCTCACATGTTTATATTTACTTCAATTGCAAAAGCTTCAATTCAGTCGAATTTTTTACCCCGTTTTAACATTTAACATGTTCTATGGAGACCGGAACACAAACAAATAGTTACAATTCATCGCCGAAAAAATGTGGATTAGCGGAACTCATGGAATGAGCTACAGCTGTTTTTTTTTTTTAGTTCCCAGCATGCTTTGCTACAATCTTTAAGGTATATGTTGAAATTAAATGTTATTTTATGTGTTTTTCTATTTATATATGTGGAGATCGGATAGTGTTCTGTTATGATGGGATTTAATATGTTTTTGGGGGGCTTATTATTGTGGTGAAATTGAGAAATTGCATTTGTTGATGCAGCCATACGTTGTTGTTTTACGTACTAATAGCTAGCTGGCATAACATATTACCATGTGTGCTATTATAACTATCTTGATAACTATATGAGGGTTAAGTTAATGTGTCAGAATATGATGGACATAATCAATACACAAAACTTTTGGCTGTATAGTTTAATTATATATTAGGAAATATTCTTAAACAACAGCATAGTTGCATGGTTAATGTACTACTGAATACGTTGTTCTGCCAACCATGGGGAAAAATGTGTGGAAGCTTCTAAATCATATAGAGAAGGACTTAGTGAGTAGAAAAGGGTGCAATATTTTGACAAACTAAAGTTAATAGGAGGTAAAGATACGTAAGAGCAGTATTAAGTAAGATATTAGCCTAATATTTCACCTACCAGACAGGAAATGATAAGAACAAACACAAATATCAAGATTCTTGCCCTAAATCCTGGTTCAGTTTGGCCACAAATGCCTTTTGTTTGTTTTTTGCATTATTCTCCTTCATTTGTTGTACTCAAAATGTTTTTCCCTTTTCCACCGATTAGTACAGCCCAAAGCATTACAATCATTTACCATTTTCAGCAGCTATAATCAGCAAAATATGCGAGTTTCATTCGTTCAGTGGCATTGTTTACGTTCAGTACTGTTAATATGGCAGATTAATGACACATTGTGAAAACACTCTATATACAATAAATACAAAACTAAAACAGTGCATATCTCAGCACTGTGTTTTGCTTTTCTCTTTTTAGCATTTAAAGTTAAAACAATTGTTTTGTGAGTGTGGAAAAGCAGATTGGTTTATTTACAGTTGTAAATAAAGCCTGAGGAGATTTATTTGGCTGCATGGCTGTATTTATTCATGTGTCTTTAGCTTCACATTTTACATCATAACAGGATTTGGCCTGAAACTCAGTAGGCTCGTCTGCAGCTCGTTAATGAACTCATACGCATCTGCTTAAACTCCAGCTGGGCCATCCAGAGCCTAATCTCACTCACACACCCCTCTTTACCTGCGCTAATCCCACTCTCAGGGGCGTGAGGAGATCTGCATCTTTTGTGCTCTCCCCTCCTGCCGTTTTCACACACAAACGCACAAAACCCACTCAGCCACACACACAAGCAGCTGTAACGGCTGGAGAGCTTTACAATCACAAAGTACTGTAAAGAAAAACCCAAAGCTCATTGCAGGACAAAGAGACACTTACTGTTCAAGAAGAAGATCTCTAGCACTTCAGTTTAGGGAAAATACTGGCACTTAATTTCAGTGAATTAAACTAGCTCCAGTTAATTAGTTCTGATTAACAACTATGAAACCTTTCCATTGCACTAAAGGTTCTTTACAGTGGAAGATTATTAAAATATTCTTCACGATTAAAAATTAGTTCTTCTATGGCATTGCTGTAAAAATGCTTTATTTTTAAGTGTATGATGAGGTAATAATTTCAACTTCACTTACTGATCTAGTTTCCCAAAGACATATTTATATTTTTGTGTAAGAAAACTCAAACAAATTGCCTATGAAAATAAATTTATTCTCTAATATGTTATAAATAACATTACAATCAGTGATTGCTGAGCAAACAATCAAGTGTTCATGCAAATACACTCCTATGAGAAGTATTAATACATCATAAAAAGGTGCCAACCATGACCAACATGATGTCAGTCATGATTGTGTGTGTGTGGATACAGAAAATGTTTGTGGAAGTCATCCAACAAAGTATCCCTGAGACTTTCTTATTCCTTGTGTAGTCCCCCACATTTTTATAGTCCATTTGTAGTTTTATAAACATCATCAGATAGTGACAGTAGGATAGATGGGTTCCGTGTGCATAGGACCCTGAGAAAAAGGCTGCCCGTGCACCTGACCAAATGCAGGACGGGCATCCAGGAACGCAGGGGCCATCAGCATGCTGCGTTCTGGGGGGAGAGCGTAATTCATGTAGGGCTGGTAGAACTGTGGCGCCCCCTGTGGGAGTGGAGGAACATACTGTTGGGTCTGAGAGGTTGGAAATGCGTTTCCCATCGGGCCGTAGAGGTTCACGCTGAGCTCAGATGGTGGAGGGCGAGCGTTTGTCATGGAGGAGCCTGAAGTGGAGGTGCGGGATGGGGTAGAGTTGTCCACAGATGGTCCTCCAGACTCCAACAGGCTGGTCTGAGCACCGGATGGACCCGTTGGCCGATCGCTTGTTTTGGGTTTCACACACTGGCAGCAGCAGATAGATACAACCGCACCAACCAGAACGAAGGACAGGAACGCACTCACCACAATCACAAAGGGCAGATAGGTTGGAACTGGGGAGGGAAAAAGAGAGGACAGAATTAAACATGAGGATTATGAAAATATAGCAATGCCTAAATTAAATTACACAGCAATCTAGGCCTATGTATTTTAATGTGCTCAGGAAAAAAATTAAAAGGTAAAAATCAACTCCAGGGAAAAAAAATAATAATTTTAATAAAATGCATTTTTGAATTTCTAATCGTAGCCTACCACCTTATAACAATTATATATAAGTAAACAACATGAACAAAATTACAACAATTCTACACTGTAAAATATTTTTTTGTGAATAAAACAAAGAATAATAGACTACGGTTTACGAGAATATGCTAGTTCGGTCTTAACATTTCACGTTTAATTCTGTATTACGTGCCTTTTTTGTAACTACTTGTCAACTTTACAAGCAATTTCTGAGTGAAAACTAAATCCTACACCATTTGCATTGTACAAAACGAAAAAAGCAAAACAGGATGAATTAACGTTACACAAAATTATACAAAAAACTCACCACTTTCTGTCAACTTTCTCATGTCATCCATGTTCTCAGATTCCGATCCCGTGTCGCAGGTGCTCTGATCGAGGCGCGCCTCCGCGTATGTACAGCAGTACTTGAGCGCGCACGTCCCACAGCAGTACCGCGCGTCCTCACCGTCAAAACGCTCAGGACACTGGAATCCCCGGTGCCAAGAGTTGAAGGAATCCGTCCAGCCGTGACAGTATTCCCCCGATAACGCAAAAGACATCGGGAGAACGATTGATACCAACAGAAAGAGCGCGCAGGGTGCGGATGAAGCCATGATTGCGTTTGTTTAAATCCTTTAAGTGGGAGAACTCGGTTTAAATGTAAAGGTTCCTCAAGCCAGTCGCATCTGATCTGGAGTTACTGTCTGCAGGCGTCATTTATGTGTTTGCTGGACCCCCATCCCCCTCCAAACACGCACACATACATGAGCAGCCCCTCCTCCCATCAGCCCCTCGTTATCGGTCATCTGCATTTAAAGTTAGGCGAGGTTTAGTGATTGGCAGTGTTGTTTATTTGTATGTTTGCGCTGCTAATTACTGTATACAAGATATGACAAGCTGTGATGAACTCAGTCTAAATGACATCAGCTCCCTGGGTCATGAATCAAAATTTTAACCAGATTAAAATCTCAGGACTTCACATAAAACAATTTAATTTCTACATTTTACTCCCTAAAATGGAGAAAAAACCCCCCTCAATATTCATAAACAGCCTGTGTGTCAGATACATAACTTAGATATACAAATAGCATGCCTATTCATGTCTGGAGACGGACGGAGCCTTTTGTACGTGTGTGCATGTGGGGTTAAAGGTTACAGACTGTGCTTGTCAGTCTCTGTTTACTTTATCTGAGACGGGGAGGTCAATTCACTATCAATGCACATCTAAACACACACACACTATGAAACTCCTTATGCCTTGGTTCTCAACTCGTCTTGTTTCTTAATACAAATTCAGAGATATCAAGAAGCGAAAAAACAATAGCCTACTAGAATTGCTCACTGTATGAAAGTGCATATAAAATTGCCTGAAAACAACATCAAAGTGTTAAATCTTTCTTGAATTTCCTATGATTTTATGGTTCGTTGCATTTTATTATAATTTCCATTTATTTCATTGATTTTTTTCTGCAGTCGACAACCACCACTCATGTGATCATATCAAACTCTAAACCTCCATAAAGACAATACTATGGAGGAACTGTAATTAAAATAGTGAAGAAATAACAATTAAATTGTTTACAATCCCACAGATTATTTCAATACATCTATGCACAACCATCTCTTCAGCATTCATTTCTAAATATGGCCTACTGCGTTCACAGAACCAGATTTTTACCTCCATTCAGATTTTACATCTTTGACTGTCTCCCAAAAAACAACAACACATCGTCGTTCACATAAATCTCTGTTGCAGCTGGGCAGACCTGATTGTGTCAAGCTATTAACAGAGATTAGTCCTCACACAAAAGACAGTAAATTGCCATTGTCTGAGAACTAACACATTAGCATCAGGTCAACAAAGCCTGTCTCCTGAGGGTGTGACAGGCTCGGCTTATTGAATATGACTGAGTCATTAACTTTAACTAGGTGCTAAAGAACTGCATACATCTCAGAGACTGAGACCAGGAGTGTGCATGTACATGTGTGCGAGCTCCAGATGGTAAATGTATTTCTGTAAAAACAAAGTAACTGGTAATGTGACACCATTTGGTGGTAGGATTACAGAAACTGTGAAGGGAGGCTAGAGAGAGACAATAAGAAACAGTGGAAGTGAGAGAAAAAGAGACAGTTGGAACAAGAGAAAGTGAGAGAAACCGAAAGAGAGACTAAGAGGCACAGGAAATTGAAAATAGTTAAAGGTTGTATTAAATATCCTTCATTTACACATAAAATCCTTCTAAATAAATACGGTGCTTTAGAAAAAGCTCTTTATATTTTTGTAGGAATTCAAGCAGTAGCTGCTGAAAATTCAGCTTTGCCATCAAATAAATGCATGAGATTTTATGTAACTAATATATCCTTTATCTATAGTTTCTGCATGTATTTATGCTACTTTTCATAACATTTGTGACCCTGGACCACAAAACCATTCGTAAGGGTCAATTTTTTGAAATCATCATCTGAAAGCTGAACAAATAAGCTTTGTTAGGATATGGCAATATTTGTCCGAGATACAACTATTTGAAAATCTGGAATCTGAGGGTGCAGAAAATTCTAAATATTAAGAAAATCGCCTTTAAATTTGTTCAAATAAAGTTCTTAGCAATGCATATTACTAATCAAAAATTACACTCCCCTCCAAAAGTTTGGAAACGCCCTAGAAAAGTGGGGTTTTAGACAATATTGGTATGAAACCTTTTTAATTTGTGATAATTTTGCACTGATAAGGGACAACACAAACTACGAAAACATATTTTATTACATAAACAGTTCATACATAGAAAAAACTTACATATTCGATTCATCGATTCATCAAAATACAGCTCTGCATAACCTGGGCATCCAAGGTGTCAGTTTATTCAAACATTGACTTGATATATTACTCCAAGCCTCCTAAAGGATTGCCCAAAGATAATTCACACTGGTTGGACTTATGAACATCACGATCCAGTTCCTCCCATTGTAGCTCAATTGGGTGATTGGGGAGACCATTCCATGATGGACATGATGGTCTTCAATGATAATGTCAAGTTACTTTAATGTATTTACACCAAAAAATGATAAGGATTTAGGCTGATATCTTCCAAAACCACACTTTGTCTGTTTTTTTGTTTGTTTTTTTCACAGGGGTCTTTCCAACGTTAGTAAATTTTCCACAGTATATCCAAATATCTTCATGGAACATGATCTTTACTTAATATCCAGATGATTTTTGGCATAAAAGAAAAATCAATAATTTTGACCCAAAATGCTACAAATACACCAATGCTACTTATGACTGGTTTTGTGGCCGAGGGTCACATTTATGATACCAGTACTTTTGTAGGCTACCTGCTAGTCAAAATCAGACAAACATATCTGTCTGTTCTAGGTGAACCTTGTTGACATGCCTGAACCTGGTAGTGCTCACACTGAGAGTGCAGGAATGAGATACATGAAATGATACCGCTCTGATGGAGCTGAGTTAAGTGTTAGACAGCTTTTAAATCTGTGTTTAAAGATCCATCTGCAGATTTTATCATTATCCTGAAGGGTCCGATTCATGTCTGTTTTGTTTATCTGATTCTCTGCTCTAGGTTGAGATTCCTAAAAACACATTAGGTTCTCTAGCACCTGAAGGCCTGTGCTTCAGAAATGTAGTTTTAACTAACTCCTGGGCCACATCCAAAATAGCATACTCTCTAAGGTACTTATTTTGAATAAGTACTTACTTCACAGCCTTTAAAATGTTTATTTTTAACGTAAGAGCGTGCTCAGCCATTTGTAACTGTGTGAATGCACACATTAGCTTCCAGTTACTTTAGCTGTGCAAAAAACGGTCCATTTATGCTGCAAATTGGTATTTTTTTGTCATATATTTTTATGATGTATTACTGTAATCATAAACACACTGGTTTGTAGAACAATAGTTTTACTACACTTTGTTATTCTTCTAATTATTAAGTGGCTAATGAAACAGATGTCTAGCATATTTACAGAAAACAGATTTAGAAAACGCATTGCAAATATGGTGAATACAGTATGAAAATGTTTATATAATCTGGACATACTATATCTGTTACATTGTCGTTTTCATGTGACCTACAGTTAAGGTCAAAAGTTTACGTACACCTTGCAGAATCTGCACATTCAACTATTACAGAAGGTTCAAACACTTACTGATGCTTCAGAAGGAAACATTAAGAGCTGGAGGTGAAATGAAAAAATATGAATATTTAGGAAAAATAAGAAAAATCTTCATTCTGTTCAAAAGTTTACACCCCTGACTAATAGTCTGGAGTCCTTCAGGAGTGCATGAGTCCTTCAGTTGTCCTCTCTGTGAAAAGATGGATCTCAAAATCATACAGTCATTGTTGGAAAGGGTTCAAATACACACACACACAAAAAACTGAAAAACCAAAGAATCTGTGGGACCTGAAGGATTTTTCTGAAGAACAGCGGGCAGCTTAACTGTTCAGGACAAACAAGGGACTCATGAACAACTATCACTAAAAAAAACACAGTATTAGGAATCAAGTGTGTGTGTGTGTGTGTGTGTGTGTGTGTGTGTGTGTAAACTTTTGAACAGGGTCATTTTTATAAATTCAACTATTACTTTCTCCTGTGGACAATATGTGAACTAAATAAAAAATAACATGCATTTTGTATGATCCCTCTTATTTTGGTAAAATAATCAACATTTTGCAGATTCTGCAAGGTGTATGTAAACTTTTGACCTCAACTGTACATCATCAGTTATGTCACCTCACTATGATTCACAACACCTATTCTGTGGCCTCGTGGGATAGTAAATCTCACCAGAAACAGTAGGTCATCCTGACCTATTTCTGAATAATGTGAATACGGACATGCTTCTCTTTTCACATACTGTTTTTGCCTATTAAATAGTAGGGAAGTATGCATATTCAGATGCAGTAACTGATTTCTTAAGTAAACTCTGCCTTGATTTGAATAAAACTCACCTTTTACTCTTAATTGCAGTCAACAATTGTCGTCATTGTTGTCTCAGATTCTACAGCATGTGTATTTTGTGCTTTTGTGTTTACAGGACATTGGCAGGTATTTGAGAGGGAATTTGGCTTAAGCTGGGTGAGCTGTATGTTAATGTTCTTCATTAGTGTGCTGTTATCAGATAACTGAGCCTAAGGGTCGGGAGGTCGTTATGGTGACAATGGGTCAAGCGATGGGGGTCCTCCCCAGCAATTAGGCAAATCTGCCTGGGCCACCCTGCAGGAGCAACCCCCCTGTGCTGTGTGTGTCTAGGTGTAGGTAAGACTTAATGAAGTTTCCAGATATGTTTAGGCTTGTCTAGATCAGGGGTTTTCAATCTTGTAGATGCCACAGACCCACAAATATGATCATCCTCCTGTGATGGACCTCTTTTGCTGTAGTGTGTTAGTTGGAAAGATCAGTTTACTTTTCCAAACATTCATTTTGTCATTAATTGTAATAATCCAGTGAGATTTTTGTCTGCACAAGCAGTCAGTGCTCCACACAGAGATCTGATCTCATAATCTTCCAGTCTGTCAGGAATGACATGAATATGTTTCAAGAAACCTACCTGCAAAGCTACAGTACTGTTAAAAGTTTTAGGCACTTGTGTAAAAATGCTGTAAAAAAAGTTGCAGTCAGAAATAATGTCATAAATAGATTTTCTTTATCAATTAACTTTTATTAACTAAATTAAAATCAACATTTAGTGTGACCATCCTATGTATTTAAAGAAGCTATTGCCCTAGGTGCACTGTTTTTCAGGTAGCTTTGCAGGTAGGTCTCTTAAAGCATCTTGGAGACATCGCCACAGTTCTGCCACATTGCCAGTCTGTTTGTTATGTTTTTTCACGTCATTCCAGACAGACTGGATGATGATGAGATCAAATCTCTGTGTGGAGCACTAGATCAAATCTCTGTGTGGAGCACTGGCTGTTGTCAGACTCCTTGTGCAAACAAACAAAATCTCACTGGATTATTACAATTAATGGCAAAATTAATGTTTGAAAATGTAAACTGATATTTCATACTGACACACTACAGCAAAAGATAGAAATAACTGATTTAAAACCATTTTTATCTGGTGAAAACACTCGTGTTCTAATAATTTTGGCTACCACAAATGCCCAATTAATACTGTGAAAAAAAATTATATTATAAATATTTCTAAAATATTGATATTTTTTTCTATTCACTATAGTACTGTGCTAATATATGTATTATTAAATCACATTATATATACACACACACACACACACACACACACACACACACACACACACACACACACAATTATTAATTGAAATGTAATGTATTTATTTCAATCAAATGTATTTTTTATCATATGAGGTATACTTTTTAAACTTTAGACTTATTTTACGTTTATCATTGTATTACTGAGGTAATTAGCATTTTTTATTTTGAATTGATATGTAACTGTTGATATACGGAGTATGTTTATTACAGCATCCATCAGCAATGAGCTGCTGAAGACCCACACAACAAGTGGGCGACTGAAATCACATGGCGCTTCGACGTATCGCGAGAGCTTCGCCCGTCAGCTGACATGATTGTAGTCTTCATGTCAGGGAGGAACGCAGCAATAATACGAGTTCCTGAAACAAATATGATAACCGCTAAACACATAAAAATCGACAGTTTAACGCGGCCAGTTGAATGATAAACCACTGAAAATATGGAGCACATTATAACGCCAAAGGTAAGTCTAAATCAACAGGTGTGCTCGTGTAAAGTTGGCAGATCTCGTGTTTTTATGTCAGACTCATTACTCTAAACTCTCGATAGAGGTAAAAACATACAGAAGGAAGCGTTCAAATGGGTTCGATAACACGATTCCGAATTGTTGGGCTTTACTTAATCTGCTGTTAAATCCACCCACTGCATTTTATTGTTGGTTACGAAATGTAACATGTACTAACATGTGAATGAACTTGAAGGAGTTTTAAGTTCTCACTTCATTACTGCATGTAAAGGAGTATTTCTTCCAAATATTTGACGTAACTCTGCTCTGGCGAAACTGCAGGCAAAAAGAACGGAAACTTATCACTTATTTTAGATGCCACAAACCCCTAAATATGAACCTCGTGAAAGGGATCCCATCCTAAAATATAGAAGGCATCTATTTACACTACTAGTCAAAAACTTTTCAACCGTAAGATTTTTAATGTTTTTTATTAAATAAGTCCCTTCTGCTCACCAAGCCTGTATTTGTTTGATTTTGTTTATTTTGTTTTGAAATATATTTACTTAAAATAACTGTTTTCTATTTGAATATATTTTTAAATGAAATTTATTTCTGTCATTTCAAAACTGACTTTTTAGCATCATTACTCTAGTCACATGATTCTTCAGAAATCATTCTAATATTCTGATTTGCTGATAAAAATTAAATATATATATATATATATATATATATATATATATATATAAAACAAAAACAGTTGATTTTTTTCAGGTTTCTTTGATTAATAGAAAGTTCAGAAGAACAGCATTTATCTTAAGTCTTTTATAACTGCCTTTAATATCACTTTTGCTCAATTTAAAGCATGCTTGCTAAGAAAAAAAATAAAGAATAATGATACTTTCATTACTTTTTTGTTACAAAAGCCTTTTTATTTCAGTTAAATGTTGGTCTTTGGCTCTTTCTGTTCATCAAAGAAAACAAATACTCAACTGTTTTAAATATTGCTAATAATGATAATAATATATTTCTTGAACAGCAAATCAGATGATTTAGAATGAATTAGAATGATTTCTGAAGGATCATGTGACACTGAAGACTTGAGTAATGATGCTGAATTTTGCTTTGATCACAGGAATAAATTACATTTTAAAATATATTCAAATACTTAATTGAAATAGTAAAAATAATTCACAATATTACTGTCTTTGCTGTACTTTGGATCAAATAAATGCAGGCTTGGTGAGCAGAAGAGAATTTTTTTAAAACATTACAAAACTATTTAAAATGTTTTGCATTATGTTCTCAGATGTTTATCATATTTATCACACTTAATTAACATATTATTAAAAGAGACCGCCAATCCCTGAACTAGACAGAGAAACTATATAAAAATATGTTGTTCTGGGGCGCTTTTGTTGCATAACAATATATGATCATTTGATCGTTGCAAAAAGTATAAAAGGATGAATGCTCCAGCCTTTGGTCTTTTTGGATGTTTTTGGGGGCATGGAGGGGTTAGCTCAAAGGATGTCACATGTTGAATCAGCAGTACTACAGGAAGTGTCTTTATCAGCAGCTGACACCTGTGGTCAGATCTACTCTGCCTGTTAATAGAGAATTATGTGTTTGAATCGTGATCAAAATGGACCAATGCACTCTAAATTGAACCTACTGTGGTTTACCCTTTGAAAAAGATTTCACCTGTTCAGTTTATAGAGAACGCCAGCTTGCTTTTGCTATCCTAAGGACCTGAAGGGATTGTTCTAATCATTTACTAAAAAGATTAGTTCTCATGTAGTATATCAAGTATAACGAGCAGAATACATTAAACTTTGACTCGAGAGAAAATATTACTTGGCATCTTGTGTTAGTTACTCAGTAACCAAAATGACAAGAGATGGAGGAACAGGATGTGCTGACAGTAGTTTTAAGAGGTTCTGTAGGATTTCCTCTCCATTGTGTTAAACCCAGGCTGGATGATGGGTTCTGTTCCCTGAGGGGCACATCCAAACCTACAGTGTGTCATTAACCCCTGCAGTCGCTTTCCATTTGAGTCGCAGTTAATAATTCTGCACTAAAGCTTTTTTACTGGATTTTTTTTTTACAGGTAGAGTTTGTGAAACTACTGAACAGGTACCATGAAAAGAAGTCAGCTCTGGGAACTCTTTACTTGACTGCTACTCACCTTATCTATGTGGAACAAATCAATGACACACGCAGCGAAACATGGGTAACGTAGGCTAGTGGGAACTGAATATTTAATGGTCTTCCACTTATTGTTGTTGGTACTTTTAGAAGTGCATATCGAGATAAAAGTGGATGTATCAATCTCATGTGTTTGAAGGTGCTGCACCATCACATCACGTCGATAGAGAAGCTTCCCTTAACTGCATCTGGTTGTCCACTCCTGATCCGCTGTAAAACCTTCCAGGTGCTTCATCTGTTGTTCCAAAGAGAGAAAGATTGTCAGGATGTCTATCTGTCACTTCTGCGCCTGTCTCAACCAGGTACACACTAGGGTTGTTTTAGTGCATCTTACTCCTGAACGGCCGTTACTTAGTTGTAAGTTTCTTGAATTAAAAAGTAATGTGTTACTTTACTAGTTACTTGAAAAAAGTAATCTGGTTACGTAACTCGCGGTACTTGTAATGCATTACCCCCAACACTAGTTAACAATAACAATGCTGGTATAATTAACAAACAGAGTGACAGTGTAGAACTGGTCCAAATGGACAAGCACACCTGTTTGCTCTTACTGTGCTTTTGTATGTGCATTTTGCATTTTAGTTAAAGAAGAGGAGCTGTATGCTTTTCTTTATAATCCACACCAAAACGAGGAGGAAAGGAGACAGGGTTGGGAATTTATCGATGTGGCGAATGACTTCAGCAGGATGGGTCTCTCCAATGAATACTGGGAAATCAGCCACCTCAACAAGAACTATGAGGTATCATCTTCGTATTACTCGACAACCTAGTATTCATGCTTCCTGTTTAGGACCATTTCACAATAATCAGCCTTGTTTTTTTTTTCTGCTGACCGCAATATGTTTTAGGTACAAACAGTTTCAACCAAACGCACACATACAGTGCTGTTCAAATGTTTAGGGTAAATGTTTTGCTGTAAAGACATGAGTACTTTTATTCAGCAAGAATGCATTTAGTTGATTAAAAGTGACAATTAAGACGTTGAAAATCTAAAGACATTTTACTGTATTTTAAATAAATGCTGTTCTTCAAACTTCCTATATATCCAAGTATCCTGAAAAAATGTTTCCACAAAAAATCTTAAGCAGCACAACTGTTAATGATAATGATAATGAAAAGAAGTTAAGTTTCTTAGGCACAAAATCAGCATATTAGATTGATTAAAATATTACAATTTTAGTTGTAACAGTCAGTGTTGGGGAAAGTTACTTTTAAAGGTTATGCATTAAAATATTGTGTTACTCCATAAAAAAAGTAGCAAATTGTGTTAGGTACTTTTTATGGAAAGTAATGCATTGTTACTTTTGCATTGCTTTTTGTCACCTGGGATAGGCTTGCTTATTTATTTTTAATGAAAAAGTTATGTTTCTGGCAACTGTTAAAGGATTCGTTCATTTTCAGAACAAAAATTTACATATAATACTCACCCCCTTGTCATCCAAGATGTTCATGTCTTTCTTCAGTAGTAAAGAAATTGTTTTTTGAGAAAAAACATTTCAGGATTTCTTTCCATATAATGGATTTCTATGGTGCCCCATAGTGTGAACTTCCAAAATGCAGTTTAAATCCAGCTTCAGAGGGCTCTAAATGATCCCAGATGATGAAGAAGGGCCTTGTTTAGCGAAATTATCGGTTATTTTTATAAAAATTATATACTTTTCATGCGCATCGCAGAGACAAGACAAGACGAGCATTAAAGGTTTAAAAAGTATGCAAACTGTCAATTTGTTTTGAAAATTACAGATCGTTTTGCTAGATAAGACCCTTCTTCATTGGCTGGGATCGTTTAGAGCCCTTTGAAGATGCATTTGAACTGCATTTTGGAAGTTCAAACTTGGGGGCACCATACATATCCATTATATGGATAGAAATCCTAAAATGTTTTTCTCAAAAAACATAATTTCTTTACGACTGAGAAAGAAAGACATGAACAACTTGGATGACAAGGGGGTGAGTATATTATCTGTAAATTTTTGTTCTCAAAGTGAACTAATCCTTTAAGGCCCTTTCACATCAAAAGTGAAATTAATAAGCCTTAGGCTGAAGGAAGTGCCTTAGTTACTTTAAAAAAAGTAATTCGTTACTTGTAATGCTTTAACCCCAACATTGGTAACAATACCTCACAGTAAAACTGTTTTACTGTAATTTTACTGCATTTTGAGAAATGCAGAACAGCATATAAGGTATTTTTTTTATAATCAAAAACAAATTTTATCAACCCCCAACTTTTCAACAGTAGTGTATGCACCCAAAACCTGATCAAAATATCTGTTTCATGTATAAATCAATTATTTATAAATTGTTATAATTATACTTCAAATCTGTCTCATTGATCTTTTATCTCTCTGTCTCTCTTTCGCACAGATCTGTAGCACTTATCCATCTGTCCTAGGACTCCCTAAAAATGCAAGTGTTGCTATAGTAACAGGCAGTGCCAAGTTTAGGAGCCGAGGACGATTGCCTGCTCTGTCTTACTATCACAAAGACACAAAGGTATACAAGCACATGCATAAATAAATAAATTCACATAACGGCTCTGTTCCACAACCAAATAAGCATTTTAAGGCATCGTAGGCAAACTCCTGACATGCAGACTGTTTCAGACAGTAGACATCATAATTGACTTTTCGCAAAAAGCCCGCCCTTCTCGGTTGCCGTTGCTATGTCCGACAAGCAATGCCGTTCTCACACTACATATTATGTTCTCACACACAGTGAAAAATACATTGCGGGGCAAAGAGGAAACTGACAACACGCTGACAGAGCAGGTTACTTGTGGTATGAAACAAGGTCTTGGCTTTCAAATAATAAATACTGTTTTGTGGCTCTTTAATGTGTTGTGACAGATCACTGTTTTGCCTTAAGATGACATGTGAACCAAACGTCTTTTCTTCTTTACTTAAAGCACGAAAAAAACTGAACATATGTTAGTTTAACTCCAGAAAGACGATTTTTCAAGTTTAAGTCCACTGAAGTTAATCTACTCTTCTGTCTGATTTGCTTGTTGGACAAAACAGCAGATTCAGGGTTATGATTGGTCAGATCGCTTGCCAATCAAGCTGTTTGCAAAGGGTCAATTATACTGCCTTCCAAGACCAAGATCATTCTCAGATAACAGAATGGCTTACTAGTTTCACTCAGTCATATTGTATTTTTACAGCTTGGGGACATATAAAGGCACCAGTTAGTTTAAGCATGAATGGCAAAAAGTTGCCACTAGCAACCTCATTATTTTTTGTTTCTGTCTTTGTTACATTATCTTGTGTCACTGTCTTTCAGGCTGCGATCTGTCGCTGCAGTCAGCCTTTGTCGGGTTTGACCTCTCGCTGTGTGGAAGATGAGCAGATGCTTCAGGCCATCAGCCAAGCAAACCCTAACTGCCCTTTTATATATGTAGTGGACACACGGCCCAAGGTGTGACCTTTAACCTTAACCTTTCTATATACATAGGAGGACAGGTCCAGAATGGGACTTGTAAATGTTTATCTTTAAACTTTCAACCTCAGCTGCTCTGGCATAAATGTAGGAGACACAATGCATAATCTTTCTGACCCCAACTGCTCTTTTATTTATGTAGTAAACTAACAATTAAAGAGAGAGCTCTTTAATTGTCATTGATGTCATTAGTGTCATTAATTACTCACCCTCATGTCGCCCATAAGATCTTTGTTCATTTTCCGAACATTCTGAGAGCTTTCTGACCCTGCATTGACAGCAACACAACGGACACGTTCAAGGCCCAAAAGGGTAGTAAGGACATTGTTAAAATAGTCCATGTGCATCAGTTATTTAACCGTGATAATATGAAGCTGAATGAGAGTGACTAATTAATGACAGAATGATTTTTTGGTGAACTATTTCTTTAAATTCTAGTAAAGTTATGCAATGTATTTTATTTTTCTATCTATTACAAATATTGAATATGTGTTTTGTTGTTGTTGCAATATAACTGGAGAAACAACATTTAATTCCTTTACCTATTATTTAGCAGACCGTAAACTTTGACCTGACCTTCTGTGTGCAGCTATGTATGCATACATTTGTATATGTCTTTGTCTTTGTTAGTTGAACGCAATGGCGAACCGTGCAGCTGGTAAAGGCTATGAGAATGAGGACAACTACTCCAATATCAGGTTTCAGTTCCAAGGAATCGAAAACATCCACGTCATGAGAAACAGCCTACAAAAATTGCTGGAAGGTGGGAGAACACATTTTTTATTTGTATCGATATATGCAGGAGCTGATTAGGTTGTACCTTTTATCAGTAGTAGCTAAAATGATGATTGGTTGTACCTTTGTTCTTCCAGTGTGCTCTATGAAATCCCCTTCCATGAGTGACTATCTGACAGGTCTGGAGAACTCGGGCTGGCTGAGGCACATCAAATCTGTGATGGATGCAGGCATGTTCCTCGCAAAGGTACTGACCTCCATGCTACTGCATAGAGAGACACCAACACGAGTTTATTAAGTATATGGACAAAGACATACTCAGTCATTTTGTTTGTGTTCTAGGCTGTCTATGAAGAGAGGGCGAGTGTGTTAGTACATTGTTCTGATGGTTGGGACAGAACAGCTCAGGTGTGCTCTTTGGCTTGTATACTGCTGGACCCTTACTACAGGACCATTAAAGGCCTCATGGTAATGACCAAGTAACCTATAACCTCTACCCTCAACACAGGACGGTTGTGAACTTAAAGTACACACTCACATATATGTCACACTGTTGAGCAGGTCAAGTCACAAACTATTCTTGTGTAACTTAATATATACCATGTATACCATCAAGCTTAGGGTTTGTAAAATGTAACACTTTAAAGGGATAGTTACCCCAAAAGTCTGACATTAATTACTCACTCTCGTGTCTTTCCAAACCCGTAAGACCTACGTTCATTTTCGGAACACAAATTAAGGTATTTTTGATGAAATTCGAGAGCTGTCTTACCCTTTCTGACCACATTCAAGGCCCAGAAAGTTAGTAAGCACATCAGTAAAATAGTGGCATCAGTGGTTCAATCAGTGGTAATTTTATGAAGCAATGAGAATACTTTTTTTTCGGCAGGGAATGACAAGGAAGAGAAGAACTGTTGAATTGTTGCACTCTCACATTTCATCAAAAATATCTTGATTTGTGCTCCAAAGATGAATGTAGGTCTTATGAGTTTGGAAACACAAAATTTTCATTTTTTTAGGTGAACTATCCCTTTATTATTTTAACTTATTTTATGCAATTTATGGGGTGACAAAGCTGAATTTTCAGAAGCTATTAGAGTGTTCAGTGTCATGATGATTCTTTAGAAATTATTGTAATATACTGATTTGGTGCTTAAGAACATTTATTTTATTATTATCAGTGTTAAAGAAACAGTTGTGCTGCTTAATATTTCTTGTGGGAACTGTAATAATTATTTGCAGGATTCTTTGATGGATAGAAAGTTCAAACAAACAGCATTTATATGATATAGAAAACTTATTTAACAATATGAAAGTATTAATTTCTTTAAAAAAATCTTACTGACCTACTGATACTTTGAACAGTAGTGTATATTAAAAGGTGAGACTTACTAAAATGTGGAAAAATTCTAGAATTTAAGGTCTTGACTATGTTGAATTGGTTAAAAATATACAACAAAGCAGATTGTTGGGGAAATTCATAATTTTACTTTTTTTTAATAACAGGTTTTAATAGAAAAGGAATGGATCTCTTTTGGTCATAAGTTCAGTCATAGGTAAAAACTTTCACTTCTGCTGCATGTATTGGTAAATAACCCTCATCACATCATCACAGCTTGTAATAACTGCAAATATATAAATGTGACCCTGGACCGCAAAACCAGCCAAATTGATATTGTTTTAAAGCTGAATAAATAAGCTTTCCATTGATGTATGGTTTGAAACTATTTGAAAATCTGGAATCTAAGGACGCAAAAAAATCTAAATATTGAGAAAATCGCCTTTAAAGTTGTCCAAATGAAGTTCTTATCAATTCATATTACTAATCAAAAATTAAGTTTTGATATATTTATGATAGGAAATGTACTAAATATATTCATGGAATATGAGCTTTACTTAATATCCTAATGAGTTTTGGAATAAAAGTAAAATCTTTTTTTTTTTTTTACCCATACAATGTATATTTGGCTATTGCTACAAATGTACCCTTGGTACTTGTGGTCCAGGATCACAAATATTAAATATCATTAGTGTAAAAATGTTACATGTCTTAATAGTAATATTATTATTTTAAATATTAATATTTCAACATGGTGTTGCTAAAACACTACAATTACCTTTTTTAAACTGTAAAAAGGCTAACTTTATTAATAGTGATCATAAACATTATTGTCAATACCAGTTCGATGTTTTTCTGATGTGTCCATTTGTATATATGTTTGTGCTATAGGTGTGGCCATCTGGACACTGACCCAAAAGAAGTGTCTCCGGTCTTCACCCAGTTCCTGGAATGTGTGTGGCAGCTGTCAGAACAATTCCCCTCTGTGTTTGAGTTTAATGAACGTTACCTAATAGAAATACACAATCAAGTCTATGCCTGCCAGTATGGAAACTTCATCGGCAACTGCCAGAAAGAAAGGCTGGAAATGAGGTGAGGAAATAATGCACATACAAACAAGTATGATACAGTTGGCATTGAATGTGTATGCTTCAAAATGAAAAGCAAATATTCTTTATTAAAAGTGAAATCAAACATGCTGTATTTGCTTGATTTCATGCTTTGAATGACTTGGAACTTAATGTTCTGTGTGGAATTTAGGTTGCATGAAAAGACGTTTTCACTGTGGCCACATCTTCTGAAGAACCAGGATCTGTATCGGAACCCCTTGTACCGGCGTTCATTAGAGTGCACCTTTCTCAGACCCAGCACTTTACCACTGCACTTCAAGTATGGATGCACTCTTAAAGGGATAGTTCACCCAAAAATGAAAATTCTGTCATACTCAGCCTCATGTCGTTCCAAACCCATAAGACCTTCGTTCATCTTCGGAACACACATTTAAGATATTTTTTATGAAAGCTTTCTGACCCTCCATAGACAGCAATGTAACTGCGTTAGGTTACTCTCGATAATGGCGAGGGGGAAAAATTGTTGAATAAAGTAGTTGTTTTTGTTTTCGTTGTGCACAAAGATTATTCTCGTAGCTTCATAAAATTACGGCTCAACCACTGATGTCATTACTACCTTTCTGGGCCTTGAACGTGTCAGTTGTGTTACTCTCTATGCAGGGTCAGAAAACTCGGATTTCATCAGAAATATCTTAATTTGTGTTCCAATGATGAACAAATGTCTTACAGGTTTGAAACAACATGAGGGTAATTAATGACAGAATTTTCATTTTTGGGTGAACTCCTTTAAAAATATGAATAAATCAGCTGTGCCACTTTAAAATTCTGCTAGTACAAACAAATTTGTTTTTAAAGTAATTGTTTTATCTGGTTTCCCAGGTTCTGGTGTGGGATGTATAACCACTATGACAGAGGCATGCACCCAAAACAGTCTGTTCTAGATAAGCTGCTGTCCTTCACACAGAAGAAGGTAGAAGGAGAGCAAACCATGACTGAATTACAACGAGTAAGTGGGGTTTGTGGGAGCTGTAGTTTTTGTCAGGGTGGAGAGGTGTTTGATTTACACAACACTGTCACTCTCTTCTCAATTTACAGCAGCTGGCTGTTGCAGACGGAGTTCTCCCTGATCCATCTGGACCAATCAACACACCTGCGGAACAGGACAGTCCAATTGAAAACACTCCCACCGCCACTGTTGTCCAATCAAATGGAAGCTGTGCTCCCTTGATTAATGGAGATGCAGAGGAGGCGGGTCCAGGAGTTGAAAAGTGCAATGAGAAAGAAGGGGCGGAGCCAGCAGCCCCCGAACACGATCTGACCTCCTCTAAGGACAAACCTGTTTCTGTGGAAACAGAACATTCCAAAGAGGAGGTACAAGAATCCTCTTGAGTCTCCATAGTAACAGAACGGACATTTTGACTGAGACCCCAAGAACAAATGTGTGGATTATTGAAAAGAAGCCACTGTAATACAAAAAGCATTCTTACTGCGCCATTGTGCCACACACTAATTTGTAATTGTTTATTCATTTTTTTTGAGCACTGGGTGGATTCTTGTGCCCTGTTTTGAACATTCCTGAAATGTTCTGTATGTTTTTGTGGACTTCATTGTGTTAGTTGGCCTTCAGACCACGAGGAATGAAGCTATATGCTTTGATCGTAGGCAGTAAGAATCATTTACATTTTGTTCAAATGCCGTTCTGATCAAATCTGGCATTATTTTATTGTACGGTAGACTGTTTTCTATTAGCAACACCTTTTATATAATATGTGTAGTACATTTGAAAACCAGGCTCAAACTGATTCATTCAGACACGTAAGGGAACACATTGTTAAAAAATGGATCAAATCAGAGCTTAGTATTATTCTTGTGATGTTTATTGCAAACGCTGTTCATTTCGCATGAAAAGGAGCACCGCTGAAACGCTGCTGATTGATTGCAATAGGATGCCACATTGTTTGAGCCAATCTCTAATAATTTGAGCCAAACAAATAATTTGATGCACATAAAAATATTTAAGGTATATTTCTTATATCCTTTTGAACAAGCCATTTGAGCTGCATATAGTTTTGCAAAGCAATATTGTTTTTATTAATGTCTACTGAATGTTTATTGCTAACGGATGTGGAAAAGTTTTGACAGTTTCATGAACCCTGGCTGCTATGGAGCTCCAGACAAGCTTTTATTATTATGTGAAATGCAAAGCCGATGTTTAAAAATGCTTCCTTTATTGAGAAGCATTGTTTACATTATTTTTGTTAAAAAAATATTTTTTAAGTTAGAAACAATATTTTCTGTTGATTTCAATTTACAGCAATAGTTAAAAGGGAATTTTAAGAGTGATACCACTGAAAATGGTTACATTACATCTATTATTTTTAAAACTTGAGAAGAGTATTGCTCTCTGTAATCATCAAGTCAGCTCATTTTATACACGCTTATTTTGATCATTGCACTGTTTTGTACCTCTTTTGTACACCATTAAATTTAAATGGATGTTTTCTTTAAATAAATATAGACTGAAAAAAGTGAGAAAAAAAAGTTTTGAGATCCATCTTTTCACACTGAGGTACATAGCTATTACAAAATATAAAAACATTCACTGATGCTCAAGAAAGCAACACAATGCATTAAGAGCTAGGGGGTGTCAATTTTTTTAATTGGATGATCAGGGTAAACTGATCATCTGATTAAAAGGATTTTTCTGAAGAACAGCAGGCAGATTAACTGCTCAGGACAAACAAGGGACTCATGAACAACTATCACAAAAGATAAAAACAGTCATGGATCATCCAGGAAACAATACACAGTATTGATTCAAGGGTATGTAAACTTTTGAACAGGGTCATTTATATAAATTCAGTTATTATTTTGTCTTGTGGAGTACCCTGTTGAAAAAACAGCATATGCTTGTTAGGTAGGTTTTGAAACATGGATTCTGGTTTGAGCTAGTTTATTTGGGTCATGTGCTGGTTTTGCGTGCTGGTCCTAAACTGGTCTTGACCAGCTTAGGACCAGCACATGACTAGCTAAGGACCATCTTAACCCAGTACATGACCAGCTTAAACCACCATCCATGATTCAAAACCTACCTAACCACCATATGCTGTTTTTTTCAACAGGGTATATATAAACATCTATTTTGGGAAATAGCTTATTTAGGACAGTACTGAATATTTCCAATAATCCCTCTTATTTTGTTAAAATTATTAACATTTTGCATATCCTACAAGTGGTATGTAAACGTATGAGCACAACTTCCTGATAGCACATGTACATCACAGAGATGTCTATTTGACATCTGCATTTACATCTGGAAGACAAATTTGTCTATAGGACGTTACCTATCAGATGTCAAATAGGCGTCTATTAGACGTCTTTAAGATGTTTGTGATTTAGAATGTATGTAAAAACTTACATTCAATACAATCTTACAGATATCTGTCAGATGTTTGTAAACAGCATATACTTATCAGATCAGATGATCTTTAACAGACATCTTGCAGACCTACATGTGCTATCTGGGACTATACCTAGTTATTTGACATTATCAAGCTGAATTTGAGTTTTTGTCATATTTTATTACAATTTTCTAAACTATATCGAATAAACTGTGATAATGTACGAAATGTCGAAGGTGTCTGAATACATTTTGGTTTGAGTACGTATCTATAGCTAAACGCACTCATACAAAACAGGTATGACTGAATCCCAGTAGCGGTGTGTGCGGGCACAGCGCCCCCTCTGCCCGCCCGCCCGCCGAACAGCTTCCGCTGTTTACTGCTCGTCAGTGTTTGGCTTATTATTAGCTCGGTGAGTGTCCTTGAGACGAAAACACGCTTAAAATACGTACTATATGCTCGTGTTATATATGTGTAGCAGTTTATACCTTAATAATGCGTGTTTGTTGGACAGCAGGTGAGAGAGAGCGAGTCAAACTCGCGTTATTTACAAATACCAGAGTTAAATCCACCGAGCTTCTAGAGCAAGGGAATAAATTTCCTTCTGAATGGGATCAGTATTAATCTAAGCTGAGTTTATTCGCATATAAAAGCATTTAAATATCTAGTTCTGCTTGTGTTTATGAGGTTTATCTCGCTTGCTAGCCGGCTAACTGACCGTGTATGCTTGCTAGTAACGTTAGTTGTAAGCTAGATAAAGTAAGTTTATAATGGCAAAGCGCCCCAACGTTTTAAAGCTTGCTTAAACGCTGTCAAAGATATTACTATAAGCATAATTTAAATAACAATAATAGCTTAGTATAAGGGTTTCATGTTTTTCAAAACTGAACTGAAAGTGCAACCCTGAAGTGAATGTAATATATCCTGAATACTCTGGTTTATTTAGCTGTTATTTCCAACAGTCATGCAGAGGTGCTTATCTGTGCAAAACTTTTTTTCCTCTGCAGTTCTCCTCTATGCTCCAGCTGCGGCCAGTAGAGGAGGATGAATCAGCTGTTGAGAGTCTGGAGCTGAACAGAGTTGTGGCTGACAATGACCATTTCCTGCTGGCCGAGCTACTGTCACAAGAACGCTACAGGAAGTGCATTAATCAGCAGAGCGGTTGGGGGATCCCAGGTACCCCGTTACGCATGGCTGCATCCAAAGGTACGTGCGTCACCCTTCCATAAACTCTCTGAGTTTGTTGTCCACCACGACCACAACGCAGCAGTTTTTTTCCCTGTAGGTCACCTGAGGTGCCTGCAGTTGCTCCTAGCCCATGGGGCAGAGGTAGACCGCCTTGATGTTAAAGCCCAGACCCCTCTTTTCACCGCTGTGTGCGGGCGTTACTTGAGCTGTGTGCTCGCGCTTCTCCGTGCCGGAGCTAATCCGAATGGAAGTCACCTGAACAACAGCTCGCCTGTTCTCACTGCTGCCCGAGAGGGCGACCCAGAGATCCTCCGCCAGCTGCTTCAGCACGGGGCGGAGGTCAATGCCAGGTCAAAGGTGACACTGTGGGCCTCTGGGGTTGCTGTGTGCAGTGGGCCGCTTTACCTGTCGGCCATATATGGACACCTGGATTGCTTCAAAATCTTGCTGTTGTATGGGGCAGATCCGAACTATAACAGTCCAGAAGAGAAGGTGATTGGCAGAGCCACGCAGCAGAAGACGGTCCTGGAATTGTGTTTGAGACACGGCTGTGGAGTCGAATACATTCAGTTGCTCATAGACTTCGGGGCAAATGTCTACCTGCCGACCCTCATTATAGAGAAGAGCACCAAACAGAATGAAGCTGTTGAACTGTTGCTGAAAGAGCGAGGTGAGAGATTTTTAAGCTGTATTATCCACCTTTTTTTTAACGCGGAAGTAAACCTATGGGTGAGACTTTTGTTTCATTAGCTGCAATAGGGAAATGAGAAGAATAACATTAAACATTACATTTTTTGGCTATAGCCAAAAATACATTGTATGAGTCAAAATTATCGATTTTTCTTTTAAGCCAAAAATCAATATAATCAGTAGTGTGGAGCAATAATGCATCGCTAAGAACTTCATTTGGGCAATTGTAAAGGTGATTTTCTCAATATTTAGATTTTTTTTGCAACCCTCAGATTCCAGATTTTTAAATAGTTGTATCTCGGCCAAATGTTGGCCTATCCTAACAAACCATACATCAGTGAAAAGCTATCAGATGATGTATAAATCTTAATATAAAAAAATAACCCTTATGACTGGTTTTGTGGTCTAGGGTCACATATGGTAAAACACATCAGTTTGCAATATTAAACAGCAAGCATGGGCAGTTTTTTACAACTATAAACAGCTGGACGCGGATGAGATCCGAAGCCACACTCATAAAACTAGCAAATGTCTGCGTCCACTCTTACACTAAGAAAAAGGTGTATAGCTTTAATTTTCTATTGGTCTTTTTGTGACATAACCAGAATTGCAAGATACAAACTCGCAATTTTGAGGAAAAAATAAGGTCTGTTTTTTTCCTCACAATTCTAAATTTACATCTTACAAATCTGACTTTATATCTTGCAATTTATGTCAGAATTTAGGGATTTTTTTTAGGGATGCATGACATTGTCAAAATTGAACGATTAGCTTAAAATGTAAAATGGACCGATTTGGAAAAAAGTGTATTAGTGTATTCTTAAAAAAAAAAAAAAAAGAACTTTAATGTTTTTAAGTTCTAACAACACTGTTTTTGCTCAACTAAACAACATTAAAAATAGTTTATCATTTTTGCACAGGAGAGTTTTAGCGTTGTTTCTAAACAAAAGGAAATAAATATCTGCAAAAATTATTTGAAAAAGTCAGCATATGTGACCCTGGACTACAAAACCAGTCATAAGTGTCAATTTAAGATTTATACATCATTAAGAGAAATTGAGGTTTATACATCATCTGAAAGGTCAGTAGGACAATATTCGGCTGAGATACAACTATTTGAAGATCTTGAATCTGAGGGTGCAAAAAAAATCTAAATATTGAGAAAATCGCCTTTTAAGTTGTGTAACTTAAGTTCTTAGCAAAGCATATTACTAATCAAAAATTAAGTTTTGATATATTTACGGT
This sequence comes from Cirrhinus molitorella, assembly GCA_033026305.1. NCBI lineage: Eukaryota > Metazoa > Chordata > Actinopteri > Cypriniformes > Cyprinidae > Cirrhinus > Cirrhinus molitorella. The sequence continues at coordinate 14,066,592 of CM065119.1, read as the reverse complement.
AAAATATCTTCATTGAACATTGTCTTTACTTAATATCCTAATGATTTTTGGCATAAAAGAGAAATCTATAAATTTGACCCATACAATGTATTTTTGGCTATTGCTACAAATATACATGTGCTACTGCTACTTTTAACTAAAACTATACTTTTTTTTATTATTATTCTTATTAAATAGACAACTGAAAATAAAATATAAATATACAATGAAAAAATTTGTTAAACTTCAAATGTATTTATTTCAGTTAGTTTTAAGTACTAAAATTACTAAAACAAACAGAATTTAAAATAAAAGTTAAATAAAGAATATATATATATATATATATATATAATTTTTTTTTAAACAAAGACTAATAAAACAGACAAAAGCACACAAAATGACACAATTAAATAAAATAAATATTTAAATTAATTCATTTTAAATGAATGAATTAATACTATATTAGTTCATAAATAATAATAAAATAACACTGATTATGGGATTAAGTGTTAAATAACTTTTTTTTTTTCCATTCTCTTTTTCACAGGGTGTCCGAAGACTCTTGCATCTCAATGTAGATTGGCCATTCGTAGACACCTGATACAGGTGAACAAGATTCATTGTTTGGACACTCTGGAGATTCCACCCAGGCTCATCAGCTATCTCAAACACAAGCCTATGAAGAGTGCATTGGTTTACTGACAAAACAGAGTACACTCCACTGTGCCTTTAGTAAAGGACAGACTCATTCACTCACTTGCAGACTGGACGGATAGACTATACAGACAGAAGATCTGGACTAATGATGTGGATTTACTCGTATGCAATCTCACAGATGGACCGATACACTGCTAACAACCCTGGTTTACATATATAGAGTGTGTTAAACTTGAACATCCTCATAAATTAATTTGCTTTAATGTCTTTCAAATTAGACAGTGTAATATTACCAGAAGTGTTGTTGTTAATACTGTTGAACTATGCATTGTTATACAGTCTCTTCTGCCTTTTCAAGATCATCTGGAAGCTTTCATTTCTCATAATGACCTCAGCAATGGTTTTAGTTTTGTTAATCAGCAACAGCTTGATGAAGGATGTAAAAAATGTTGGTACCTGGCTTATTAATCTTACTGTGATGTATAAAATCCATTGTGATGTACTTATCAATGAATCCCTTGTTTAGAGCAGATGGACTCTTCCAGCAGATGTTGTATAACTTCCATTGTGCAGGTAGCATGTAATTGAGGTCATTCTGTTCTTGTCAGGTTAAAGACTTCAAAAGAACATCAGTTCCAGAACAAGTCCTCAGAGGGCTTTATAGCACAGGTATTGAAGAATCTTGCCTGAGAATGTGCAAAGTGGGATACAGTAATTCTATAATAGATAACATCTGGAAAAATTCTATAATGGATAACATAATTTGTTCATAAACATTGAACTGCTGAATGTTTATCTGTGTTGTTTCCTCTGTGTTTACATTTATAGGGTAATTTGAGGTGCCTGTTACCATATAGATTTTTTTCCACTTCATATAATAGGATTATTGCATTGATGTGGATGCAATAACTCAAAAGTGTTAACATTTAATTGAAAGGAGCTGAGACACAAAACCTTACAGAATAAAGACTAGACCAGTGCTATTTTAGTATTATTTACAGTTGGTCAAAAGTTTACATACACCTTGCATGTAATGTTAATTATTTTATCAAAATAAGAGGGATCATACATAATGCATGTTATTGTTTATTTAGTACAATAACTATGATTCTGAGATTAATCTTTTCACACTCAAGATAACTCATATGCAACTATTACAGAAGGTCCAAACGCTCATTGATGCTCTAAAACAGGGATCCTCAAATCTGGCTTGTGAGATCCACTTTCCTGCAGAGTTTAGTACCAACCCTGATCAAACTCACTGTGTTTGATTAGGGTTAGAGCTAAACAGTGCAGGAAAGTGGATCTCACAAGCCAGATTTGAGGATCCCTGCTCTAGAAGGGAAATCAATGCATTAATAGCCAGGGGTGTAAACTTTTGAACAGAATGAAGGTGTGTACATTTTTCTTATTTTGCCTAAATATATATTTTTTTCATTTAGTACCGCCCTTCAGAAGCTACAGAAAATACTTACATTGTTTCCCTAAAGACAAAATAAGTTAAACTTACCCTAAACTTTCAATTCCAAAAGTTTTCACCCCCCGGCTTTTAATGCATTGTGATTCCCTGAAGGATTTTTCTGAAGACCAGTAGGCAGTTTAACTGTTCAGAACAAATAAGGAACTCATGAACAACTATCACCAAACAAAACAAAGCTGTAAATCATTCAGGTAACAACAGTATTATGAATCAAATGAATGCAAACATTTAAACGTGGTTTTTATCATTTTCTCTTGTGGACTATATATAAACATCTTTTATGTGAAATATCTTATTTAGGTCAGTACTAAAAAAAAATAACATGCATTTTGTATGATCCTTCTTAAAAAGAATTAACATTTTGCAGAAAATAATAATAAAATAATTAGCATTTTATTATTTTAATTATGAACACACTGGTTTGTAGTGCAAACAGTTGTACTGTTTACTGCATGTTGTTATTTTTGTTATTTGCTTAGCGGATAATAACCTGTTAGTCTCACCCATAGGTTTACTTCCATGTTGAAGAAAAAGGTGGAGTTTTATTGGTCCTCTTGCAGACCAGTCCCTGGTCACAATTTGGCCTGACCTGTTTGTTGTCTCGTGTACATTTCCAATAAAGTATTTATAATGTTCATTTATGTTGTGTTAAATGTGTAGATTATTTTAATGTATAGCCTATTGATATTATGACGTTTTATTAACTTTACAATTGACCTCTTTTTTTCTGTGACTGCTTTACATGCCAGGACAGTACATTTAGTTAGACACACCATGGTACTACACTTCCCAAAATGCACACAGCACGGAAACGCCGCCAGCCGCTCCAGCGCTCAATGAACAAAGTGAATCACAGCGGCGAGCTCCTGCAGCGCTACTCGAGGACAGAGCACATCACTGCACGCTCGGGCGGAAAAGATGGAAAAATAAGGCGAGTATCGCTAATGTTTCCATCTCTGTGTATTATTAGCTCTTTGATTGTGAACGTACATGAGTGTACAGGCAGAAACAGCTGTTTGCGTCAGCCAGTTATCTGCATTTCAGTGAAGCAGTTGCGAGCTGGTTAGCGTCTGGGCTAGCGCGCTCCAGTTGCGCGTTCATTCGCAGTGATGGTGTCCAGCTGAGGACACTGCGTGCAGTCTTTTGATAGCTTAATTTCTTTTCGATAGTAATAACATTTTCAATGCAGTAATTGGTGTGATTGGTCTATGGGGTGTAGTTCTTTGGATTGTACGCGATCTGTACGTGTTTCTCCTTTGTTTATGATGTACATACAGTGAGTGTTCAGGCCCGTTGGCTTCAGTCAGCTTTTGTTTTGATTGTAGATTTAACCCAGCGGAACTTCACTCACGTTATGTGTTGCATTGTAGGACTCAGGTTGCAATACTTTATTGTCATTGATTTTGTTTTCGTATTGTTGTAGGTTAGCCTGTCTTAACAAATTTTATTCAAATTATTTCCACCTAAATGGACAAATGTAATTATTGTGTGACAAACTGCATGATAGTACATTTTATTCTTGCTGTAACCACTGGGGTAACAACAGTGCAAATAATGCTTAATTGCTCTAAAGTAACACATAAGATATGATATATGATACTGTTTTACAAATATAGTTTTGGGGAAAACATTTTTTTTTTTTCATTTAATGGTTTGCACTTGCGTCACAATTTGGTCATGACAACACTTGACCATTTTTCAGCAGCTATAATCTGCAATATATGCTAAGTTTTTTGTTTGTTACTGTGGCATTGTTTACATTCTGTGCCACCAATATGGCCAATTGATGAGAGTGGAGGGCCACTGTCCTGAACAAGCTAGACAAGGTCTTACTAGTCATAGTAAAAACTTCTAGGCAGTTGTGTTGAGGCAAGTTGGGACTCAGGGCTGGATCCGAAAACCCAGGCAGCTGGCTTAAATAAGCTGGGACGTTCTACTATGCTTCATGCAGTAAGACAGTTATACTAAAAGACCAAATTTCATTATGTACTTGAATAAACTCACTGAGTGCATTAAGGCATAGTAACTGTTTACCCTCAGTTTCTGAGCATTTTCTTTGCCTGCATATAGTATGCATTGTCAATAATATGGATGAATGAAATGGGTATTATTTATGTTAAACCATATCCCAATGAAGTACGTTTGCTACCGCTTCACAGTTCAGAAGTCAGAGTGTTAGTTTAGCACCCAGGATGAACTCAGAGAGACTTTCTGTTAAAATATTTTGCACATGCAGTCCTTAAACCTTGTTTGCAAGGTCATATTTGGCATTATCATGGAGCTGTAGATGTACAGACACAACTTTCAGTGTTTAAATAAATTGTTATTGGAAATGTTTATATGTGTAATAAATATGTGCCTTAGTTCTGTTTTTTCTTAATTTGACTATTCCTAATGATGTTTTTTCTTTCACAGGTATAACATGTCTAATACACAGAGTCCCAGTCCCTTCCAACCTGCCTCTCAGGGTGGAGTATTTACTACAGACATGCTCCATTAGCCACAGTCATCGGTGTCACCATGGAGACCGCCACAGGAAGTGAGGTTGTTGGTGCAAAAGGGGGTCTGCAGTCAGACTCTGTTTCCCATGACACCCCTCAACCTCAGTCCCCCCCTTCTGTGAAAACACGGAAGACGGCTTTCAGGTTTTTTGGTGGTCGAAAGAGCATCTGTGTTCTTCCCAGCTTTTTTGGTGGCCGTGGCAGAAGTCAAAGAAAAGGGGCATCAAAAACAGGTGTTACAAAGAGCCAAACATATGATGGGGTGAGCAGAACATGCTGGGAAGATTTGGGCAGAGGTAGCAGTGAAGTGGCCTCAGGGGACTTTGAGTTTTGCCCCTCCAGTGACCCTCAGAAATCACAGGAGGATCATGGGAAGTCTCAGTCTCTACCACGACAGCGCAGAGGTCTCCGCGGTCTTTTCAGCAGCATTCGGAGACATAGGAAAAACAAAAATGTTGAACTAGAAAAGCGCGAGGCACTTGAGATGTCTTCAAGTTTCCGTGCCGAAACAGTGCCTGGTGCCCTGTCGAGCGTCAGTGACCGTAGCGATAACAATGGCGACAGTCAGGGCGATGAGTTGGTGCCAGATGTGCCTAATAAAACCGCAGGCAGTGAATGTGAACTGCTGTTGGCTGCCACTGAATGTACGAAAGATGCAACGCTAGTGCCTGAGAAAAGGAGGAGCAGAGTGGAGGTTGATAAGAGGAAGAGAGCAAAAGAAGAAGAGAACAAGGGGGAGGAGAAGCAAAGCGGGAAAAGGGAAGGACTGACTACATATCATCAACCCTTGAGTGCCGAGTCAGAACTAGACCGTTTAGCTGAGCAGAATGTAGACGTTCCAGATGGGGAGCCTGCTGCTGTATCCTGCTCCTCTGAAAACTTAGTCTTCGGTGATGTTTCGTCACTGAAAAGCTTTGATTCGCTGACAGGTTGCGGAGACATCATTGCAGACCAGGATGATGTTAGTGTCGCCGAAAGCTCAGTGTCTGCAGAGAGAGGCAGCCGAAACGCAGGAAAACGGAGCTCGTGTTTTGTCACATATCAAGGAGGAGGGGAAGAGATGGCAACTCCAGATGAGATGGATGCAGATTACTTGCAGAGCTTGTGGGAATCCGAAACTAGTAATGAAGTCTGCTACGTCCCCTCCGACAGAGGCTCGGATAGCCCTTCACTCACTCCCGATCAGCAAATTAGCTCCATCCGTGCCACCTCCACCAGTAGTCCACTGGGAATTACAGAAACGGCTCTCACTCCTGTTGACCTCCTAAGCCCCCAGAGTGATCGGCAAGAGTCAGTTCCCAACAGCGACGAGGGATACTACGACTCCACCACGCCAGGTATGGAAGAGGAGAGCAGGGAACGTCCACACCAGGAAAGGCTTCCTCGGGACAGCTACAGTGGTGATGCCCTTTATGAACTTTTTGAGCCTGACGATCGTCTGCTCAGCCCTGCTCTTCCTCCCAAGGATGGCCACCCATTTGTTGGTGCAACCCTTCAGGCTGAGAAGAGTCCAGCAAACCCTCTGTACGTCTTGGCATCCTCTGACCTAGAGACAGGAACCATGGAGACAGAGGAGGAGCGTCTGAGCAAGATCCAGCATGCCCTTCTGTGCTGTGAGCTCCAGAGTCTCAGAAGCCCTTCCAAAGATAAGCATCTGTTCCATGCTGACTGCTTCTATGATGATTCAAGCCTCCCCGCAGGCAATGGTAAAATGGTTTTGGAAGAAGTTATCAATCAGTGCTATCCCCAATCACCACAGAGATCCCAAGCTGTAAAAGAGCCAGTCCCTCTCAGCAGGGGGCAGATCCAGGGAACTCCATTGTTTGCACTTCATGCCGATTCAGGGTTTAGTCTACAAGTCACGGAGACAACCAGGCGGCAGCCTCAATCTGAGGATCAGAGTCCAATACTATCTACTAGAGGCTGCAGCCAATCCCAAGAAGAGCTGATGGTCTGTTTCTCCCAAGCGCTCGTAGATTTCACAAAGAACACCAGGCTTTACCGCAACTCAACTGAAAGTCTTGATGGCTCCGAGTCAAGTTCTCCTTTCGGGCCGAGTCTGAATGCTCTCCCCGCCATTGTCACATTCGATGTGGTTGACATGGAGAATGAGGGTGAATGCGAGCAGCAGACAGAGCTTGTTGAAGAAGAGGAAGAGTTAGCGTCTCCTTATGAACCCTTTGATGATGATGGGTGTTATCTTCAGCAAGATGCCTTTGCTGAATGTGACCAACGTACTTTCGATGCCTATGAACAAAGTCTGTTGCTGAGCAACGCTTGGGGCATTGCGAGCCTTCCTCGCCACCTCAGTTTGGGTCGACCTTGTCCGCCTGTCCCTGCCCCGTTAGCACTAAACCGTCGCAGTCGCTCTCTTGACACAGACAGTCTGGAGTTTCAGACAAGTGAGATTTACACGACCGTCACCAATTATGACTCAAAGGGGGCTGCGTTTTTGCAGCGCAGGACTGCTGACAGTAGTGATATGGCATTACCAAGACAACCCTGCAGGGTTAGCATTGATAGTTGGAGGAGGGGCTATGGACGGGACTCCTCCAACTCTTCTCAGCAAGAACCGAAGTTGCCACAAGTGGGCCATTCATCTGTAAGACCTTCACATCTCCCACTAAAGAACAACTGCCGTAATCGTAACCTCCCCACTGCCGCTAGAGCCGACGGAGACGGGGAGATTTTATTCGGGGGAGGCGATGCACTCTATCCCTGTAGTTACCCTCCTACAGGTGTGCAGTGGAAGAATCGACCTGTCGGGGTCACTCAGGGCGTGCCCCATCTTCGCTCTGAGCAATTGGCAGACCATCGAGAAATTCCTATAAAGAACCGGAGGGGGGAACTCGAGGGTGGCTTCACTCCTGCACCACCCAAATTATAAACAATCTCTCGCATTCAAAAATACAAACAGACAAGTCTCGTCATCAAAGACGATGCTGGATGTTTACTGACACTCTTGAATTGTATCACACTCACACACACTGTAGTTGCTGTTACTGCCGGATAAGCTATTGTATTCTTTTGTGACGTACTGTGTAGTTTTTTGAGCTATGTTTTACTTTCTGTGAGTTGAAGAGGATGTGTATTTGTACCTGTATTTGTTACAGCATTACTCAGCAGGTGCTGTCTATATATAGATGCCATATTGCTTTGCATTTATGTAGCCAGGTGTTGCTATTGAAATTTATCCATTTAGTTTGGATGTTTTGGATATGTTTTAAGTACAAGACAACAATGCTATAAATGACTTATTTTAGCATAAGAATGAATCCTTCGTTAGCACATTGAAACCAATATCATCTTAGAACTTTGTTCTTACTTTTTTAATACAACACGATTTTGAATTTGAAAATATGCTGTATGTTTCAAGGTTTTAATGTTTACATCTTGGAACGTTTTAAACATCTTGTTTAGCTAGTCACACATTTGTTTTTTTATGGTAATTTTTGTATTTGGCATAGCATATGCTACATTCATAAGACATCCCTGATACACTTCTGCAGATTATTTACTGAAGACTTGATATGAGTAGAATCTGGTTTATTTCCTTTTTTGCTGCTAAACAGTGATTATTTAGGATTATATAATGTACTGTATTAACTGTATGAATATCTGCATACATTCAAGTCAGATCAGGCCTAAAGTCTTCAGTAAATATCGTTGATAATCAAAGGGTACTATCTTAAATCATTTGTGACAGAATGTCAGTAAAGCCTTTAATGACGTTATGTGATTGTTCTGTGCTGTTGTACTACAGTCACGATCATCTACCCTCATCCGAATGCCAAAGTCAGCTTAATGCACTTACCATTTTAACCAGTGCTTATGTTCAGCTCTTAAGAATTAATCAACCTTTGTATTTCCCTGCAGATGAGACTAGTGCTGTTCTATAATTGTTTTGTTTAGTTTTTTCTTGCATTTGGTACATTTATGTGATTGAAAATGATTGTCCATACCCCATTTTTTTATAGTGAAATCAGAAAACCAAATGCAGTTTTTCTGTTTTGTATTGTAACACACAAGGATGTACATACACAGACAAAGAATGTTAGAACATCTCAGTAAAACTTGACATTCGTTAACCTCAATGTTGTAATTTTCAAAAGGTTTAAACATATCAACCACATTACACCCTTGACACAACCTCTTTCCACACAGGAATCATCAATGACTGGAAATAAACCCTTGAGACATCACTACTGCAAGTTTGTAAATGTTTTTAGTACCATCCGAAGTGCTGTAGTTTGCTATCCACCTTTTTCTTCTCATAAGACTGTGCGTCCATTTGTAAATTTTATGGGTCTGGCTTCTGGTCTCATCCACGTCCAGCTATTTTTAACTGTACAAAACAGCTTGTTTTGCTGCTTGATATTTCAAATTGGTGTCTTACCATATTATTTAAATGTATTATCTTAATTATGAGCACACTGGTTTGTAGTGCAAATAGGTTTACCATTTACTGCACGTTGTTATTCTTCTCCTTATTTCCCTAAATTGACTAATGAACGGGAAGTTTCACCCTTAGGCTTACTTTGCATTGCAGTAACACTTGGAACAGCATTAGTGTCTTATTATCTTCTGCGCTATTATCCAATGCCTGATTAGCAGTGCTGATGCTGTATTTGATTGACAGGTGGTCTCCGTTCTAAAGTCAAAAAGGTTCCAGTTGTCATGGAAACTGGTTGAAGCTGTCGAGCACGTCTTACAGTTATGAGCTGGGGGAACAAAATAAATGTAGGCAATTCGTGACTGACAGCAATTGATGTGTCATATTGTCTTTCCCAGCCTCCCCTCTCGCTTTTCTGTTTTTTTTTTCTGTACATGTCAGTATGTGCATTATAAATATAAGAGAATGAATCAGCGATCACTTGAGCATCACAGCAGGTTTTGGCTCCCTCTACTGGTTAGATTGTGTCTGACCGCTGTGTTCTGAACGTAAAGGAAACATTTGCTGATGTTATAATAAGTTTTAGTAAGTATTTTACATTTATATTCCACCTTTTCCCTTCCGTCCACCTCATAATGAAAATATGCTTTACATTTACGGCCTTCTAGTCAAATAAACGCACAGCTTAGCTTGCGTACATATTTAAAAAGTTTTAGTTCAATTAATTCAGTCGATCTTTTACCCCATTTTAACACGGATTTCTATAAAGACCGGAAAACGAGACCATCCTAATGGAAGTTAGAATCCACCATGGCGGCGCTCATCGGCTCCACTCACGAAAAAGGTAAATAAAAAGCACTTAATCATTCTAAACCATATGAATGTTAAATAATCTTAAATTTCTAAAGTCTCTGGACCTTACTATGTTTACATGGTCTAGCGTTAGTGTAATGTACACCCTGTGTACAAAGCCTTTAAACCAAGTTTTACAACATTTTACCCTATCACTCAATTAATTAAGTACAAAATTGGCCAGATTTACGCAGTTACATTTATTTAGCATTTTAGCAACTTTTGAATGAGGAGTATTAAAGAACCTTCGTAAAGATCTTAATATTTAAAAACTGTAATGGAGGGTTTGCACTTATGTCACTATTTTGGTCAGTTACCCGGATATGTGGCCATATTGGCGATACTCGGATGTAAACAACAGCATGGATTGCACATTTAATGTACTACCGAATACGTTGTTCTACTAATTTATGCTGTCTAAACAACAGAAAAAAATGTGTGGGAACTGCTAAATCATAGAGAAGGACTTAGTGAGCAGGAAAGGGCGCAACATTTTAACAAACTAAAGTTAACAGATATGTACAAGCAGTGTTAATTAAGATATTAGCCTAATATTTCACCTACAAGACCGGAAATGATAAGAACAAACACGAATGTTATCAAGATTCTTGCAATGGAAATCCTGATTCAGTTTGGCCAACCGCAAATGCCTTTTGTTCCTTAGACAGTTTTTTGCTCTCTTCTCCTTGATTTATTATAACTTTTGGCAGTCTATAGTACTTCAAATGTTTTTCCAGGTACGACCAATTAGTACAGCCCAAAACATGACAATAATTGATCGTTTTCAGCAGCAACAATCAGCTAAATATGCAAGTTTTTTTCGGTTCAGTGGCATTGTTTATCTCTGTGCCGCCAATATGGCCGATTGATAACGCATTGTGAAAACACTCTATACAAAACATAGTCTGTCAAAAAAACATGACACAAGAAGGCAAAAATCTCCTATTTTTTGTGTGCTAGTCCACCACTCCATTAGGGGGCACTCTCACTATAAAACAGTTAAAACAACAGGACTGCACTGATATTGTGGGCAATTCTGGTGATTAAAGAACGTACAAGCTCAACCATGCAGGTGAGTCACAGTGCACAACTTGCTGATGTAGATTTATGGAAGAAACAGCATTTACACAGCATTTGAAAGATAGATGATCTTGTCTGTTTACTTCCTCTGTCCTGACCTCAACCAATCAGCACGCAGCATTCCATCGCATCACTGCAGGATGCACACCCAGGGTTGCTATGCAACGGCAATATTTTATTACGAAGGGTAAAAACACATTATTCAGAGTTTGTTTATTGCCCTCTCTGCTCTTAGAAATGGTTTTCTCAACTCTGCTGTGAGGGAAATGACTGTCATGTTGACATTATCATCTGTTTGTCTGAATCGAAACAGATGGCTGGTTTACTGAACTCTGTCACACATTGTAAGGTCGTTTAAAGAAAGGTGTATTCCACGAGATCCACACTAGTTTTGGCCTACAACCAGAACTGTACAGTGGCCAGATTTCAATATGACCTATTTCTATGTGGTTTGTGTGAGCATGTTGATGATTCCTCCATTGGCACGGAGCTGTGTGATGAGTCTCTTTCTCAGGAGAGAGTATATTACATAAGCCTTCAGTCTCTTTCTCTCGCTCCCTTAACAACCTTGGCATTCATCCCAGATGTCAGACACACACATGGGAGTATCGGAGAGTTTGTATAGACAAGCTTGTACTGGTATTATTTTTGCGATTGTCTCTTTTTCTTCTTCTTGAAAGAGAGGAAAAAGGTATTAAAAAGGTTTTGGACATAGTGCCAGGATCATGTTTTTGGACAATAGTACCATTATGGTAATACCTTGGTATTCTTTACAGTACTTTGGAGCCATGTGAATAAGCGGTATATGAATATAGAGATCATTTAGTACTATTATATAAATCAAAGAGCCTCTGCTTTGCACTACATTTTCAATAGTATTTTTTTTTAATATCTCCTGTTTAATCTTACGGTCCCACTTTATATTAGGTACCATTAACTACTATGTACTTGCATCAAAAAATAAGTACAATGTACTTTTTGTGTTGCAAAACACTTTTGCTGCTATTAAGGTGGGATGTAAAAGTTTGATGGTATGGGTAGGTTTGAAAGTATGTTAAGGTGTAAGTGATAGGTCAACAGTGTAATTATAATGTCATTACAGAAATTAATTACAAATGTAATTACATGCAGGTGTTTTAAAAATAAGAACGATGTAAAGCATGTATACAATAAGTGCATTTTATCAAATTATTAATTTAAGTTTAAGTGTAATTTAATAGTCATTTTGGATTTTAGGTTTAAGCTCAAACTTCACTATTTTTAAACAACTTGGAGAACCAGGTTAATAAGCAGTATATGATTATGGATGAATATGGACATCAGAGTGCCACTGTACTACAGAATCCTTTTTGTCTACTGCTTTGCACTATATTTTAGTATTATTATACATCAAAGTGCACAGTAGAAGTGTGTTTTTTGTAGCACTATAATTAAAGAGGTTTAATAGTAATTTCATAATATTTTTTACAGTTTAGGTTTAAGCTACACTACAAGTCAAAAGTTTTTGGACAGTAAGATTTGTAATGTTTTTTTTTAAGAAATCTCGTTTGCTCACCAAGCCTGCATTATTTGATCCAAAATACAGCCAAAAGCAGAAATATTTGTACTATTTAAAATAACTGTTTTTCATTTTTTATCTAATTTATTCCTGTGATCAAAGTTTCAGCATCATTACTTAGTATTCAGTGTCACATGATCCTTCAGAAATCATTCTAATATGCTGATTTGCTGTTCAAGAAACATTTATTATTATTATTATTATTAGTATTATCATCAACATCATCATCATCATCATTATTAGAACAGTTGAGTAAATTTGTTTCAGGTCTTGTTTCAGGTCTTGTTTCAGATGAATAGAAAGTTCCAAAGATCAACATTTATCTGAAATAAAATGCTTTTGTAACATTATGCACTATACCATTCAAAAGTTTGGAGTCAGTATAATTTTTTTTTGGAAAGAAATTATAGAAATTAATACTTTTATTTAGCGAGGATGCTTTAAATTGATCAAAAGTGATAATGTCATTGATAATGTTAGAAAAGATTTCTATTTCAGATAAATGCTGTTCTTCTGAACTTTCTATTCATCAAAGAAACCTGAAAAATTATAACCACCTGTTTTCAACATAATCACAATAATAAATGTTTTTGAGCAGCAAATCAGAATATTACAATGATTTCTGAAGGATGGTGACTGGAGTTTTTAGAATGATACTAAAGATTCAGATTTGAAATTTTAATGTACATTTTTTTCATTAGTATTAGATTCTTAATAGAAACATCATAGTATTTTTTTTAGATTTTATATATTTAGTATTATTAGAAATATACAAGAAGTAAAAATCCCTAATTATTCATACCTGTGTACATGCCATTAGCCCAGAGCTCAAGACTTCAAAACCCACTTTTATCTACAGATATAGAGCAGGACTTCACTTATACATTCCACATAATAATAGTAAGTGTATCAGCATGTTTTATTGATGAAACTTTGAGCTCTCTTCTCAGCTGATTTATTCATGACTTACACACATATGCCACAAAATACGCTATTCTAAATAGTGCCTTGGGAATGAGGTAAAGCTTATGAGGACTGTGTGTGTGTGTGTGTGTGTATATATATATATATATATAAGATGCCTAAAGGTTAAAACTGCATGAGCTGAAGAGGACATATTGTCTCCAAAAGCTTTTATATACTTTTATATGCCCCCAAACATTGAATCCATTAGTGACATCCCAACTCACACACTGTCCTGCCTTGGTTTTGAGCTATGAATACACTCTTACGTATGCAAGAGCTACATCACAGAAAACCTCGGGACACAGAGGGAAGTCGGGGGGTGGGGAGGAGGATCTTGTGATCCCCAGAATGCTCGTTACATCATCTCTCCTGCTTCATTGCATAATGTAACAAAAATATATATGTGAAAGTCAGCTAAACAGCAACTTTGGATTGGTGTTTGTGTGTCTTTCTGTGGTTTTCTGTCTCAGAACATGAGATATAATGCTTTCTTGCAGGGTTTAGTTGCCTCCTAATTATTTTAAAAACTGTGATGGAGACAGCGACTGTATAGTTGTTTTGGCTTCACTTTTTTTTAATTCTACAACAAGGAATTTACATGGAAAGTTGACACAGTGTTCTATAATAAATGTAATCTAAGCTTGTACTACACAGACACGTTTATGCTAATGACTTGCACTGTATGACCTTAATGTTTGTTTAGTAATGTTTATATAATTATTTATGCAGGCTTTATGACCTCATATTAAGGAACTACATGGAATATTTAAAAAAAAAAGCATTTTAGTAAGGTCATTGATTATTACAAAAAACATAAAATACTCAAAATGTTGCAAACCTAATACCTTAAAATTTAAACATAATTTTGTAACATTATAATTTATGTTAAATAACATAAGGCTAAACAATAATCTAAACTATCTACCACTCTCCCGTTCAAAAGTTTAGGGTCAGTGTAATGTTTTTTTTTTTTTCCACAGAAATGAACACCTTTACTCTGCAAGGATATTTGATCTAAAGTGATCAGAAGAAATTATATTTGTTCAGTGTAAAGATTTTTCATGTTTGTTTTTAAAGAAGTCTCTTCTGCTCACCAAGCCTGTTCAATTTATTTGATCCAAATATAGCAAAAACAGTAATATTGTGAAATATTTTTACTAATAACTGCTTTCAATCTAAATACATATTTTATAATGTAATTTATTCCTGTGATCAAAGCAAAATTTTCAGCAGCATTACTCTAGGCTTCAGTGTCACATGATCCTTCAGAAATCATTCTGATATGCTGATTTGCTGTTCAAGAAACATTTTTTATTATTATTATCAATATTTAAAATGATGATGAACAGAAGGATCCAAAGATCAGCATTTATCTGAAATAAAAAACCTTTGTAACATACGCTATACAATTCAAAAGCTTGGAGTCAGTAGTTTTATTAAATTATTTTTTATTAGAATTATCGAAATGAATACTTTTATTCAGCAAGGATGCTTTAAATTGATATAAAAAAAAGTGATGATAAAAAAGATAAATGCTGTTCTTCTGAATTGTCTATCAAAGAAACCTGACAAATCCTACTCAGCTGTTTTCAACAGAATAATAATAATAAATGTTTTTTGAGAAGCAAATCAAAATATTAGAATGATTTCTGAAGGGTCATGTAGTTTGAAATCACAGGAATAAATTACATTTTAAAATATATTTAAATAGAAAACCGTTATTTTAAATAGTAAAAATATTTAAACATTTTACTGTTTTTCTTTGGATCAAATAAATGCAGGCTTGGTGAGCAGAAGAGACTTCTTTAAAAAACGTTAAAAATCTTTTGACTAGTAGTGTATATTAAATAGATACTTTAGTCTTGAATAATATTTCACAATATTTCTGTTTTACTGCATTTTTGTAAGCTAGGTGGGCATGACAGACGTTAAAAAACGTTAAATAAATTGCCAACCCCAAACTTTTGAACAGTCACTCCTACGTATATTCACGGCCAACAAAATCATCCTATAGAAATGAAGCTGTGTTTCAAACACCACATTAGCTTCTCATCTCTTGCGTGGCTGTGTGTATGTATCTGTTGTCTGTGTGATTTCAAACACACGCTGTATATAATTATGCCTGATGGCAGAGGGTAATCTGCTACAGCACATCTCCTCTCACCCATGAGATCAATGTTTTCAGTATCATATTACATTAAGCCTGCCTATGATGGTTAAATAATAATAAACTATTTAAAAATGAATGGTGTCCCTTTAAAAAAATTAAATGATGGAAATCAGAGAAAGCAGTACAGGACTGTACTCGTCTGCATGTTGCATAATTAAACGCATCTGAAGTGCTGAGATTCATATTCAGAAAAACACCTGCATGTTGAATGTATTCTGATTTGGCCAAAAATAAACATAGCTCTATTCAGTCATATCCCATTGAAGTGTTTGTTAAAAACGAATTAGTTTACTTAAAAATAAAGCATGGAAAATGATAACAAAAAGTAAAAAGTAGAGATTAAATATGATAACTTGATTAAAACGGTAACACTTTACAATTAGGTTTGATTAGTTGAACAATATATTTATTACAGTATTTATTAATATGTGTTATTGTTAGTTAATGAAAATACAGTCGTTCATTGTTAGTTCATGTTAATTCACAGTGCATTAGCTAATGTTAACAAACACAACTTGTGATTTTAATAATGCATTAGTAAATGCTGAAATTAACATTAACTAGGATTAATAAATGTTGTAGAATATTGTTCATTTTTAGTTCATATTAAATAAAGTAATTAACTAATGTTAACTGATGAACCTTATTGTAAAGTGTTACAATTAAAACTAGTTGGAATAGCAAAAATTAAGTCATAAAGATATTATGTTAAACATAGCAGGAATTCTGTCCATATAGTGGACTTCTATGGTGCCTGTGAGTTTGAACTTCCAAAATGCAGTTTGAATGCAGCTTCAAAGAACAATCCCAGCCGAGGAAGAAGGGTCTTATCTAGTGAAATGATCAGTATATATATATATATATATACATATAAAACATAATTTCTTTACAACTGAAGAAAGAAAAATAATTGTATAATTGTATTTTTTTTTTTGTTCTGGAAGTGAACTAATCTTTTAAGTTGAGAGAGTTTTTACAGTAGTTAGGATTGTTTTTCGTGTGATTTTCTGAGATGGACAGATTATATTGGAAGTTTTTTAGTGCTCTCTCTATCATACGCATGTCCCTGGACACATTGCAGGGGTTGTATATTTTGTCAGGCTGTGTTAAATAGATATATAGGTGCTGCCTGCTTGCCTCTGAATGATGTAAAACAGCACAGATTTTTGTCCATGTCTTTTCTTTGTTTTTGCTTATTGGACATTTTCTTTTCTGCACTGAGATGACGATGATGATGATGATGTGAGTTCCCAAAAGCCAATAGTTCAGCATTATTTTGCACCCTTTTTTCCCTTTGATTATGTAATGTTTGTAGCCTCCTCAATAGCAGAGTGAAGCACCCCTTCTTTTTACTGATGGTTGGCTCCTCAGTTTTGTGTGTGTGTGTGTGTGTGTGTGTGTGTGTGTGTGCGCGCGCAGTGTGCACAAGCACCGCCCATACTTCAGCTCTATTCATAGAGAGAGAGAGAAAGAGAGAGAGAGAGTGAGAGAGAGAGAGAGAGAGAGAGAGAGAGACGCAGACTCCCACCTCGCCGTGAGAACAGAACAGCGTCTAACCGGACGTGCGTTTCTCTTCCATACACCGCGCGTTGCTCACGGGGGCGCGGATATAGGGTTGCAGCTGGCGTCGGGGGCTCGAACCTGCGGAAAGGACACGGATCCAGGACCGGGACTGACCCTGAGGATGATGAAGGTGAGGCTGACTGAGATGCTCCTGTGAGCGCCATTCCTCTGGCTTACCGACGGATACGAAAAAAAATAAGGAGGTTGGGGGGAGAGGTGGTGGTGGGGGGTCTTTTCGGCGATGGTGGATATACACAGGCTGAATAGAGGTCGCGAAAACGCGAGGTGACATCGTAAAGTATTCTTCGTTTTATTCACCTGGGAGGCTGCGAGTTAATGGACGCTCCCCCTTGCGCCGCTATCCGTCCGCCCGCGCGGAGAGACTCGCACCGTTCCAGTGCTATGGAAACGGGAGAGATGGAGAGAGCCCGCGACAGAGGGGGATACCCAGCACCTCAGCGCCGCCTCGGGCATGTCAATGACGTTGGTATATTTTGCGCTCTCCTAAATGTGTCACGGTGAAGCTGTTCACCTTTAATTCAAGCGCGACGTAGCCTATTTGCGTGCGCAGAACTCCTTCGGTTTTCTGCCTCCGTCGCTTTGTCGTGGTTGATTCTGTTTCGAGTCCGCGTTTTCTCGTTTATTGATTATGAGCGACCGGCATTCTGTAGTCAAGTGCCGGGGCGCGCGCACGCAAGCACGCGTGCGTCCGCTTCGTTTATTTTTACAGACATGATCGTTAGTGCGCAGTTTATTGGTGTCAAACGCGAATTTTGCGGTCGAGGACGAGGCTTGAGAGCTAGGCCGGCGATGACGCGGCTCTGGCCTCTGTCAAGCGTTTGAGAGGATAAAGCCGTGAGGGCTTGCGACGGAGGCCGACGTTTCGTTTGGGATGTAGGTACTACTGAGGTGTGTCCGTGAGCTGATCACAGGTGCCTGACGTCCATGTCCTGGTGCCTCTCACATCTTTAATTTCCTATGCACCATCGTACACCGTCTTTGTTAAATAGTTTGGCTCTATTGTAGAGATGCCACTTATAATCCATTGACCTATAATCACACTACACTTATTAGCCATTGAGGCAGTTGGAAGCGAATTTGTATGTATTGTGCCGTCAAACAATGTGTACAGGTAATTGCACCTGAATGGTCATATACCGAGGCCATGCTTTATTGCACACCCCTTTTATCTAAGGTTCAGGCTATAAACACAGGAGAAGTTGGCTTTAAACCTGTGACATTCCTTTGCATGGTTTCTTTTAATTAGATTTCACACACTTATTGTGCAGGTAGATGCTAGACTGTAGAATTTAGTTTTTAGTGTTTTTGCAGAACAGTTTGTCCCTAAACTGTGTAAACTACACTAATATGGAATTTGTGATTGTGTCCATAGATTATTATTATTTTTTTTTTTTTGTGATAATCAAATACACTTGTTTAAAAAGATTATGTCTTGCATTTTAATTCCAAATGGTAAAGTTCTGAAATCCTAACCATGTCAACACATATATAGAAGTACATGAAACAGGCTAACAATTTGTAACTGACACTGTCACAATTGTGGCTTGTACACTAGTTATGCAATCTTTTTTGTCTTGTAAAAATTGGAAAGTGTGACATCCCTCCTTTCTTGTTCAGGCATGATTTTTCTGTTTTTAAATGTAGATTAAACTTTTGTGTGGATGTTATATGTGACCCTGGACCACAAAATCAATCAAAAGGTTACATTTTTTTTTAAATTGATGTATGGTTTGTTAGGACAGGACGATATTTGGCCAAGATACAACTATATTTGAGCGTGCAAACTTGTAAACTTGTGATGCTCATGTATGATAGGGATTTCACCATTTCTAATTGGTTAAACTGATGGTGTTCCAAAATGCGTATCCTTAACCTGACCCCTTCTAGAGGACAGACATTTGGCTATTCTCATTAAAGATGATTACGGAATCACTGCCATCAGCTAAAACATGAATCAGCTGAATCATTCCCTTGAACTCATGTTGCTCAAACCATCAGTGTTCCGTGTGTTCACGCTGCAAGCACATATTTGCAGACTGGGGTTTTGTTGTGCGTTGGAGCATAATGGTTCGGATGCATCCCACTGAAGTGCTGAAACCGTTGACTCACTGTCTGTACGGAGAAACAATATTGCTCCCGAAAACTTCACTGGCGGCGTGCTGCATCAAACTCCTTCTGTTGGACACTCAAAACCACAATAGATTTACACTCCCTTAAAAAGGTACAAAGGCTGTGATAAGTGGTAAATAAGGTACAAATGTGTACCTTTTGACAGCTTTTGTAGCTTTAATTAATGAAAAGAAGGTTTTGAATCAATAATGCTATAAACGCTTTATTAGCATTTAAAGCAAAGTAAACACTACATATAGCTGTAACTGCCATGTGATATGAAGCCACTGGCACAACATATTAAGCAATACGTTTATGTTCTGTCATATAATATTAGAAACACCAGACGGGAAATTTTAGCATATTGTCATATGTAAAGCGGTTGTACGCGCACATTGCAATTATGCATTGAGACATCAGTTAGCACCGGTGTGGGATGTTGAACGCTGACTGTCAAGCTGCATTGCCAGGCTATGGCTGGATGTTTCCCTTTTGCATTAGCATGCAGTCCTTCTCTCCCAACAGGTTCGATGCACCTGTTCACAGTCAAGGGAAGTCTGGGAAATGCACTGCCGGTGCAGGAGAGCGACTTGAACTTGAATGTAGCAAATGACATCATATAGTTTGCGTTATATATGCCCTAGAGACAGATCCTCTGCCTTCTTTTAGCACGAAGTGTATATGCGCATGTTGGCGTATTCGTTAAAACAGAAGCTTACAGATTCACTTTACATCCTACTCTCGAGACGCCAGCAGCCTTTAATCCTGTCCTCTGTAGCCATCTTAAAATGCGCTAGATTCAGCTCGGAAACTCTTACGTAAAAGGTGATTGCAGAACAACTGATGTATAAAGGTTTTCTCGATAGTATGGTATGGCGTTTGCGACCTCACGGTGGACGTTTTAGGGGTGCGTTTTGGCCTCTCAAATCAGCGGGTTGAGGTTTCAGGACGGTTCCACCGAGCTGGTGTACGACATGCACATGGAGAGGCATGTGCATCCAAAAATATGACTACGTAAGTGCGGGAAAGAGCGGGAAAACCGAGAGAATGGCCAGATTTAGAAACATCTGCACTGGGAGCGTAGGCTGGGAATCCACCCACCCACACACACACATGCACACACACACACACACACACACACACACACACACACACACTCATGGCTTCATGTGAGCTGTATCACACACACGTATCTTTTGCATCTTTCATGGCTGAAAGGCTTTTGTGCATTTTCTCCGCTTGTGTTTGTTTTAGGAACTGTGTGGGCAGGCAATGCTGCATGAGTTTAAAGCATTTATGATCTAAATTTAGACCTCAAGAAAAGTGCAAAATGTTTTATCAGGATGATTCATATCAACGTGGAGGGAATAACAGGCTTAAGCAGCATCATACGGCTAAGCCGCTCAGACTCGAGTAGTTCCTTAAAACATTCGGTTCGTAATGTGACTTTGCCGTCTGCACATTTCATTTCTTTTATTACCTCTCCCCGCAAGATATGATGAGAATTAATGGCTGTATGAGTTTGTTTGTGTGTGTATGCAGTTATGAGAGCTTAATCCGTGGCGTAGCAGTCTATTTTAATGCAATGCTCTTTTCCCCTCTCTCCACGTGCTTTCTCCAGTTCTCTCTCCTAGACTCCTAGCCCACTGTACTCCGATTACATAATCGTCCTCCCCAGTCAGGTGTGTGTGCGTGTGTGTCTATGGTGAGGCAGCATCCTCTGGTCTCTTAGATGTTCGGTTTTCCTTTTTTCCCCTCTCAATGGAGAAGGATCTGTCTGTAGTGCAGTAATAATGATGCTGAATGAACAAGGCACTTTATTTTCCGTTTAGACAGCCAGAGGTTTTTTATTTTGGGGAAGGTAACTCAGGTGAGCGGCACCTGGATGGAGTGATGGCAGTCACTGAGAACTGAAGTGCTGACCTACGGCAGCTGTTCTGCTGGAGGGGTGGAGATATTCGATTATTAGAATGTTGTTCAAGGGTCTAATGGGTCATTTGGACCCGATGTTGAGGTAGACACCCCGTTGATTATTTTTTAGCCTCTGCTATGCCATTTATCCAAAGGACCGCAGCTTTCTTAGAGCAAAGGACATTGGCATCTGTGCTGGTGAGCTAGTGAGGGCTAATTTCCTTGTGAATAACTGAAAATGAAAACAGGTTGATTACTGGCTCTCCATCTAGATATCTACTGTTACAGTTGAAATTATTTAGCCCCCCAGAGACTAAAGTAATTTACAAACGCAAGTTTTTCTGAAGATCGAGGACTTTATAAAAACTGCATCTATAACAGATTACTGGCATAATAAAAGTGATAATGTCAACATATAATGTAATATTTTTGAGTTACATCATTTTTAAATAACACAGCTATGTCATAATAATTCAAACCTTATTCAACATTGCTGCATTTTAGTCACTTATTTGTATGGTGGGGAACAAAATTGTCCTAAAACACAATTAAACCTGTGGAAACTCTATTAGAAAACAGAATTAGCTTGGACTGTTACACATACATACAGTTAGCCCATGCATGTGCTGAAGTTTGAGTAGCAAATATGGCAAAACATTTCAATCAAATTCAATGCAGTGTTTAAGACGGACACTAGACAAGTGTGGCCTTTGTGTTGAGGCATCTTGCAGAATACCACTCTTGACCAAGAAAAACAAAAAGGCCGACTTGAACATGCTAAAATTCATTTGGATAGACCTGTGGAGTTCTGAAAGAATGTTTTATGGAGTGATGTGACCAAACTGGAACTTTTTGGATCAGTGCTATGTCTGGTGCAAAAAAGGCAAAACTTATTAGCAGAAGAATACCATCTCCATCGTCAAACTTGATGGTGGGCCAGTCCTGTTATGGGGGTGTTTTACTGTTGCAGGAAGTGAAAATCATGACTGTATGAAGGACATCATGGATTCTTTAAAGTATCAGGCCATTTTGGCAAGAATTGTAATGATCTTGGTGCAAAGACTGAAGTTGATAATCAATGGACTTTCCTGCAGGACAATTATCCTAAAGTAAACATCCAAATCTACTTATGCTTGGTTCAGGGATCAGTCATAGAATGTCCTTGAGTGGTCTGTTCAGTCTCCGGATTTAATTCACATTGAAAATATTTGGTTTAATTTGAAAAAAGCAGTGGCAAAGTAAAAAAAAAACAAAAAAACAAAGATTATCATTGATCTGAAAGCTTTTTCAGGCAAGGAATGGGCCAAGATTGCAGTAGGGAGGTGACAGAAGCTTCTAAGCACTTCCGAGCAGAGTTTATTGGTGGTTTTAAAGAATAAAAGATTCTTCACTAAATTTGGCTTTTGGGGGTTATTCTCTGCACCATATGTCTTGCAGGTCAAGGGGGTTGAATAATTTAGAGTAAATAATAATAATAAATTTGTAACCCCTTTGGTTTTTACCTGTCTCTACTCAGAGCAGGATTCAAACTGGCGTTTTCTGGCATGGGAAGCAAGTACACTAACAAGGAGGAAAGCTAAAGCCCGCAGCCTCTAGCGTCAGTCACCATTGCACCTCTTGAGGATCAGGGAAGCAAGATTTACCTTACACATCCATCTATTTCCTGACTATTTGATATTCTTGATGCTGCTCTGTTTATTGTTAAAGGGACAGTTCACCCAAAAATGAAAATTCTGTCATTAATTACTCGCCCTCATAGTGTTCCAAACCCTTTGTTCATCTTTGGAAGACAAACTAAGATATTTTTGATGATAGTTTTTGTGACCATAATGTTATGAGGCTACAAGAATACTTTTTGCGTGCAAAAAAAACAACAAAAATAATGACTTTATTCACAGAAGAGAAAAAATTATTGAATAAAGCTATTTTTGTTATCTTTGTGCACAAAAAGTATTGTCAAAGCTTCATTACAATATGGTTGAACCACTGATATTCTATCTTCAGATATCTTCCAACTTTTAAACTGTTTAAAATTTTAAACAAACCTGAATTTAAAGTTTGTCTGGACAAAATTGGTGTTTTCTTTTAAAATTACATTCAGTTTAAAGCTACAATATGTAATTGTTCTATTGTTTAAATGTACAAACTTTATATAATGTTCAAGTACAAAAATCCATTTTTTGTCTTATTCTTAATCACTACGGTACACCTATATTAAGTGTTTATATTTGGACTATTTCAGATCTGTCGGGACGACAACCACTGCGGAGTAACTTAGCACCTGTGTGACTCATCATATCCATAAACGGAGAGAAGTAGGTTTTACTTTGGTTTATTAACCAAAGGAGCGCCAAAACGTATATATAGTGTACCTTTAAATTCATTTTAATTTGACCTCCCTACATTCATATTTGATTTGCAGCTATGATTGCACATTCTATCATGATTCAAATTCAGAAATTGTCATTTAAAAGCCAGTTCAATTTTGAGGCTTGTTACAGGAATTTAAAGCCAGAAGCTAGAGAAGACAGAATGGTCTAAAACGTCAAGTTAAGAAAATCTCTTGTCAGCTGTCAGTTTAAGAGAAAGCTCAGTGATTTGGGTCAAATGTTTAACAGATGCCCATTCAATTAAACTGTGATCCATAATCAATTTAATGTGTGTTAGGCTGTTGACTGAAGGACAGCAGTTTTGTAGATGTGTGCGCCAAGGCATTCACACAGGGAAAGAGCGACAGTGAGAAAGAAAGAAGAAGAATGTTCCTGAGTACAGTTCATTCATGCAGGAATAAAGGCAGGAGGAATGAAGAGACAACAGATAACACACATACAAAGTCATGGCCCTCTAATGCTAATGTTACTGTACTGCTGTATTATCACTGTTTATGAACAGATTGTCTGGTTTTGGCTCTTATAGACACAATTTCATCCCGCTAAATTCATCACCATCCAATCTGATAATCTCAGGGGCTGTTACATCATGTTATCGTGTGTGCGGTGTAATATTTCAGTGTGTGGTTGATAGCCTACAGCTCTGATACACGCAGTGCCACATAATAATATCTCACATGAGAATAAGCTGCAGATGAATTGGGATGTTTAAGGGTTGTACATGATCCTCATCAGCTGCTCTCTTTTTCTGTTCTAGTGTGATCTGATGCTGGGACAGGAGCACAGCTTTTCCACTGCAGTTTTTCTGACTGATTTGCATAATCCTACTGCCTACTGTTCCCTTTAGAGAGAGAGAGAAAAAAGCACGTTGCAACATTATTGAGACTGCATAGAGAGCCGTTTCTTAACTTCTTAGACATCTTAACTTAATATTTTGTTTTAACTTAATAAATCAAACTCATCTTTCATTTCCTGACATTAGTGATGAATCGGTTGAACCCAAGTATGAATGATTCACTGACTCGTTATTTGTTGAACTTAATTGTTAATCTTTTTCCTAATGAGCCAAGAACTGATGAGTGAGATCATAGTAAAAACATTTGGAGTGAATTAAGGAAATATGTTATGACTTTACTGTATGACAGTTGGTAAATAGTAATTTATTAATTCAGTTAAGAGTTTTAAATGAACTTTAGTATTGTGGATTGCGTAAATAAATATATTTTAATTCCTTTATGTTGTATTATAAGTTGAACATGAGGGACCATATCATGAAACTTGAACTTTTTCTGTTTAAGTGCTATAATCGGGTCCCCAGTGCATCTACCAATCCAGAAAATGTGAAAAAGGACAACCCAGTAACTTTTTTTTTTGTTAAGCCTTTCTTCTGCAAGCATGTGAAAAACAAGCCGGATCTTAATATACTATTACTGCTCCTTAATCTGCACATTTCCCTCCACTGTGCCGCCATTTAGTTTTTGCAAGTGACACTGGTTTACCAGTTCTAACACCATGGCAAAGGTTCGAGCAAAGCATGCTAACTGTCCTGTCTTTGGCTGCACAGATGAGCACAGGACAATATTTAGTGTCCCAGCCTCAGAGGAGAGCAGTGCATTTATTAATTAATTTACTGTATATTATGCTGCTTCCACACAGATCTAATATAAACATGCAATTTCTTTCCCAGCTGTTTAACTTCACAGACATAAAAGACTGTTTTTGTAACTTGTGTGTTTTTAACATAAACTTGTGTGTATTGGACAGTTTAAGCGCAATAAGACATGAAAGAGAATTTAGTTTAGTACTCACGTGCCGTGTGACAACCGCTTTCTGTATGTGTGCTTTGGATGTGTGCGTTCTAAAAACTTATATCAGAAGCTTAAACTGATACAGCTTTAAAACGCATGATTTCAGCACGATAGACATAATCAAAACCAAACAGATGTTTTTTAATCAGAGTATCTGAGGTAGGAGCTGTAAAGGCACAGCCCTATTCTGGAAAAAAGGGGGTGGGGAGCTGCAGCTCATTTGCATTTAAAGAGACATGCATGAAAACAGCGTGTTTCTGCTTCTACTCAAAATATAATTATAATTATATCAAAATTATGATATAATAAATTATCTGTAGTGTATTTTGAGCTGAAACTTCACAGACACCTTCTTGGGACACCTGAGACTTGTGATTGTGTCTCAGGCAATCACAACCATGATGATTTACAAAAACAGCACAGTTGTGATTGAGACACTGCTTTTATAAAACGGTTCAGTAAGCGAGAAGTTATTTTTTGAATAACATACACTTGAGCCACACTGTCACCAATAATTTAGTCAGTTTTGGCTTGGCTAATTAGACTAGTTTTAAAAAAATGACAGCAGAATTAACAACAGCAAAGCGTCAGTTAGAACACAATAATGGCGTTCCGTTGCTGAATGAATTGGTTGAGTGAATCATTCAATGATTCACTTACATAAACAAACACTTGTTTAAACACTTTCCTGCATGAATAAGAATGTTTGAACAAATTTGTTAAATTAATAATTGAGTGATTCATACATGAAGGCAGTCACTTGTTGCCACCTATTGGTAAAACAATGTGAGGCGCATTAAATGAAGTTCCAAACTCACAAATCATTCAGTCCTGTCACTCATCATTATAAGCCTATATAAGCTCCAGTCATTGCGCTCTCCCATTGACAATTCTTCCAGCATCCCTCCACCTCCCCATCTCCTGCTCTATTTCTTTTATTCTCCCTCTATACAGTGCCACAATGAGAAGGTTGAATTCAGAATTCTGATCCTCCATTAAAGACAGCAAGCCAAGTTTGTTTACTCTTAACCATCTGTGCTGGATGGGCAGGCAAACTCATGAGACAGTCTTTGAAACATCCCCATCACTAATGCAAGACTTTCACCCAGTAATGTTTGAAATTTCAGAACTGTACACAAAGCTATCAAGCATGTGATACAGACAGTCACCGTATCCAATTACAAACATGTAGTGGATACAAGTAATGCATATACACATACACAGATACATATGGCCTCTGGAGAAGATTCTGTACAGTAGATAAAAGGAATATTGATGGTGGAGCGATAATTCAAACCTCTTTAAAGGCTTTGTGTATCTGTATGTAATCACACACACACACACACACACACACACACACACACACAGACACGTGTATTCAGTGCCCTGTACGCCTGAACAACAGTAATGGAGTTTAGATATCAGATCAGCGGAGAACTCTCGCATTTACCCACAGTGTGTTGTGACACTGAGATAACAACTGCCATGATGTGTATCAAATGCAGTTGCTTTATACAAATCAAACAGATTTTACTCTTTCTGCTGACAACATAACATTTTTTCTCTTTAAATGCGCAAAAGAGAATTTTTTACAGCCTGGCTGCCTCTGAGACAGAGAGAGAAAGAGAGAGAGAGGAAAAGAGCCTGGAGTTATGGGGGTGAAATCTTGGAGCTGATTATGTATGAGTGTTTCTGTGTAGAGAATTACCCAGCCATCATCTCAAGTCGCTGTCATGGGCTTGTATATGTGAAAGTCAGCAGGAAGCAGTACTATAATGCATCTCATCTTTACTCGAGCATGGAAGCTATGGTTACTCAAGCACAGCTTCACTATAGCTCTGTGACCTTGTTCACTGCCACTTCCTTCCTATAGGAACACAAAAGAACCGTGAGATCCAGTTCAATTGAGGTCCGATTAGGAGCCAGTTTAAAAGAGACTTTGGTGACAACTGCATAATGTATTTGATTAAATTAACAATCACAGCTGAATGTTAAGAGCGAGTTTGGTTGAAGTGTGCTGTTTGGATGGAACTGTATTCAATATCTAGTTGTCAGTCATTATTATGTAACCTTAGACCACTAAACCAGTTTTAAGTAGCATGGCTATATTTGTAGCAATAGCCAACAAAACATTGTATGGCTCAAAATGATCGATTTTTCTTTTATGCCAAAAATCTTGAGGAATTTAAGTAAAGATCATGTTCCATAAAGATATAAAGATATAAAGAGATCTTTGATTAGTAATATGCATTGCTCAGAGCTTCATTTGGACCATTTTAAAGGTGATTTTCTTAATATTTAGATTTTTTTTTGCACCCTCAGATTCCAGATATTCAAATAGTTGTATCACGACCAAAAACTGTTCTATCCTAACAAACCATACATCAAAGGAAAGCTAATTTACTCAGTGGTCCAGGGTCACATATAAATAGCATAAATTATTGGTGTGTGTGTGTGTGTGTTTTAACTCTTGTTCAGGAGAACTGCCCTCAGCATTTTTCACCAATCAAATAATAGCATAGTTTAAACAGTGGTTTGATATATTTTATTTATAAATTATTTGTATGAAGAATTTGCATAAATGTGTTTGCTGCCTAGAAGCAACATTTTGTAACAAAGGAATATAGAGTGCAGTGAATGCAATTAGTCAATTATTATACACTGCTGTTCAAAAGTTTAGTTTTTTGAAAAATTAATACTTTTATTCAACAAGGATGTAATAAATTGATCAAAAATGACAGTAACAATGAAGTTTCAAATAAATGCTGTTTTCCACCACAGGAATAAATTGTAAAATATATTGCAGAATTTTAAATGTATTTTGTGTGTGTGTGTGTGTGTGTGTATTTATTTATTTATTTATTTATTGCTGTTAATACTAATAGGGCTTTTCTCAGAAAATATGGGTCTATTGTGTCTATCCTAGCAACCTCATCTCTACATTTTGTTTCCAAACTGAGCCAAATCAGTTGAAAAAACAGGGCAAACCTAAATGAGATGCTGCGTTATACACCCCTGTCAGTTTTGTTTCCAGAGAGCTGACTGTGGAGTGGAAGCCAGCATGTGACTGTTTGATGCTAATCCAGAATGTTTCTGATGTTATGTAACTGTTGTCCTCCTGTAGCTTATCCTGCATCTCCTCTATCTATCTTTCTGTAGTTGGTCAGCGGGGGCTCTGTAGTGAATGCCGAGGCAGTATGGGACCATGTGACCATGGCTGATCGGGAGCTGGCCTTCAAGGCCGGCGATGTCATCAAGGTGTTGGACGCCTCGAATAAGGACTGGTGGTGGGGTCAAATCGACGAGGAGGAGGGCTGGTTTCCTGCCAGCTTCGTCAGGGTGAGCCCATCTCTGACTTGTGACACTTTTCTATCTGACATATACCTGTCTGATGGCCACCTGTCAGAACCACATCTGTTTAACACAGCTGTTTTCATATCCAATACCGTTTCTAACTGAATAAAAGTCAGATAAAGCTGTTTAAAAGAGATGCAACACACAGACCTGTCGAGAATTTACCAATTTAACACATTTTCAGGTAAATAATTGAACATACAGTCACACCTCAGTCAGAAGAGGTCACATTCTTCCCTTTAACCTCCATCTTGAACCCAAACTCTTGTTTGTGTTGCTGTTGTTGTTTCTCTAAGGTGGAGTCCCACCCCCCTCAAACCAAACAGCTTTTTTATATCAACCCTGTCGCTGCATCACGCCTCACAAACGCCACGGCTAAGGTGCGTTTTTTTCAAAACCACTGCTTACCGTTTGACCGTTGAATGCATCCCATCGCTTACTGCTCACATGCTGTCGCTGTGTTCCAACGTTTCGTTTCCGCCACAGTCGTTGCGCTTCGCTTCCATGGCAATTTATCTTCATGCCGGTTACAGTCTGGGTCTGTCAGAAAATACTGAAGTGGGAAAAAGATTTTGTTAATGTAATGCTGACTCTTTTATGACATTTAACGATGACTACTATCAATATTTCCCTCTTTTCTGACAGTATTTGGTGACATCTTGTTTTTCTCTTTTTTTTTACTGTGACTTGAACAGATGTTGGTCTTAATTTGAGCCTCTCTGACTGCTAAAGATCTATTTTAATCACACATATATATATATATATATATATATGTATATATATAGAGAGAGCTACAGAGAAAGAAAACTCAAATAGATTTTCAAACAAAAGTTTTATCAGTCCCTTCAGTGATTTTCCAGCATCTCTCCTCCACCTCTAAACCAGTCTTCAAATTGTGTCTGAGGTCTCAGTAGGGTCACATTTTAAACACTTTTCCTCCAACTCTACCTTATTTCTCTCAATAGTGAGCCAATTTTATGCATGATCCCCTCCAAACTCTATATTATGTAAACCTGAGAAAAGTCTGTTGTATTTTGAGTGTTAGTATATCAGTGATAATAAAAACCCCCAGATCATGAGTAAAGTGCCTTGAAATGTTATGAATAAAACCAAAGGAGGCGTTATGAACGTTACACAGTAAAACTGAAATATTAATGTTGTGCGAGCACAGTCAGGCTTGATAATACGCATATACATGCAGATTTGCCGCTAGCCATCTGGGGGGTGACGTCCCTGCATATAACTAAAGATTTCCTCTGGGTAACAAACCCATTCTCTTTATATTGCAAGCACATGATGGCACTAAAATGGATATAAATGCTATTTTTTCATTTTTATGAATTAACTTATATGACTTATAAAGCATGAGTGTATATACAGTATACCTTATATTAGTTATTGTGTTATGCTTTATTGCAGTTGTGTCTTTTTGTATTATTTCATAAGTGACCACAAAACCTGTCATAAGGGTCAGTTTCTTGAAATTGAGATTTATACTTAACCTGACAGCTTTATACATATTTGAAAATCTGGAATCAAAAAATTTAAATATTGAGAAAATCACCTTTAGTTGTTCAAATTAATTTCTTAGCAATGCATATTACTAATAAAAAATTAAGTTCTGATGTGTTAATAGTAGGAAATTTACATAATATCTTTATGAAACATGATCTTTATTAAATATCCTAATGATTTTTGGCATAAAAGAAAAATCTATAATTTTGACCCATACAGTGTATTTTTGACTATTGCTACAAATATACCAGTGCTACTTATGACTGGTTTTGTAGTCCAGGGTCAAATGTTATAAATTATTATATAGAATATATACACTACCTTTCAGAAGTTTGGAGTTTCTAAAATGCTTTTGAAAAGAAATCATTATTTTTATTCAGCAAGGAGGATTCATTAGTTAATAAGACATTTATAATGTTACAAAAGATTTCTGTTTCAAATAAATGCTGTTCTTTTGAACTTTCTATTCATCAAAGAATTCATAAAAGTTTTTAAGCACCAAATCACTACATTAAAATGATTTCTGAAGGATCGTGTGACACTGAAGACTGGAGTAAAGGCTGCTGAAAATTGGGATTTGCCATCACAGGAATAAATTACATTTTGAAATACATTAAAATAGAAATTTTAATTGTAAAATATTACTGGTTTTACTGTGTTTTAGTTAAATTAATGCAGCTTTAGTGACCATCCAATACTTCTTTGAAAACTGTACTGACCCCAAACTTTTAAATGGTAGTGTTTATGAATAATAATAAATATTTATGTTAATTACATGTATTTATAGTTACATATTTAGATGGAATATTTCTAAATTTCTGTATAATAACATATAACTACAGTTTTAGAATCCTTCGAAACTTAGAAGCGAAATGTATTCGATTTTGGAGTGTTGTGTTTTTTAAATATTGTGACATCATCAGATTTCTTACCATTGTGTCACAGTGTTGCCTCCTAGCAACGTACCTAAAAAGGACACCCAAAATATTGTCTAAATGTTTTGGATTTTAAAAAGGAATTTTAGTGCCATTTTATGAATGTCAGTTCTTTCATAATGCATGCAATAGAGTGTTAAATAATGCTATCATGTTGTTAAAGGGATAGTTCACTTAAAAATGAAAATTCATTAATGTCGTTCCCAAACTCGTAAGACCTTCGTTCATCTTTTGAACACAAATTACAATTTTTCTGGTTAAAAATCCAAGAGCTTTTTGATCCTGCATAGACCTCAATGCAACTACCACCTTTGAGGCCCAGAAAGGTAGTAAAGACATTGATAAAATAGTCCATGTGAGATCAGTGGCTCAACCTTAATGTATGTTGAATGTATGTATGAATGTACAAGAATACTTTTTGTGCAATTGTATCAAGCTACAAGAATACTGCTGATGCAGGAGCTGGCGTTCTGACGTAGGAATGACACAGAAGAGAAGAAATTGTTAAATAAGGTTATTATTTTAGTTTTCTTTGCAAAAAAAAAGTATTCTCGTAGCTTCACAAAATTACGGTTGAATCACTGTCACATGGACTATTTTAACAATGTTCTTACTACCTTTCTGGGCCTTGAATGCAGTAATTGCATTGCTATTTATGCAACACGTTCTCACTCCCAACTCGTCACATATTGACGTTCGGTCAGGACCCCTTGGCGTCGCATTTTGACGCACAGGGTACCCCTTCAGCGTCATTTTCTGACATGCAGGGTCCTCCACTGCTTTAAATAAGAAACCCTTGGCGTCAATAAGCTGATGCGAAAGGCACTGGGAATTGTATCGTCATGATTAAATTATATATTGGGTAATTATATTGCCATTATTGCATATATATCGGGGTGTGATTTTTCAATGCAAACAGTCACAACTGTTTTATTTATATTACACTATTTACACATTTATGAGCACGTAACCCAACCCCAGCCCCTAAACCTAACCATTTGTCAATAAAACACAGATTTAACAGGCAGATACAACTACAGTCACAATTTATTTCCGAGGCAAAACGCCTGATTTGTGAGAGGAACAGACGCGATCGCTATCTCCGTCCTCCGTAAAGCTCATCTTGTTTACCGCAGTTTGTGCACAAATTCAAAAAATGCCGCCAGAAGAACCCTTACGTCAGCCTTGGTTGTGAAATTCTATTGGCTCTTGTGTGTCTTGTGACCGATTGCGTCATGCTGTTGTGAAATGCCATTGGCTCTTGTGTGTCTTGTGGCCTGTTGTGTCATGCTAATGTTTGGCAGTATCTTTTAAATTAGATGTGAGCGCGTTAATGGAGCGGGATCATTTTCAGCGATTAAAACCTTATGCTTTACTCTCTTCCTCGCATAAAGATATCGTATGGCTTCAGAAGACTTGGAGTGCAACACAATTTGTTTGTAAAGCTTTTATACTGCTTGTTTATGGTCAGTTTTTGCAGTTAATTCCTGTGCCTGTACTTATGTTTGCCTGTGTTTTATATTGTTCAGAAGTGGGTAGGTTTAGAGTAGGGGTGGTGCTCCAATAAAAGTATAAATTAATTTAAAATTATTTATATATTTTTTACAGATGCATGCAAACCATTAAACTAAGACAAACAACTGAAAGCAACGGAGGACCCTGTGAGTCAAAAAATGCGTTGCCAAAGGGGACCTGACCAAGAGTCAATATGTGACGACTTGGGAGTGAGAGCGTGTTGATTTATGCAGGGTCAGAAAGCCCTATCCCTTTAATGATGCATCTGGAAGTCCACTGCAGTTGTGGCCCACAGCTCAAACAGAGCTTGTGAGATCCATCGGTTTCCTTTCTTTAGGAAATCCCAAGCTTAGCACTGAAATATGAGCATAAACCCTTTTAGTGGGGATCATGGGTGAAAGGATAAAAGGAGGTGTAGGATAGAGATGTGCTTATGAAAGAGGAGTGTGTTCGCAAAGGTGGAGCGCTCTTTAATGGGACTTTTATGTAACTTGGTCTTAACTTTGGCCACATACGTTGAGCTTCCTAAGTGCATTTCTCAGTTCCCCTTTTTGCTTTCTTCCTATCTTTTTCTTCCCTCTCTTTTCTAACAGTCATCTATCCCCCCTTCCTCCCCAAAAACACACTCACGCAGATGGCAGGTTGTGTAAGCCACTCTCTTGGGCATGACAGGTGTGAGAAAATTTCTCCGCTGTACGGAGAATATCACCTGTGTCCACACAGACAGATACATATTTAATACAAACACACAAAGACACAATCACACACACACTATATCAATCTGTACAGCACGGTTTTTATTCTGACCCTTTGGGCATCTCTTATGCAACACTGGGAAAGGACAAGGAGAAACAGACAGGAAGAGAATGAGTGTTAGAGAGATGGATGCAGTAGAGTCTGAAAGCATTATGTCACACCAGTTGGTGGCGCTGGCCTGCAGGTTTGGCGTCTCTCTCCTGCTGAGACCTGGAGCTCTCGTGTCATCAGAAATCATTGCTCACTGTTTACTCACAGTCCACACGCACAACACAAACTGTGCCCGCATGCGAGAATCAGCAGCGTACACTAGAGCATTTTAATAATTAAACGTTACATATATAAAGACAAACACATCTTAATGAGGTATGCATTTTATTATTTTAAAATACTGTCTTTTATCCCAGTTGCACCATTAGCAGCACAAAATGCGGTTCCTAAAATAGTCATTGTGCAGTCAAATGTGGTACTTCTTATACTGTTTCTTTTTTTTTTTAATCGTGGTCAAGCAATGATGTGAATTGTTGGCAGGACTACTCGTTTGTTGTTCAGTTTTTGTATTTCTGTTTTTATCTGGTAAGATACACACTTTAACTTTAATCTGGAGTTTAACATGAAAATATTCAGTGCCATGTGGAGTTTTTGACTTTTTTTTTTTTCATTTTCTGTTTATTGTTCATTTAGTTATGTTTATTAATTTATTTTTTTATTTATTGTGGTTTAAGTTTAACATGACAGTTCAGATATTTTAAATTATTGCTATCCAGTTTCAATGTGCGCATTTTGTTGCATATTTTTACACATTTTTTTACTGAAGTCCCATGTGAGGTTTTGATCACCAAGTTTTGATGATAATATATAGAGTAATGAATTAATTTTAAAAAGAAAAAAAAATATCTAAAACAATACTCATTTTAAATAGTTATAATTAAAAAACTATTTAAAAATAATAATGTTTTTTTTTTTTGCAGTGACAAAGTTTAACATGACAGCATTCAAATATTTTAAATTATTGTTATCTAAATGCCAATTAATGCATTTTGTCACACATTTTTTACACATTATTGAAATCCAATGTGAAGTTCTGGATCACCTAAGCTTGATGTTAAAATATAGAATAATGAATTAATTTTAAAAAAGAAAAAAAAAAAAACTAAAACAATATTCATTTTAAATATTTATAATTACAAATAGTTCACCAAAGCTTGATGTTAATATACACATTAGAATTTAAAATTAAATGATTAAATAAAAAATAAATGTGAATGTAAAACACTAATTTTAAATAACTCTAAATAATAATAATAATTATAATATATATATATATATATATATATTTATTACTTTTTATTTGTTTAACATGACAACATTTAAATATTTTAAATTATTGTTATCCAGTGGCAATGTATGCATTTTGTCACACATTTTTACACATTTCTTTACTAAAGTCCCAAGTGAGGTTCTGGATCACCTAAGCTTAGTATAGAATATTAACTTTAAAATTTTATTATTAAACAAAAAAAACAAAAACAAAAAAAAATGTGAATGTAAAATACAAATTTTAAATAACTCAAAATAATATTAATAATTATAAATACATAAATATAAATAATTATATATATTTTTATTATTATTATTATTTTATTTATTTATTTATTTTTTTTGTAGTGACAAAGTTTAACATGACATTTAAATATTTTAAATAACTGTTATAGAAATGGCAATGTGTGCATTTTGTTACAAATTTTACAATTTTTTTTTTTTTTTTTTTACTGAAGGCCCATGTGAAGTTCTGGATCATCAAAGTTTGGTGTTAATATATAAAATATTTGAAAATGTATTAATTTTAAAAAGAAAAAATAATATAAAACAACATTCATTTAAAAGAATTATAAATATGTGATAAAATAATGATAAATTATTGTTATTATTTTTATTATTCATTTAATTATGTTAGTCCATTGTTTATTTAGTGCAGTGGAAAAGTTTAAAATGACAGCATTCAAATATTTTAAATTATTGTTATGTAGTGGCAATGTATGTATTTTGTCACACATTTTTTACACATTTATTTAATAAAGTCCCATGTGATGTTCTGGATCACCTAAGCTTGATGTTAATATATAGAGTATTTGAAAAATAATTTATTTTTAAAAAGAAAAAATAATATTAATTTAAAATAATTGTAATAATAAAAAAAAAAAAAAAAAAAAAAAAAAAAATATATATATATATATATATATATATATTACTTCTAGATATGTGTTTTTGCAGTGGCAGAGCCCTTGAAGTTCAATAAAGTGATTTAAACCCAAAACTCACAACTTCATAAGTCATTTTTGAGTGATTCCTTTTGCATTTTGTGCTTTATGTGTTTGTAATTCAGATTACACTGGTTGTGCTTTGTGTTTGTCTTTATATCTCAGGAACTTCAGACTGCTTACTCACAACTTGGTAAAGTTACTGTAGAGTGTAATTTAGCTTGCGAAGCGATGCAGTATATTTAGTAATGCTGTGGCAAACTGAAACCAAAGAATCTAATTTGTGTTTATAAGCCTGAATAAATGTAGGTAATATTTTGTAAAAATGATTTCACACCAAAGTATGATTTTACAATTGTAAAATCAGTTCAGATCCTTTAATGGTACATCTAAGAGTGATTATAATCATTCTAAGTACCCCTCAAAAAGGAGACAAGTAAATGTTGCATTATCGTCACCTACAAGGTTTCGTTTTTGGTCTTTGGTGTAAGATGCTGACACCTTTACACTGTATCCTCTGTTCTGCTGTGTCTTGTGTTTCTCTTCACTGTTCAGTGAGGTTGAGTCATGAAGCATAAAATGAGACGTCACTTTTCATTAGAGGACAGGAGAGAAGAACAGACAAAAAAAAAACAGATTGCTCTGGGAGGAGAGGGTGAGAGAGAAGGAGAGGGAGGCTAAAATAGATTGGACACTGAGAGGAAGGAAAGAGAAAATTGAAGTTTGTATGTGTGTGTGTGCGTGCAGGTGTGTGTGTGCAACTTCTGCGTCATCAGTGTTCTTCTGATTCCTCCGTTTCTTGAAACAGACAACCGTAGCAACACACACGTTGTGTAGCCAGGCAGCAGGATCACTAAACTAAGCCTTTGGTTTGATGAGAATGAGGACGGACAGCTAGCAAGGCTAATGCACTGGAAAGTTGCGCTGAGGCAGAGATTTCTAAGTATACAAGTATAATTTGAGATTTTAATGAGATCTTAATCCGAGAAACATCCTTCCAAGAGATTAGACATCATATCCATGACTCGGTGTGGAAACAGAGTGTGTGAGACAGAAACAGAGAGAGACAGAGGGCGAGGGAGTTATGCAGGACATGGTTTCAGGGTGAACAGAATCTGTGGCAGGCTTGTGTATTTATGAAAATCTATTTTTAATTTGGTCTTTTTTTATTTTTCCAGTATTTGTGACACCAGATCAGGTCAGCAGTGTTTGTGTGTGTGTATGTGTGAGTCAGATTTTGCTATCGCTGTGCTATCCCAATGTCCCTACAAGGATAACAAAACCTGAAAGCACCTACACTGTGGGAAGAAAACGGCTTAAAGGGACAGTTCGCCCGAAATAAAAATTCTGTCATTATTTATTCATTCTCATGTCAATCTAAACATGTATGGTGTTTTTTCCATTAAAGGTGCCATAGAATGCATTGATAAAATATTTTAATTTGTTCTCTGATATCTACACAGAAGGTATATGGCTTAGGTAAGGTTTACATGTCCATTTACAACCCTAGGATTTATAAAGTATTGCATGAATTTTATATGTCTTTTAAATTTGAAATAAATTACAGTATTTATTTATATCGTAATCTGCGTGACCCCGTCATTGCCTTTCTTTGATGACGTTCCAGGGCATTCCAAATGAGCGATTATTGTCCGCGAAGTCCACTTCAACCGATGTACCGTGCTTAGATAGTAGGGCGCAGTGAACACTTTGTAGGGACCCTGTCAATCGGAACACACCCTAGAGTCGCAGGAAACAATGGTGTTGCTTACGGTATGTCATTTCCATGTACATAACTGTTATTATTCAACTATGCCGTGATGAATACAGTTTTCCATTATATGGCACCTTTAAAATAATGGAAAACTTTACTTTTGTAATGTTTCAGAGTTGAATCAGTTGATCCAGTTTACAAAATAGGTTGAAATGATTCATTTACAAATAGAACTGATCTGGATTTCTCATAGCGGTTAACAGCTCACTTGAGAGAACGATTATCAGTGAGTAATAATGTAAATGCTAGTCGGTTTGTCACATAAGCTATTAACTTCAGAAAACTTGTTTCAAAACCGCATACTAATTTTATGATACTTTTATGATTCATTGTAAATTCAACCAATACTTTCTTTAAAACTTCACCTTTAGTTTTCCACAAAAGAAAGAAAGTGATACTGGTTTGTAACAACAAGAAAGTGAATAAATGAAGATTTGAGTGGCCTATCCTTGAAAACAGGGATTAAAGTCATTTTTAAAGGGGCAGTTCGCAGTTATTTTTGTGTATATTGCTTTTACAAGTCTCTTTTGCTCACCAAACCTGCATTTATTTCATCCGAAGTACAGCAAAAACAGTACAATTCTAAAATATTTTTACTATTTAAAACAACCATTTTTTATTTGAATATATTTTCAAATGTAATTTATTCCTGTGATCAAAGCTCAATTTTGAGCATCAGTACTTTAGTGTCACATGATCCTTCAGAAATCATTCTAATATGCTGATTTGCTGTT
The DNA here is from genome assembly GCA_033026305.1 of Cirrhinus molitorella. Taxonomy (NCBI): domain Eukaryota; kingdom Metazoa; phylum Chordata; class Actinopteri; order Cypriniformes; family Cyprinidae; genus Cirrhinus; species Cirrhinus molitorella. The sequence goes on along the minus strand of CM065119.1, from coordinate 14,028,310 downwards.
CAAGAAACATTATTATTATTATTATTATTATTATTATTATTTATTATTTAAAACAGTTGTGTACGTTTATTTAGCATGGATGCTTTAAATTGATCAAAAGTGATGAAAAAGACATGTATAATGTTACGAAAAATTTCTATTTTAGATAAATGCTGTTCTTCTGAACTTTCTATTCATCAAAGAAACCTGAAAAAATTCTGCTCAGCTTTTTTTTAACTTAATAATAATAATAATAATAATAATAATAATAAATGTTTTCAGAATATTAGAATGATTTCTGAAGGACAATGTGACTGGAGTAATGATTTTAAAAATCAGCTTTGAAATCACAGAAATAAATTACATTTTAAAAAATATTCAAACAGAAAACAATTTATTTGAATCGTAAAAATATTTGAAAATTGTATTGTTTTGGTGTACTTTGAATCAAATAAATGCAGGTTTGGTGAGCAGAAGAGACTTATTTAAAAAACATAAAAAAAAAGTTTTGACTGGTAGTGTAAAGGTACTTTATTTAGCATATTTTTCAAAAGCATTGTTAGTGATTATTATTGCGTATTTCACAGATAAAACTAAGTCATAAAGGTTTGGAACATCATGAGAGTAGATTAAATGATTGAATTCTAACAGAATTTTAAAACGTCAACTATTCCTTTAACTCTTATGAAAATTGGTAAGGGTTAAACCATGTTTTTGTTTTAGAACTACAAATACCATAGTTAAACTATGGTTAGCACAGCAAAACCATGGTTAATTTGTGGTTACCATGGTTTAACTATAGTATCATGTTTTTTTGTTTTGTTTTATTTGTAGTTAAACCATGGTTAATTTTCATAAGGGAAGTTATATCTTTTGTACACCTTTTAAATCTAAGAAGGTTTAAGTGTTTTAGGAGTAGAGTATATAAATATAACTAGCTTATTATACAAAATGTGTGCATATTCATGGGTTTTTATTGTGCGTGTGTGAGAAAGAGAGTTTGTGAGTTTGTGAGTGTGCTCGCATGTGTGTTCACATCAGTTGGCTCACCTGGGAAAGCAAATGATAGGTTACATAATCAGGGCAAATAAAATCACATCAAATTCTCTCAACCAAACACACACACACACACACACACACACACACACACACACACACACACACACACTGTGTGCATCTGTATCACCCTCCTTCTCTTCCCTTCTCCTGGCTTATGTGTGTGTATCTTGGCAGCTGTGTAACAGGTTCAAATGCAGATTCATTTACGTCCTTGTGAAAACAGATTTTCTAAGTGTTTACTGCAATGCCTCTAATGTGGTAAAATGCAGTTGGGACTGTTGCCACCAGAGGGCACACTCTGACTCTTTTTATTTCACGTCGATGTAACCTTAACCCCTGAAGCTTTAAAAGCCCTATCTAGACCTTTTATGAATGCAATCACGCAGGCCGTTAACTCAGGATGCTCTGAGCCGGATGCTAATCGAATGTGAGCACAATTATCATGATTACTTTAATTGATAATAACAGGGCTTGAAGATCAAGTCATGTCTCTCTTAATGTGTGTGTTTTAGTTGTGGGTAAATCAGGAGGAAAACACCGTGGTCGAGGCTGCCGAAAGCTCCAGCGAGGTGCAGAACGGCCATGCGGAGGCCAGTCCGAACCCCAGCACGGACTGCTTGTGTCTGGGCCAGCCCACTCAGAACCGGGACCAGATGAGGGCCAATGTCATCAACGAGATCATGAGCACAGAACGACATTACATCAAACACTTGAAGGACATATGTGAGGTAAAAAAAAACTCATACCAGCTCTTTCAAAGCTCAGAAGACTTCCACTTCCAGAATAAATAATTCTGTATCATTTACTCACCCCAGTGTCATTCAGGATGTTCAAGTCTTTCTTTCTTCTGTTGAAAAGAAATTAAGGAAGGAATTTAAGGAAAACATTCCAGAATTTTTCTGCATATACTGCAGTTTCAATACAGCTTCAAACGGACATGCAAAGAAAAGTCAAACGGCCTTTACAAAAAAAAAAAAAAGGTAAAACAACGATATTGGATGATTTTGGATGAAATGAGATTTTTGAGTTTTTTGCCCTACACTACCTTTTTGAACTGAAGTACAAAGACAAAGAACAAACCACACCAGACTTTTCCGAAAGTGAAAGACGCACATTGCAGAGCTAGTGCAAGATGAGCATTTTTGGTTGAAAACCATATACTTTTTATTTTTCTTTTTAGAAAATGACAGATCATTTTGCTAAATAAAACCCTTATTCCGCAGCTGGGATTATATAGAGCCCTTTGAAGCTGCATTGAAACTGCAGTTTGGACTTTCAACCTCTTGGTCTCTGTTGAAGACCACTATATGGAGAAAAATCCTGGAATGCTCTCTTCAAAAACTTAATTTCTTTTCACCTGAAGAAAGAAAGACATGAACATCTTGGATGACGTGGGGGTGAGTAAATAATCAGGAAATTTTCATTATGGATGTGAACTAATCCTTTAATTGAGATTTCTTTTAAATATCATCTGTCTCAGATGTTTCTCCTAAAATTCCTGAGGAGAAATATGCATGAACTCAACTGAGATGATTGTTAACACCAGAGGTCAACCAATATTGGATTTTACCCATATCAATAGCTAGGTTGGACCACACTGGCCGAAACCAATTAATTGACCGATAGTTTTTAAAATGGATACTGAATGGAAAATAAAACAGTGGTCTACTATTTGTAAAAGAATAAATTTATTAATATTAATTATATATTTAAAAATATCAGTAAATGTTGAAATTAACACAGGGAACAATATTTACATTCTACAGCTTTTATTAATCTTAGTTAATACTACAAATGGACTCTTATTGTGAAGTGTTACCATTTCATATCAACAGTTTTAAACATCTACACAAAAGTCATAGTATTGAAATTACATCATATGGATATTGTATGTATAGTCTCACAGTCTAACTGCTTCTATTCTAGTACACTTGATTAATATCTAATCACAATAACAAAATATTTTAGTCACAAACCGAGCAAAAGCCCAGCACCACGTCAGGAGATCTCGCGTTGCGTTCAGTTCAAACAGCGTTCTTAAATGGTTTATTTAATCACCAAATGGACATAAGTTTACTTCAAGAATGATCAAAAAGCGGCATAGGTGAGTTTGAAGTTCAGTGTTTAACCCCTTAACTGTCACTCCCATTTTTTAACATAGACATGAAAATGCCGTATTCAAGCGTAATTTTTTATAATTCATGAACGAAAACATTTTGTAATATGATTTTGATGTACATTTGGTAATGCAATGTCTGAATTTTAAAATGGTTTTCAAAGGATGAATTTTGAGATTTAAAAGATTTTAAAATTTTTGATTTCTAAAGGCAAAAAGGCAACAAGGAAAGTCTTTTTGTGACAAAGGTCAGACCTCCTGTTATGAAGTAGATTTTTGAGGTGCACTCTTGTCAAAAATTAATCTATTACTTTTCCTACATAATTTGGAACACAATTTAAAAAATATATATATATATCTATTTCCAACAATATCTAGGTTGTCATTAGGTTAGGATTTATTTGTAAAATGGTAAAGTAAACTTCCCACTGAGGGGACGGGTGACAGTTAAGGGGTTAAAACAACAGAGCAAACGGAAAGAGAAAACGCAATCTGTATTATAGCTCTCTATATGAAATATACAGCCACCGAAAGAAAAAGGTTTTGCTAAAAATGCACAATACACACAATCCTCCAGCCCATGGTAAAGTCTTTATGTAAAGGCTCTGTGATGCGGCAGGATTTCTGTCGGCTGAATGAACACAGTTTGCTGTCTCACATCACTAGCTTTAAATATGCAACTTGCTGGCTAACAAATGCATTAATGTGATCAGCTGGATAAAAACTAATGCAAATAGATTTTAACAACCCTGACATTAAAAACATTTGGGTTGGACTTACTGTTTTGGTCACACTGTTTTAACCTCTTGAGGTATGGCTAATGTTTGCTTCCTCTCATCCTTGATAGCAAACATACTGCTGTGCTTTCTCTACTAATGCAGGATCTAGTCAGCAAAGTACTTACTAAGTAATGACATGAAAACATGCACTATAGTTGTCGATGTTTTAAATCCGCATTTGAAGTGTCCCAATCATGTGTGTAAACAAACAGCACGTGTTGTCAGTGATTTCCGCCTCTAGAGGCCGCTCTCATCATACATATCTATGGCTCTCATACTGTATAATGACAGCAGAGCCTCCTCGGCTACTTCAGCAATGGACGCAACCCGGAAAATCTATCGGCATGGATTTTTTACCGATAATAGTATAAAACTATGATTTTTGTGTACATAGCATGGTACACATAAAAAAAATGTTTATTAGAATGATTTCTGAATCATGTGACACTAAAGACTGGAGTAATGGCTGCTGAAACTTCAGCTTTGCCATCACAGGAATAAATTAGATGTTAAAATGTATTAAAATATAAAACAGTTCAAAAATTCGGCCTTGGTGAGCAAAAAAGTTTCAAGACTTGTTTTAAAAAATTTTGAATGGTAGTGTAAATATGTATATGTGTTTGCCTTTTAGGGGTATCTCCGTCAGTGTAAAAAGAGAAGAGACATGTTTAACGACGATCAGCTGAAAGTGATCTTTGGAAATATCGAAGACATTTACAGATTCCAGTTGAGCTTTGTCAGAGACCTGGAGAAACAGTTTAACACGGAAGAACCTCACCTCAGCGAGATCGGACCTTGCTTTTTGGAACACGTCTGTATTTAAACACAGAAAATCACACATATGTACATGATGTGCCAGGGGGATACTGATTTTTCTCTGTTCATATGTTTTGTTTTTTACAGCAAGATGGTTTCTGGATCTACTCGGAATACTGTAACAACCACGTTGACGCCTGCATGGAGCTCACACGTCTTATGCGAGATGCACGATACCAGCACTTCTTTGAAGCTTGCCGATTGGTTCAGCAAATGATCGACATTGCCATTGACGGCTACCTGCTCACACCAGTCCAGAAAATCTGCAAATACCCTCTACAGTTGGCAGAGTTACTGAAATACACAGTACAAGAACACAGGTACAGAGCACAGAGATGCACTAAGTCCAGGTGCATCGTGCAGATAATGGCGTTCGGGTCTACAAAATTTATGACTGTGTAAATGACAAATTTTGAACTGACATATCTGGTTTCCACTTATCATTTTGACATCCCTCATTTTGGCTCTTCTCTTCCACTCATTCTTTTCTTTTTCTCTCCCAGTGATTATCGGTATGTGGCTGCTGCGCTAGCTGTAATGAGAAATGTCACTCAGCAAATCAACGAACGCAAACGAAGGCTTGAGAACATCGACAAAATCGCCCAATGGCAGGCCTCTGTACTGGATTGGGAGGTGTGTGGCTAATGGTTTTCAGAAAAGTTAATTAGTAGGAAAAAAAGCAGAGCAAAGGAATAGCTGAACATGAAAATAAATGCATTTGAGATCAGACATTTACATACAGATATAACATGCATGTTATTGTTTTATTTAGTACTGACCTGAAAAAGATATTTCACATAAAAGACATTTTCAAATAGTCCACAAGAGAAAATAATAGTTAAGTTTATAAAAATGACCCCATTCACAAGCTTACATACACTTGATTCTTAATACTGTGTTGTTACCTGAATGCTCCACAGCTGTGTTAAAAAATTTTTTTAGTGATGGTTGTTCATGAGTCCCTTGTTTGTCCTGAACAGTTAAACTGCCTGCTGTTCATCAGAAAAATCCCTCAGGTCCCACAAATTTGTTTTTTTTTTTCAGCATTTCTGTGTATTTGAACCCTTTCCAACAATGACTTTATGATTTTGATATCCATCGTTTCACACTGAGGACAACTGAGGGACTTATGAACAGAATAAAGATGTGTACATTTTTCTTATTTTGCCTAAATATTAAGCAGCAAAAACAGTTTTCAACATTGATAATAAGAAGGAAGGTTTCTTGAGCACCAAATCAGCATATTAGAATGATTTCTGAAGGATCTTGTGACAATTAAGACTAGAATAATTGCTGCTGAAAATTAGATATTGAATAGAAAACTAGAAATTGTAATAATAATTTTATAATATTACTGTTTTACTGTATTTTAGATCAGGTAAATGCTGACTTGGTGAGCATAAGATGCTTTCAGAAACATTCAAAAATACAAACTTTTGATCATTAGTGTATTTAATATTAACTCACTCTGATGATATTTTCCATTTTCAAAAAGAGAATTTAATGAAAGATGCATGTTATTGATGTATTTGAGAACTGCATATTGAGACATGAACACACCAGAGCCTCAGTGGTGTCAGATGGAATGATTAATTTGTTATTGTGTATGTGTGTGTGTGTGTGTGTGTGTGTGCAGGGTGAGGATATTCTGGACAGGAGCTCAGAGCTTGTGTACACTGGGGAGATGTCCTGGATATATCAACCATACGGCCGCAGCCAAACCAGAATCTTCTTCCTTTTCGACCATCAGATGGTTCTCTGCAAGAAGGTGAGAGAAAGAAGGGAAAAAGGCAAGAATAACACTGTAAAAAGATAATGCACAAGGTAATGCAGATAGATAGATAGATAGATAGATAGATAGACAGATAGATAGATGGATAGATCCTGTTTTTCATTCTGGAGGAGTAGGGATCTTTGAAGGAAGTTAGCAGGCAGCTGATGATATTCTCAGCAAATTACACTCTGTAACTTTCACTTTGAGAGCAAAGATGCAGAACCGAACCAGACAGGCATGCAGAAGCAAATAACAGATTCAATTATGGTAGTGTAGCACAACTGAGGGTTTGTAATTTTGGATTCTAGCTGGAGGTAGAAGCCTTTTGTGTTTTAACTGTCCTCCAAACACCCTTAAGCTCAAAGCATGTGGCCCATTTTTAGTCTCTCCACGAAGGTGCAAAAACAGCTCTCTTCAGCACCATCTGAGATACACAGATAAAAACAGAGAAAATTTGCACCTGTTTCTTTCTGATATGACATTATCTAGACCAGCCATTTATTATCTAATCAGTCCAATCAACACAGTATTTTACACAAACAGCAAGGAGTCTTTCTGTTTATATCCATTTACTAATTGTTTTAAAAGTATTTTAATGAACATTGTAAACAGCCTGGAGTTTTCACTACAAGTCACTAAATCACTCAAATCTCTAAATCTCTCTAAAAAAATAAGTAACATACATCATATCTTTTCTCAGACCTTGGGCATCGGTATATTTATAGCAATATGCTGATGTATAAATCTCAGTAAAAAAAAACAAACCCTTATGACTGGTTTTGTGGTCCAGGGTCACACACGGTCACTGTGATTTTGCCAAGTAAGACATGCTCCTGGATCAACATCTTTTGTTGATCCTGGATCAACATTACTGTCTAAAAAATATAGACTTAACCCAATCCCTACCCCTAAACCTAACCTTACCCATAATTTGTTTCTAAAATCAGAGGGAGCTGATTAACAAGGGTGTAGAACCACCTTATCCTGATCGTAAGCCTAAAACTGACATTTCCAAAGGATGTTGATCCAGGACCATGTTGTACTTTGTGAAATCACGTTCAGCATTTCAAGGCATTTGTCCAGTTTTTGTCCTTAAAACGCTATTGTGAATAGGATTAATTTCTTACGCAGCTCATCCAACGCCTTCGTTGCTAATTCCAAAATGTGAAGTGATAAAGACATGTAATGCGGCCAAGACCTGCCTTAAACTATGTTCGCGGTGCATTTCCCTGAAAATAATGCACACCTTCAGAACGTTCGTCAGCCAATCAGATTCAAGCATTCAACAGCCCTGTAGTATAAAAACAAATATAAAATTAGAAAACTTCAAAACAGAAACATCTTTACTAGTATTGTCTCACTAGTGTGTGTCGTGTGTATATCGTTTGATCATGGCCAGTCAGAGTCACATTACAACCTCCTGGTGTAACAAGTGCCTTGATATGTGTGAATTGAAGGATGAGAATGATGTATTTGATGTTTCATGCTGGAACAGAATAGGTAATCAGTAATCTGTCAAAATTACAGACATACCCTTAAAGTCTCTCCGCCTTCCACAGGATCTCATTCGCCGTGATATTCTCTACTATAAGGGTCGGATTGACATGGATCGATACGAGGTCATCGATGCAATCGATGGCAGAGATGATGATTTTAACGTTAGCGTCAAGAACGCCTTCAAACTGGCCAACAGAGACACAGACGAGATCCATCTGTTCCTGCCCAAAAAGCTGGAGGAGAAAATTCGTTGGCTTCGGGCGTTTCAAGAGGAAAGAAAGATGGTTCAGGAAGATGAGAAGATTGGTGAGAATTTTCACACTGCAAACAATTGTCAATTTAGCCATTATGCATTCTTGTGTTATTGCAAAGTTAAACTGTATGCTTTTAATTTTTACAATGAACACAAAATAGATAGTTTGAATAATATTTAGGCCAATCTTTTTGATACAATGACCATACAAGTTCATAGTCACCACTCATTGTTAGTGCTGGGCAGTATACAGGTTCAGACGGTACATTAGTTTGAATTACGCAGGTAAATGTGGCTAAGCAAAGTAGACAGCTTTGTCAATTGAGAGAGAATCCTTGTTAACTGCATATAATTCTTACTAATGGTTGGAGAACTTTTAGGACTATTAATAACACATAACTAATTATTTCACTGGGCAAATAAACCAACTGTAAACTATCTTTAACAGAAGCCAGAGACGCTGAAGACGAATGCAAAGAGGAAAAAATACTGTAGCAGGCAGATGAGCTTACTGTTCACGATACACAAAATATTTGGTGAAAATTCTAAATAATGAATTTGGGTGGGGGTTTATATAAATGTATCTCTGAGAGACTGTCGGACTGTCTTCAGAAAATTTTAGATGATATTTTCTTTTCATCTTACCGGTGTATAAGGCATATTAATGTAGTATTTAAAAGTTGTTTATAGCTGTAATCAATTAAACAATGTGTTGCTGCTGATCCATCAGCGCCACCTGCTGTACAGTGGTGCTAATGGATCAGCAGTGAATTTGTCTCTGATTTAGCCTGTCTGCTTTTTTGTTTCATGCAGTTACGTTTTATGTATTATAATTTATGTATTATAAAAAACTTGATAATCCGTGAACACGTCAGAAATCTAATAAAAACCGTGATACAGATTTTTGGTCAAACTGCCACTACTCATAGTGATTTAAACTTTGTTTTGTTCTTCACACAATGCTATCAAACCTTTACTCTGAATGTGGTCCTTTTTGTCCCTTAGGGTTTGAAATCTCAGAGTATCAGAAGAGGCAAGCTGCCCTGACAGTTAGGAGAGTCACCAAACAGAAAGGTAACTTAGATGTTCTTAGAAATTGTTGCGTCTCACATCTTGGTTATACAATGGCTGCTTTAGGCAGAAAGATATTTTTGCATAATATAATTTTCATGCTAATGGCCAATAAATTAAACTGTGTTCTATTGTATTGCCGTTACCATGGTGAAAGAGTGCCTGCTGAGAAAATCTAAGTAAATTGATACAAATTTGAATAGCAGTAAATGGTGGTTTTGCCTTGCAGTAAATAATAATGATGCGGTAATAAGTGCATCACTAATAAGTGATGTTGCAGTAATAAGTGATTCACTTCCAATTAGTTCACTTTCAGAATAAATATTATCTGATAAATTAGCCCATGTCATCCATGTTCATGTCTTTATTTTTTTCAGTCAAAAAAAAATAAGTTTTTTGAGAAAAAAAAGATCCCAGGATTTTTCTCCATATAGTGGACTTTAATGGGAGCCAACGGGTTGAAGGTCCAAATTGAAGTTTTAATGCAACTAAATGCTCTACAAGGTCCCAGCCGAGGAAGAAGAATCGTTCTGTCACTTTTTAACCACAAATTCTTGTTTTGCACTAGCTTGAATTGTGTTAACAAAGTGAACATGCAAATAAAGTAAAACGCCCTTTACAAAAAAAAAAAGTAAATCAATGATAAACTTATTCCTCAGCTGAGATCAAATAGAGCCCTTTTGGCTCGTTTCCACCGAGTGGTACGGTTCGGTACTGGCAAGTATAGTATAGTAAAGTATGATTTGGTGCAGTACCCTTACTTGATAGGCGTGGTGTATGCTGGAAAGTAGCGATCGACAATAAAGCATGACAATAGTCGTTTCTCAATATTGACATAAAGCACAACTTAAATGTCAGTTTTAATGAACAATAATAGCTATTATAAAAGTACAAAGTATAAGAGGCTTATATAAGAGGAAATAAAAACTAAATCAAACAATTAAGTCAAAAGTATGCTACAAAGTCAGCACTGTACTACGGTAACGTTTAAAATAAATATATAAAGTTAAACATAACTTGATGCTCAGCCAAAACTATGACCAGGAGCAAATAATACATTCATAAGACCAACGATTACCTGTTAGATATAACCAAGCTTGGGAGGATTACTTTAAAAATGTATTCTGTTACAGTTACAGATTACTTGGTGGAAAAAAGTACCCGGTGATCGCCTGGAGCTGACATCTCCGAAATCGACAAAGCAAATTTTCAAATAGGCGCTATGTTTATAAATAAACCGCAGATTTGAGAAACTGAAAATCTCTTAAAACTAAGATTTCATGATACAATAACAGTAATATTTTGAAAAATATGCAGAATTATCTACCCTATGATAATAAAAATCCACCCAGTGTTTTTTATTTAATCTGTAAAAATAATCTCCCCTTTTTCAAATCAAGCTATTCTCAGCTTCTTGTTGGTGTGATGTAACACAGACAGAGGCCACTGCCAAGATAGTTTGATTGACACAGCCATCTTACCTTAGACCCGCTCTTAGTAAGCTGTAACATTCCGATCACCATTGTCTCAATGCCCGAACAGGGATGTAGACAAGAATGGCTCCTAAGCGATTTAGGTGTTCTATTGTTGGTTGAAATATGAACATAGTAGTCCTTATTTACTCCTGACATCTGAGCCACTGAAGACGCAGTGGATGACTGTTGTTTGTGAATGGAATGCACCTCCCAAACAACATTAATGCATCTGCCGTGATCCAGCTTCACTTACAGCAGAAGTGTTTTTTTTATTGATCTTTGCAATCGCCTTTCCTAATTAAGTTTCGCGGCTAAACATGCTGAAGTAAACAATGGTTTGTCACTTCACAGAATAGAGGGGCGGGGTGAGCAAAGCTCATTTGCATTTTAAGGAACATGCAATAGAATGAGTTTTTTTTCAAAGTATATTATGGACTTTTCATTAAGCCCCTAAAGAATCATATCAACTTGCGGAAAATGAGCATCCGATGACTCCTTTAAAGTTCACTATATGGAGAAAAATCCTGTAATGTTTTCCTCAAAAACCTTCATTTCGTTTTGACATCTTGGATGACATGGGAGTGAGTAAATTATCGGGAAATTTTTATTCTGGAAATGAAGTAAACTTTGTGTCTGTCTTCTCAGGTGTGGGTCGGTCGGGCCCTCCAGCGTACCCACCTCCACTGGACCCCATGAACCCCGGGCAGTACCTCCTCCCTGACGGCTACGGGCAGGCGGACGGATACGAATACGAGCCCAAACGCAGCACATCTCCCTTCTGGCAGAACTTCAGTCGGTTAGCTCCCTTTAAAAAATAGAACACACATCCACCAGGGGTTGGATACACCAGCCTCTGTATACTTGGAAAAGCACTATTCTACTTAAGATAACATCTGCGGGACTTGAGGAGGACCGACACACACACACAAACTACAGGAGAGAGGACGGACCTCGCTTTACTGGGGTTTACCAGGCGTATTTCTTTTACTGGGGTTACGGGGACACCTTGCTGGGCTGGCTGCACTGAATACTGCACACGACATGTTGTCATTCACAGAAAAGAAAAAAAGGTCACGCAAACACGCACACACACAAAATATACATTTTATCCCTCAGCACTCTCTTTTTAGAGAGGTTTTAAATGATGAAATATGGAAAATCATTTACCGTTTCTTCTTCTCTATACAAATCAGAACGTGAATTTTCACCGTTTGAAGCACTAAACCACCTGTAATGACTCTTGCTCTCTAGCGCCGCCCTGGTGTTCCTCCGTGCACTGTGACTATTCGGGGCATTCTCTCTCACCCAATCTCTCTTTTTCTCTCTCGATCTCATTCTCCACATTATCACGTGTTTTTCCAACAGTCTGGTCAAAGCTGAAGTTTTTTTTTTTCCTGGACAATTTCTCCTTGGATGGAACCTGCTGCACTCTTTAGTTCGTTTTGCATGAGATTCAGTTCATCGCAGGTATTTTTATTTGTGTAATTCTATTCGTACGGGTCTCAGAGAACAGTGGATCACGATCTGCAAATTTGTCACGCGAGTTGCTTACACCGATCACGGTCTACTACAACTTTGACATTCAGAGAAATCTACAATCAATCAAGCTTAAAAGTCGTTTTGGTTTGCTGGAGCCTTTAGGAACCCTGATTAAACCACAGACCAGAGAAACCCGAAGGAGTTTCGCTCTGAACAGTGGACCTCTGTAGCGTGTTTACGTCAGAGCCTTGTTTATCCTGAGGTCTCGGTCTTGGCTTCACCATTGTTTCCTCTCTCCCGTCGTAAGTGCAATCCGACAGAAAACCGGAAAACCTAAAAAAAAGTAATAATGCCACTTCTGAGCCCTGTCTTCATTTTATGGGGAATGATACCCGGACCAGGACGACTTGAATCCTGTTGATCAACCTCGTAATGACGTGCCAATTCATCTCTAACATGCCAAAATAGTCTGGTTGCCAAATTTTCCTCTAACAGGTGCATTGGCATGTGCGAATGCCAACCCCATGAGCTGGTACCCCGCCATGTGACTTCTCAGGCGAAAATTAAGTCAGTGAAATTTGGTTATCGCTGCTAGGATTAGCATGACATAGCGTTTCAGTTTTTTTCTCCTTTTTTTGGGTTGTTTTTGGTTCTCTCTCTCTATATATACAGTATATATATATATTTATTTTTTCCCAAATTAAAGGGACTTGTGCAAAATTTAATTTATGGTATATTCGCGTTTTGTCTGATAACTTTCAAAGGATAGTATTTAGTCCAATCACAATATTTAAAGTATTGCTATAAAACATTATTTATTCTATTAAAGTGTGATTTTCTTTTTTTCCATCTTGATCCTCTTTCTATATTTTAGAGCTTCTGCTGGAGTGTTAAAGACCCTTTTAGGGCATAAAAAATGCAAGAGGACAGTATGGAAGAAATATGTCACACATGTGTACTAAGTGCCACATGAAACTATTATTATGTTACAAAGGAAAATATCAGTTTAATATTTTTGATTCGGTGATCTGATTGAAATAACATTATATCATTATTTCATAATAAACTTCATTATGGAGAAAACAGAGTTGAAATTAGTATGTTTTCTCTGGTCTCATTTTATTATTCATTTTATCTTCTGTTTGCTAAACACAGAGATGCTGGTTTCATTTTGAATATTTTTAGAGGGTAATTCAAATGAACTACAACATAAATGGGAAAAGAAGGTTTCAAATCTATAACAGATATACACTACCATGACCAAAATATTTAATAATAAAATGTTTTAATATTGACACTGAAGACTTTTATACTGAAAGCTGAAAAATCAGCTTTGACATCACAAGAATACATTACATTTTAAAATAAATCCAAATACACTGCCAGTCAAAAGTTTTTTAATGTTTTTTAAAGAAGTCTCCTCTGCTCACCAAGACTGCATTTATTTGATCCTAGTTTGAAATATTTATGCTATTTAAAATAGGGGTTTTCTATTTGAATATATTTTAAAATGCTATTTATTCCTGTGATTTCAAAGATTATTTTTTAGCATCATTACTCCAGTCACATGATCCTTCAGAAATCATTCTAATATTCTGATTTGGTATTCAAAAAACATTTATTATGTTGAAAACAGCTGAGTACATTTTTTTTTTGTTCAGGTTTCTTTAATGAATAGAGTTCAGAAGACCAGCATTTATGTGAAATAGAAATCTTTTGTAACATTAGAAATGTATTTTGATCAATTTAAAGCATCCTTGCTTAAATAAAAGTATTAATTTCTATTTAAAAAGTTATACTGACTCCAAGCTTTTGAATGGTATAGTGTATAATGTTACAAAAACTTTTTCAGATAAATGCTGGTCTTTGGATCTTTATATTTTTCAGAATCCTAAAAAAAAAGTAATAATCATTACTAAAGTAATGATGCTGAAACTTTAGTTCGATCACAGGAATAAATTACATTTTAAAATATATTCAAATAGAAAACAGCTATTTTAACTTATAATAATATTTAAAAAAAAAAAACTGTTTTTGCTGTACTTTGGATCAAATGAATGCAGGTTTGGTGAGCAAAAGAGACTTCTTTAAAAAACAAAAAATCTTACTGTTCAAAAACTTTTGATTGGTAGTTGATTATATTTTAAATTAAATTATTTTACAATATTACTGTTACTGTCAAAACATTGTGTAGGTAAAACATTGTATATGTATATTTAAAATTTAAACAGAACTGATTAAAGATGAGTCTGTTTTTTTTTTCTTTTCAGTTTATTGAGCTGAATTGTTTTAAGGTGATTTTATTGTTCAATATGCATCACAATTTACCTGCTGACGGATAAACATCCATTGATTCACACAGGTTAGTAAGGTCTCTAAATTTCAGCAAAACACACAGACACATTCTCTCTCTGTCTCTCAATCACTCGCTCTTTCTCTCTCTCTCACTCATGTATTACATTTCTTCATGAGACAAAGCATACACTGAAGAATACCAGGATTGGCAGGAAACTGTTGATGTCACAGTGATAGTTTCCCATGAGATTTTTTTTGTGCTCTTGTCAGTACAGCAGAACCTGACCACCATAAAAGAACAGTGTCATAAGCACAGCATGACATGGCACTAAAATTCTACAACCCAAGACAGAAATACATTCTTAATGCCTCATAATCGTGATTCGGCCAAGGTCGATGGGGAAAATACATTCCGATAAATGTTGACAGACCTTCATAACCCTGTCAGGGCAAAAAATTGACAGTAGTTTTAACATATTGAACATTCAATATTCAATTTCCCTTCAACAAAACCTTCAGTTCCTTCATTGTTTTGTTCCAGCATCCAATCACAGTGTGTGGTTCCAGTGGTTTACAGTGGTCTGACTCTCTTGAACCATATTGTATAGCAAGTCCATTTTGAAGCACGGTCTCCAAACAAGCGCAAGAAAAACATTCATTGGTGTAACTGTTTTCTGTGACACTCTTTAGTGATTGTACACATCATAAATATGTAACATATTCATAATATCAACTTTGTGACATTTTTGAAAACATTTTTTCAGCATTCACAAACAGGCAATGTGGCATCTGAGTTTCAAACATAAAACAGTGTGCTGTTATATTCAGGGAATTATTTCAAAATAACATCCCAGGGAGTGCAACAAAAAAGTAACTCCATGTTAAGGTTCATTTTATAAATAATTTCTGTTATAAAAAGTTGTTAATTTGTGCTCTGGTTAACAAATTCCTATTCTGTACATGTTCAAGCTTTGGTGACGAATGTTTTTCAATGAGATTCATGCTGTTAGCATAGCTTGGATTTTTATTACACATTCAGGTTTAGAACTAATTTTAATAGAGCTATTCAGTCATAATGTCAATTTGTAAATTAAGTAGTTAAAGAGATAGTTCATCCAAAAATGCAAATTGGAGGTTTTTCTGCTTGGCATCCAAGATGTAGGTGACTTTGTTTCTTCAGTAGAACACAAACAAAGATTTTTAACTCAAACTGTTGCAGTCTGTCAGCCATATAATAGCAGTCAATGGCTACCAAAACTTTGAGAGTAAAAATAACATACACAAACAAAACCATATTAAACCCTGCGACTCGTGACGATACACAGATGTCCTAAGACACGAAACGATCGGTTTGTGCGAGAAACGGATGCACTCAGGACAGTGGACGTTGTGTAAGTAACTCAAGTTACGTAATAATACTACTTTTTTCAAGTAACTACTAAAGTAACGCATTACTTTTTAATTTACAAGAAAATATCTCACTTTTTTAAAAAAGTAACGCCGGTTACTTTTTATTTCCTTTATGTATTAATCTCATTTTATTAACCAGGGACTTTGCTGCTGACCTTTGTTGATCCAATTCAACCATACTAATAAGCAAAATTTACTTTAACATTTGTGCTTCATTTTTCTCATTGCTGAAGAGTGTTGAACTTCCTTTTCCTACAGTTCTACTGTACAGACGTGAATTTAACGCATTACTTTCCATAAAATTACATTAGTAACGCATTACTTTCCATAAAAAGTAACTAACATAATTAGTTACTTTTTTAGGGAGTACCGCAATATTGTAATGCATTACTTTTAAAAGTAATTTTCCCCAACGCTGGTAAAAAATGATATAAATTCTGTTCCGTTTCTCGCACAAACTGATCATTTCGTGTCTTAGGACATCAATGTATCATCACAAGTCGCAGGGTTAAATGTGGTTTTGTTTGTGTATGTTTTTTTTACTCAAAGATTTGGTAGCTTTGACTGCTGTATATAAATGACAGACTGCAACGGTTAGAGTTAAAAATCTTTGTTTGTGTTCTACTGAAGAAGCAAAGTCACCTACATCTTGGATGCCCTAGGGGTAAGCAGATAAACATCAAATTTTCATTTTTGGGTAAACCCTTCACGTTATTTGAAGAGAATTGCATGTTTTTTTTTTTTTAACAAATTCATCAATTTAAATATGTTTTTCAAAGTAACTGCGGTTTTGAAAAACACTACAGTTCAAAAGTTTGGGGTCAGTAAGATTTTTGTTTTAAAGAACTTAATACTTTTATTCAGCAAAGATATATTAAATTGCTCAAAAGTAATGACATTTCTACCAATTCTACCAAAGATTCCATTTAAAATGAACACTGTTTCATTTAAATCTTTTATTCATCAAATAATCTTGAAAATCCTCATTTCTAAAGTATAAAAATATAAAATATATTAGTGCTGGGAAATGATTAATTGCTTTCAAAACAAATGATATATGTTGAGTACATATATGTGTGTACTGTGTATATTTAATATATATATATATATATATATATATATATATATATAAACACACACATGCATGTACTGTATACGTTTAAGAAAAATATGGTACATTTATATATTAAATATATTTATATATAATATAAATTATATGAACTTAAATATATACATGTAAATACATACAAATGTTGTTAAAATATATAACGTACGTGTGTCTTTATCTATACATAATATATACAAAGTACACACACAAAAACTTTTATTTTGGATACGATTAATCACGATTAATTGTTGCCCAGCACTAAAATATATTCAAATAGAAAATATTTACGTTATATTGTAATGATATTTTACAACATTTGTATTTTTCTGCTCTGTATTTTTGATCAAATGTCACCAACCGCAAACTTTTGAAAAGTAGTTTATGTAGCTAACAAGTTAGCACAAGTTGGGACTAGAACCTTCATCATACACATTGAACTCACATCCTTCTGCTAGATTTTGTACTTATTTAGTATTTACTTATTATTATCATTCACATTAGAGGTGTGACTTTTTATAATTTTACTCATATTTTACTTTACTCATAAAGCCAAAAACATCATTCTAAACAAATTTATCTGAAATGCTAATTCTCTTCCTGGTGTAACTATGAAACTGTATTCTTGAATCACTGTATTGGAAGTCTTTTATTCTGGAATAATTTCCTGAATAATCTGCCATTTTATTTCTGAAGGTTTCCTATCCAGCTCTATACTGGCTCATTTCACAGCATTGTAAAAAAGCAACATGTACCTGAAATTGTAGGAGATGAAAACAAGTCAAGTTTTGAACCATGTAATAATTTAAATTAATAATTTTTTTTCTCCCAGAAGTCTTTAGGCTTTTGACTGACGGACATCCTTCCACTCCATCTTGGTGCTTTGTAAAGCCTGTGTCTTCTTCTCATCTACCTGCACGTAATCCACCCTGTACTCGTCTGCCAGCAGCGGTTTCTGAAACCATCAATAATACAAATCCAATCAAAACCAACTCATTAACATGGCTGAAATGTATCAATCCGGCATGCAGATTTATGCCATGTCATGTTTAGAGCTGAGGGGTTGCAGAGCAACAGTAACTGGGACAGGAAATGCTGAGTCATAGTTATCACAGCCTGAAGATACATTTTAGAAAGACCACAGAAAAGATTACTACAAAAGATAGAAGTACCCACTAAAAACCCACAGACACCCAGCAAATGTTTCCGTTATGAATACTCATTAAATGATTCCATTATGAACGCTCATTAATATGTGTTTTTTTTCGAGTATTTCTTCAGATACGTGTAAGAAATATGGTTGTTAAACAGTTCACTGACCTTCTGGACAGGTGAAGGGGAGGCAGAATTGAAGTCAAGTGACAAGTAATCCAGCTGAGACCGGCTCATCCACGGGGTAGAATCACAAGCTGGAAACAACATCTGCCGAGAGTCCTGCACAAAGGAAAACATATACAAATACACCACATTACATATAATACTGACACAGATTTTATGTTTTATTAGAACAGTAATATTATCATTTCTATACATAAATTTATACATAAATACCTACGTTAGAAGTGTTGTCTTTTGTTCAAGGTTGCATGTATTTAATAAACAGTATTGTGAATATTAGTATTATTTAAAATAACTGTTTTCTATTTCAATATATTCAAAAATGTAATTCATTTCTGTGATGGCGAAGATACATTTTTAACTGCCAATCATTAAAATGATGATTTGGTGCTCAAATAAAAAGTACAAAATAACAGCATTTATTTAAAATATAAATATTTTGTAAAACTATAAAATGTCTTGAGTGACACTTTTGATCAATTTAATACATCCTTCCTGAATAAAAGTATTTTTTTTTTAAAGTGAACAGTTTTTGAATGATAGTTATTATATTTTATACTGAATTTATGCTTGCACTACCAGTCAAAAGTTTCTGAACAGTAAGTTTTGGAATGTTTTTTTAAAGAAGTCTCTTCTGCTCACCAAGCTTTGATTTGATCCAAAGTACAGCAAAAATAGTAAAGTTTTGAAATATGTTTACTATTTAAAATAGCTGTTTTAATATATTTTAAAATGTAATTTATTTCTGTGATGGCGAAGATACATTTTTAACTGCCAATCATTAAAATGATGATTTGGTGCTCACATAAAAAGTACAAAATAACAGCATTTATTTCAAATATAAATATTTTGTAAAACTATAAAATGTCTTGAGTGACAATTTTGATCAATTTAATACATCCTTCCTGAATAAAAGTTTTTTTTTTTTTTTTTTTAAAGTGAACAGTTTTTGAATGATAGTTATTATATTTTATACTGAATTTATGCTTACACTACCAGTCAAAAGTTTTTGAACAGTAAGGTTTTGAATGTTTTTTTTAAAGAAGTCTCTTCTGCTCACCAAGCTTTGATTTGATCCAAAGTACAGCAAAAATAGTAAAGTTTTGAAATATGTTTACTATTTAAAATAGCTGTTTTAATATATTTTAAAATGTAATTTATTTCTGTGATGGCGAAGATACATTTTTAACTGCCAATCATTAAAATGATGATTTGGTGCTCACATAAAAAGTACAAAATAACAGCATTTATTTCAAATATAAATATTTTGTAAAACTATAAAATGTCTTGAGTGACAATTTTGATCAATTTAATACATCCTTCCTGAATAAAAGTTTTTTTTTTTTTTTTTTAAAGTGAACAGTTTTTGAATGATAGTTATTATATTTTATACTGAATTTAAGCTTACACTACCAGTCAAAAGTTTTTGAACAGTAAGGTTTTGAATGTTTTTTTTAAAGAAGTCTCTTCTGCTCACCAAGCTTTGATTTGATCCAAAGTACAGCAAAAATAGTAAAGTTTTGAAATATGTTTACTATTTAAAATAGCTGTTTTAATATATTTTAAAATGTAATTTATTTCTGTGATGGCGAAGATACATTTTTAACTGCCAATCATTAAAATGATGATTTGGTGCTCACATAAAAAGTACAAAATAACAGCATTTATTTCAAATATAAATATTTTGTAAAACTATAAAATGTCTTGAGTGACAATTTTGATCAATTTAATACATCCTTCCTGAATAAAAGTTTTTTTTTTTTTTTTTTAAAGTGAACAGTTTTTGAATGATCGTTATTATATTTTATACTGAATTTAAGCTTACACTACCAGTCAAAAGTTTTTGAACAGTAAGGTTTTGAATGTTTTTTTTAAAGAAGTCTCTTCTGCTCACCAAGCTTTGATTTGATCCAAAGTACAGCAAAAATAGTAAAGTTTTGAAATATGTTTACTATTTAAAATAGCTGTTTTAATATATTTTAAAATGTAATTTATTTCTGTGATGGCGAAGATACATTTTTAACTGCCAATCATTAAAATGATGATTTGGTGCTCACATAAAAAGTACAAAATAACAGCATTTATTTCAAATATAAATATTTTGTAAAACTATAAAATGTCTTGAGTGACAATTTTGATCAATTTAATACATCCTTCCTGAATAAAAGTTTTTTTTTTTTTTTTTTTTAAAGTGAACAGTTTTTGAATGATAGTTATTATATTTTATACTGAATTTATGCTTACGCTACCAGTCAAAAGTTTTTGAACAGTAAGGTTTTGAATGTTTTTTTTAAAGAAGTCTCTTCTGCTCACCAAGCTTTGATTTGATGCAAAGTACAGCAAAAGTAGTAACGTTTTGAAATGTGTTTACTATTTAAAATAGCTGTTTTAATATATTTAAAAATGAAATTTATTCCTGTGATTTCAAAGCTGAATTTTTAGCATCATTACTTCAGTCACATGACCCTTCAAGAAATCATTATAACATTCTGATTTGCTGCTCAAAAAACATTTATTATAATAGTTATTATGTTGAAAACAGCTGAGGTTTCTTTGATGAACAGAAAGTTCAGTAGAACAGCATTTGTCTGAAACAGAAATCTTTTGAAACATTATAAATGTCTTTATCATCATTTTTGATCAATTTTGATAAAGCATACTGTTTTACATATTGATAATATAATAATAATAAATGTTTCTTAAACAAATCAGCATATTAGAATGATTTCTGAAGGATTATGTGACACTGAAGACTGGAGTAATGATGCTGAAATTTTAGCTTTGATCACCTGAATAAATTACATTTTAAAATATATTCACATTTTTTTTAAATAGTAGAAATACTCCACAATTTTACTGTTTTTGCAGAAGAGACTCCTTAAAAAACATTAAACATTATTATCTTATTATCATCAATAATGAGAGAGGATGGGTTAAACAGGAAGTCACGTTACCATCGGCGTGATGCTCCCTTCCTGTTCAGAGCCGTTTAAGCCCCATCCTCGCCGCCTGTCCAAAGGAACACACTGAAGTGATGTGCTAGAGACAAAACAAACCGACAAAACACATCAACTACAGCTATACGAATACAAAACAATATCTTACAATCAACAAATAACGCAAACATCAGTGTGGTTTTCATAAACATTACAAACATGACAAGACAATTGTGCAGTGGGGGTCGCAGAGGCAGGATATATAGATCAGGTGACATGAGGAAGAGCAGTGTCAAGACAAACACAATATCTTTGTTGAAGACGTAGGACAGAAACAGAAGTGATTGAGAAGATGATTCGTTTTGGGTGATTTTGATCAGCAAGTAAGAGTTTGTCATAATTCTCACCTGGGTTCTGTCATGGTGCGTGTGAGGGGAACGTGAAAAGGACATTCAGAAATTGTGGAGAGACCCCGTAGGTCTAAAGGTGGTGGTCGAGCTGTGAAAGCAAACACAATGCAGAATACTCAAACACTCCTTATCTTTTTCTCTCATGCACACAACCACACGCAAACACTTTCACTTTTAATGAGGCATTTCCTTTGTGCAAAGGTGCATGACCTGTAGGAACTCTGCGCCTCCACTCAAGACACAACACAGTCTGAGGTTCCTGTTCTATGTCTCTGACAGTATCATGCACTTCCTCTCTTGTGCTTTTGTCTTGGCTAATTCTCAGTTTAAAAAGAATGTAAATTTAAATGTCACAAAGAATCTCTTAAAGAAGTATGCGCCTATTCAGAATGAAATATGAATGCTTGAGAAGTGACGTACTGTAATCTGGTGACTGTCTAAAATTTATATCATATGAGACAGTTATATCACATGAGCAAAAGTGCTGTTTTCTGCTCAATTCCAAATGTCATTTTATACAGCAGTTCAGTAAACAAGAGGTTAGCACTGTGCTATTTTAAAATAAAATACTGTCAGTATTCTCTGTTTCTGCTCGAAAACCATTCCAAACGAAGTACAGCAGAACAGACCTTTCTGAGCACAAAGATAGCGGTATTTAGTTTCTGAAGTAAACCAACTTCATAAACGAATCGAATGAGCCAACTATTCAGTAACAATCACTCGATTTGTCTCTGAATTAATCAGTAGTGTGAATGAATCTGTTAAATGAACGACTACACACTAATACAGTGACATCCCTGCTGGTTTTCGCTGATCATAGCTGGTCAGCAGGCTGGTTTTAGAGGGGTTTTGCTAAAACCAGCCTGGACAGGAGGCAAGCTAAAACCAGCTACTTCCTGGGCCTAGGCTGGTTTTAGCTGTTTAGCCAACAACTGCCATTTTGACAAACTTACAAAGTTAATAGGTGGTAAAGATATAAGCAGTATTAAGCTATTCACCTAATATTTCATCTACCTGACTGAAAATGATAAGAACAAACACAAATCTTGTCAAGATTCTTGCCCTGGAAATCCTGGTACAGTTTGTCCAAACACAAACATTTGCCTTTTGTTCCTCAGTTTTTTGCCCTTTTCTTCTTGATTTGTTATAACTTTTGGCAGTCTATAGTACTCCAAATGCTTTTTATGGTCTGACTGATTAGTACAGCCCAAAACATTACAATAACTGACCATTTACTGCAGCAAAAATCTGCTACATTTGCAAGTTTTGTTCAGTTCAATGGCACTGTTAACATTCTGTGGCGCCAATATGGCCGGTTGATGACGCATCATGAAAACACTCTATAGTTTGCACTACAAACCAGTGTGTTCATTATTAAGATAATAAAATAAAATAGTAAGACACACCAATTTGCAATATCAAGCAGCAAAACAAGCTGTTACAGCTAAAAATAGCTGGACGTAGAATTAGCCAGACTCTTTTTTTTTTTTCAGAAATTTTACAAATACCTTAGGAGTGTGCCATATCATACCGTCCACGATAATATCGGTATAAATTTTTACATGATAAGAAAGTGCCATTTCGCGATATCAATGATATAGCTACGCAATGACGTATGGCTCATTTAGTTGCCTAGCGCGCACAACAACACCATAAACGTGCCCAACCCGAAGCGGCGTCGCGCAGAGCGGTTCCAGAGCATATTTCGATGCGACACACTGATAGGTACGTGTCTACCCCCCCCCCCCCTCACTTTTCAAAATCTCGTTTGTGGACAGTTCTATAATTTCATGGTATATCCGTTTTATGTTCGCACAAAGAATTAGGAAATGCAACAGCACTGATATTCTACCTCATTCAATGGTTATCCCAAAAAGATGCAACTGTTACTTAGCATTTTTAAAAGCAGTGAGTGTTTAGTCTGTCATCAATGACAGTAGCTCATTGGAAAGGGATGGAAAATGCCCTTCATTTTGTTTGCACTAATGAATGCTGCTGCCTGCCAGCTGGAATCACCAATAAAACGCTGCTCCATATTTTTTTTCTATATCGTCACAAATAACATTATGGCAAATATTCTTGAAATATCGTGATATAATTTTGAGGCTATATTGCCCACCCCTATAGCCCACTCTTATGGGAAAATTAGGTGGATAGTTTTAAAAAAATACTTTGATATTTAATTTTTTTAAACACATTAATGCCCATTTAAAAACTGCAATTATTTATACAATTAAAATTCATGTCACCTCTACTAAATTCGCAGATGCACCTTCTAAAAACAACGCTATGGCCTCATAAGTTTATCTGTGATAAATTATAATTAGAATCAAAATAATTCTTTCTAGCTACTTTTTGTCTATTCAATATGGTTATGCCAGTAGTTCATGACAAATGAATTTTAGAATCGAGTCAACAGAGTAATTCAACGAATCAACAAATTCATTTAAACACACTGATTCATTCAGCAACAAGTGTGTTCCCTCAAGAAGCTAATTGTTAAAAAACAACTACTGATTCAAAAACGGCACTACTGTATAATGCTTGAAGGCTCTCAACGACTGAAGGTGAGATCATACAGTTGTTAGTCGATTTTTTAGTCGATGTTAGTCGAGGTGAAATCCAGATAATACAACCCAAGCGATGGGGATTTTGTGTCCGCTGCATGTACTAACATTAAAAATCATATTAAATGATTAGATTTTCTTTTTAATTACACAGTCCCTGTCAAACCATCTTAGAATCCGATATTTAATATTTGCTATCATCTCGAGACAAGACTGCCAATAAGCATTAGTACAACTTGAATTCAGAGCTTAAATAAGAACTGGTTTCTATGTGACACATAGATCATGATCATGAGCTCTGCTGCATCTCATCTTCCTCATATTCATTTTCAACATGCGTCACTCTTTTGTACCTCTCCTCGCATAAGATCATCTTTTCCATTTCTGTTTTTGTTTTATGACGTAGCTTACTAAAATCTCCTGTGATAATCCAGTTACTAAAATTGCTTCATGACAGCATTTGTTACTAGCCTAGCACACAAATATCACATTGCTCTCTTGTGCAAAAACTGCTATTTATAATTTTAAAAAAAATGAAATAGCATGGTTCCTAAAAAACTATGGCATCACATCCTGTCTTTGTGCTAGACATTAGTCATTGGCACAATATATTCAACATGTGGTAGAACGAATGGAAATAAGACGTATCTTAAACAGCCAAATGTGAATTCGATTGTTTACATGTTCTAGGACATGTAAATCTCATTTCCTATTCAAATATTTATATCTAAAGGCAGCTTTGTAGTACCACATGCTTTGATTGTTATTGCATTTTAACCCAGAAACATTTACCCCGTCTTCTTGGTTTAAGGTTGCGGTCGACTGGAGGCGGCTCAAGGTCAGGAGTCGGAGGCGAAGGCAGCTCTGTTTTGCCATTGGTGAGTAGGGAGACGGGCAGGGTGGAGGGGCTCATGGGTATGTAGCCGTCTGAAGTCACATCAGAGCAGCTGATCGGTGGGGAGGCCATGGGCACATATGAGTCCTCTGAGTGGTTTTCAGTAACTGTGGTATTCAGAAATATTGGCTAGAAATAGAGATACAGAGAGAAACACACTATGGCACATCTGGTTTCTGGCAGCCAATATTCAAATTGATGCGTATTTATGGTGTCTGTTTAACTTTCTCCAGGCTCATTTGACTATTTTATATTTGAATATTTCTTTACCAGGTTGAGGCTTAGTCGTTTGTTCCAGTTTCTTCCAGCATTTTCAAACTCTCCTGAAAACATGAAAATACAATATTAAAATATTATGGAAATGTTTTAACGAGAAAAAAGGAGGGATATTTGCTGAATGAAATACAATACTTGTTTTTTTTTAATTAATTTTGGGGTGCTGATTCCAAAAATAGTACCTGTTTTGCATGTCACACTTTCTCACAAAATGTGACTCTGGACCACAAAACTAGTCTTAAGTAGCACGGATATATTTGTAGTATTAGCCAAAAATACACTGTATGGGTTAAACTGACTGATTTTACTTTTATGCCAAAAATCATTAAGATCATAAAAAATCATTAAGTAAATATTATGTTTCATGACAATACTTTGTAAATTTTGCTACTGTAAATATATATATAAAAATCTTTGAGTAGTAATATGCATTGCTAAAAACTTCTTTTGGACAACTATAAAGGCGATTTTCTTGATATTTTGATTTTTTTGCACCCTCAGATTCCAAATTTTCAAATAGCTGTATATTGGCCAAAAATTGTTGTTGTCCTCTCCTACCAAACCATACATCAATGGAAAGCTTATTTATTCAGCTCAATTTCCAAAAATGGACCCTTATGACTGGTTTTGATGGTTTTCATAGCATTTTTGCTTTGGTCTACCATTTTATAAGGTCAAGAAGTCTCATATTATCCCCTAATGACCTGCAAAACTACCACAAAGGCATTATTCATATCTTTCTCTGAACCAGGTTACAACTATTCGTTAAATTCTCAGCTAGTTTATTTACATTTATGGCATTATTTTATGCCTAATACTGATTTCAAGGTAAGAATTATGGCCATTGACAGAAGAAAATGCAATTTTCTGCTATATCTGTGGGACTTTTACTGCATCAAACAGCAAAACAAATGACAGATTTTGTGAAAAAAAGTTCATTTATAACTTGTGTTTATGCAAAGTTCAACATTATGACATTAAATGGTGTATTTGAACATTTTCCCACTCCTTTGAATACTTCTTTTTGTAAAGACAGAAACCACACAAAAAAAAACCCCTGAAACTTTTGACATTTGAAGTGCATTTGTGAGAAAAAACCTGATGTAATAGAGAGTTTTTATGGATCTTCTTGAAATCAGCATCATCAAATTAAGTAATGGGCCTTTTTTTTTTGCAAATCTGCAGATTTTTTCCCCCATAATGCAATATTTTGTATGTGTATTTGTATGCATTTTCACCTCTCCTAAAGTGGTCTATTCCTGAAAGTGACGTTCTGCGAGGGAGGAGAGCAGGTTGCGTCTGATTACGACTGTTATCGTCATTCCCGTGGTGATCGGACAGGTGTGTAGGTTTGGGTGGGAGGGGAGGAGGCGTCTGTGGGTCTGATGTTCCGTAGAAAGGCCGGTCGAATCTGAAAATGTCTGGTGGACGCCGTAGAGAGATGGGAGATGAGAGGCAGGATGAAAGGGAGGAGGAGACAGAGAGCGGGCCACAGGGGGCGCTGAACGGGGGCTCGGACACCAAAAGGAAGGGAGAGGGTGAGGAGTCAATGCGTGGGGTGGGGCTAAACACATCCTCTGTGTACTCAGATGAGCTTTGCTCAAAGGAGCGTTCAGAGTTCGAGATGCTGTCACACCTAGGGAAGGACAAACAGAGATAAGCATATACACACAAAAACAGTACTGACTAAATAAACAAAATAACATTATTAAAAAAAAAAACCTGTGTAAACTCTTTAATGGAAAAAGCATATGGAAAATGTGTGGTGTGTAGGTGTTGTGTCATTATGAAACTTTTTTTGTAATACAGGCTTCCTCTGCCAAATAGGCGCTGAATGATTTTGAAATCACAAATTTGCATAACAAATTTAAAATTAGCTTTCTTATGAAAGACCATAGGAAGACAAAAATCTAAATTAACAAGTGAAATGTCACATTAAAAATAAAAATAAATAAACATTTGCTTAATAGCCAACATGAAATAAAAAATGTACACTACTAGTCAAAAGTTTTTGAACAGTAAGATATTTTTTTTTATCCAAAGTACAGCAAAAACAATACAATTTAGAAACAGTTTTACTATTTAAAATAACTATTTGTTTTCTAAATTTTCAGCATCAATACTTCAGTCTTTAGTGTCACATGATCCTTCAGAAGTCATTCTAATATGCTGATTTGCTAATTTTTTAATTAGTTTTTTAATCATTATTATCATGAAGATTTAAAAACGATTGTTTTCCTTTTTTTCAGGATTCTGATCCAAAGGTCAGCATTTATCTGAAATAAAAAGCTTTTGTAACATTATACACTATAACATTCAAAAGCTTGGAATGATAGACCTTAATGCTTTTATTTAGCAAGGATGCTTTAAATTGATCAAAAGTGATGATAAAGACATTTATAATGTTACAAAAGATTTCTATTTCAAATGTTTTTCTGAACTTTCTATTCATCAAAGAAACCTGAAAACATTCTACTCAGCTGGATTCAACATACTACTACTACTACTACTACTACTACTAATAACGTTTTTTGAGTAGCAAATCAGAATATTAAAATTATTTCTGAAGGATCATGTGACTGGAGTAATGATGCTAAAAATTCAGCTTTGAAATCATAGGAATAAATTACATTTTAAAATATATTCAAATAGAAAACAGTTATTTTAAATATCTATATCTATCTATCTATATATTTATATACAAATATTCAAAATGTTACTAATTTTGCTGTACTTTGGATCAAATAAATGAAGAAGAGACTTCAGAAGAGATTTAAAATCTTACTGATAAAAGAAAATACATGATGTATTTATAATTTAGAAACACAATAAATTCCAGTTCTGGTTAATGGTAGCTAAATCTAACTTTGAAAACAAATTTCCAGGAAAATCTACACTACTGTTTAAAATGTTTGGGTCAGTAAGAATACACAGGTACAGCTTAAAAATTTGAATATTGTGAAAAAGTTCTTTTTTTTTTTTAAATTGTAAATTATTTCAAAAACGGAATCTTTCATATATTCTAGATTCATCACATGTAAAGTAAAATATTTAGAAAGTTTTTATGGTTTCATTTTGATGATTACAGCTTAAAGCTCATGAAAGTCAAAAATCCAGTATCTCAAAATATTAGAATATTTCCTAAGATCAATCAAAAAACGGACTGTTTCTCATCTTTCTCTTGAAAATATCCTCAATGGGGTTCAGGTCAGGCATATTGTCTGGCCAGTAAAGCACAGTAATATCATGGTCAGCAAACCACTTGCAAGTGGTTGTTGCACTGTGGACAGGTGCTAAAGTCCTGCTGGAAAAGGAAATCAGCATCTCCATAAAGCTTGTCAGCAGATGGAAGCATAAAGTGCTCCAAAATCTCCTGGTAGATGGCTGCATTGACTTTGCACTTGATAAAACACTATGGACCAACACCAGCAGACGTCATGGCAGCCCAAATCATTACTGACTTCAGAAACTTCACACTGAACTTCAATCAGCTTGGATTCTGTGCCTCTCCAGTCTTCCTTCAGACTCTGGGACCATGATTTCAACATGAAATGGAAAATTGACTTATCAGAAAAGAGGACTTTGGACCACTGAGCAACAATCCAGTTATTTTTCTCCTTAGTCCAGGTAAGATTCTTCTGACGTTGTTTCTGTTTCAGAAGTGGCTTGGCCTTTTCCTGAAGACGTCTGAGTGTGGTGAGTCTTGATGCGCTGACTCCGGCTTCATTCTACTCCTTGTGAAGCTCTCCCAAGTGTTTGAATCGGCTTTACTTGACAGTATTATCTTCATCTCTGTCCAATTTCTTCCTTCCAGTCAACTTTGCATTTAATATGCTTTGATAAATCACTTTGTAAACAGCCACCCCATTCAGTAATGACCTTCTGTGACTTACTCTCTTTGTGGAGGGTGTCAATGATTGTCTCCTGGACCACTGCCAAGTCAGCAGTCTTCCCCATTAGTGCGATTTCAAAGAACAAGAGATACCCGGAATTTATACTGTAGGGATGGTCATTTAATAAAACTCAAATGTAAATATTCTAATATTTTGAGATACTGGATTTTTGACTTTTATGAGCTGTATGCTCTAAACATCATCAAAAAAAACTTTTGAAATGTTTACTAATGAATCTGGAATATATGAAAGTTTCATTTTTTTAAATGTTAAAAAAATTTAATAATAAAAAAATTACAATAAAAAAAATTATAACAATTTTTTCACAATATTCTAATTTTTTGAGCTGCACCTGTATATATATCAAAGAATGATTAAAAAAATGTCAAATGACTGCTAAAAAAACTCAGCTTTGACAACAGAAAACAGTTCTTTGACAATTGTATTATTCCACAATATTACTGCTTTTACTGTATTTGATTAAATGAATGCAGCTTTTTTAAGCATGAGCGCTTTCAAAAACACTGAAAAATGTTACCAACCCCAAACTTTTGAACTGTGATAAACCTGCATAGTTGTTTCATTAATCAACTATAACCCTCCATAATGATGCCTTAGTATTCAACACAAAACTGCATTACAAAAATCATGCGTTTTTATAAAACCATTAAGTCTCTACTTTGCATGCAAGTACCTGAAGATTTTATTTGAATCTAATCACAGTGTGTTCTGCTGCAGTGACCAAGATCAAAAGATTTCACTGAAGCGGAAAGCGTGAGAGATTTTCTATTTTCATTTATTCTCTCAGTCACCTTTATTAAATCAGATTAAAGGAAAAGCCGATAGTCAGGCGCTACATGGAATGAATCTCATTTCCGTATTAAGATTAACATAATTATTATTTCTGCAACGTGTGATCATAAGAAACGGGGTGGGCCTTGCCTGATGATGCTCTTTGTGCCGGTTTCACACTGAGAGAGGAAGAGGTAGTCAAGTGGAGGGCTGATCTCTGATTCGCTGGGCCTGTCTAGGACATCGTGGTTTTCGACGGTAACTGTGTCCTGATTGGCCACTAGAGAAACATGAGGAGAGAGTGCTGGAGAGGGCTGCTGGGAAGAGGGAGTACGATTAAGACTGTCCATCGATTCTGTCAAAAAGAAAAAGAGAGAGAGAAAGAGAGATTTGCTTTATACATTATCAATATGTTTCATTTTACATGTCAAAAATAAGGGCAGTAACCACACATATTAAATTTCTTAAGTACCTTTGCTTTTATTCCAGAAGGTGGCAGACCAAATCACCCCCTTCCAGCCCCCCCCACACACACACACCCACACCCCCACACACACACACACACACACACGCACACGCACACGCATCTCTCTTTCTCTTCCTGTTAAGACTACAGTGCGTAAGTAGTGGGCAGACATTTCTAAACCACTTCGTCCCACAGATGAACACGTGAGGCTCACGCCTGTTACACACACTGAAAGCACATGATGAGTTTGGGGTGTAAACATTTCTCTTTTTAATAGTAAGCAAAATATTTTTAGAAGATGGAACTGAGTTGAAATAATGCAGACAAAGGTCACTGGAAAATTTTGTGGCGTTTCCATGGTCATATCTATGTTTGCTTGTGAGAAAGAGATTTGAGTGACACATCTCTCATTTTGGGAATTATTGTTGAGCAGGTTATTTAAATAGGCAATTTTAAATAATCCAGATTGTTTTAATTGCACATAAACAGAGGTGTCCAGTGGTGATTCAGAGTTTGGACGTCTGATATCACACTCAACCTGCTGGTACTTGAAAGGCTTTGTGAGTAATGCTGAGGTAATGTTGTGGGTAAACAGTCGTAGATAACTGGCTTTTGATCACTTTTCAGCTAGCATGCTAATCTGAGGGGGATTGTGTGGGCTCACGTAAACATTGCTTCTTTGGCAGAGCCTACTATTGGGTATCCAACAATTGAATAACTGACAATGACTCACAACCTTTCTGCCAGAAGAGAATTCTGAGAGGTTCCAGGCGTGGGGTTGTATTCATTTTTGTGATCCTATATTTACTGTAAACATCTATAGGATTTTACTCAAACGTATAAGCCCATAATGATTTTAAACAGTATCTGTGTAGTACCGCTTCTTTTATAAAGCTGCAGTGAGATGTTGCTAATTATTATGTAGAGCTGTTTTAACACCTGCAGTCCGAGGTTGGTATGGTAAAGGGATTCAGGAGAACAGAGCAGTAGTTAGCAGTTGTCATGGTGATGGGGTCAAAGGGGCAGTAGAGATACAATAAAAACATAGTTGTCATGGTGACGGGTTCAGAGAGAGAATACAAAAACAACGAGCAGTTGTCATGGTGATGGATCAGAAGGACAATAGAAATGGAGTAAGTAGTTGTCATGGTGATGGGTCAGGGTGAGAGTAGAGATATAGTGAGCAGTTGTCATGGTGACAGGTCTGTGAGAGTAGAGATATAGTGAGCAGTTGTCATGGTGACAGGTCAGCGAGAGTAGAGATACAGTGAGCGGTTGTCATGGTGACAGGTCAACTAAAGTAAAGATACAGTAAGAGGTTGTCATGGTGACAGGTCAGCGAGAGTAGAGATACAGTGAGCGGTTGTCATGCTGATGGGTCAGTGAGAGTAGAAATACAGTGAGCGGTTGTCATGGTGATGGGTCAGCGAGAATAGAGATACAGTGAGGGGTTATCATGCTGATGGGTCAGCAAGAGTACAGATACAGTAAGCGGTTGTCATGGAGACAGGTCAGAGAAAGTAGAAATACAGTGAGTGGTTGTTATGGTGATGGGTCAGTGAAAGTAAAAAGTAAAGATACACTGAGCGGTTGTCATAGTGACGGGTCAGTGAGAGTATAGATTCAGTAAGTGGTTGTCATGGTAATAGGTCAGTGAGAGTAGAGATACAGTGAGCAGTTGTCATGGTGACAGGATAGCAAGAGTAGAGATACAGTAAGCGGTTGTTGTGGCAATTGGTCAGCGAGAGTAGAGATACAGTAAGTGGTTGCCATAGTGATGGGTCAGCGAGAGTAGAAATACAGTGAGCGGTACAGAGTAGAGATACAGTGAGCAGTTGTCGTGGTAATGGGTCAGTGAGAGTAGAGATACAGTGAGCGGTTGTCATGGTGACAGGTCAGCAAGAGTAGAGATACAGTGAGCAGTTGTCATGGTAATGGCTCAGTGAGAATAGAGATACAGTGAGCGGTTGTCATGGTGATGGGTCAGTGAGAGGTTGATGGGTCAAAGGGACAGTGGAGATACAATTAGCAGTTGGAGTGAGAGACATATTGAGAAGTTGTTATGGTAAGAGTGAGAGTACATGTACAGTAAGTGGTTGTCATGGTGACAGGTCAGAGTGACAGAAGAGATATAACAGTATTGTTTAATCTGTGGCCCTGGCAGAAATCAACATCTGAGTTTACAAAAGTTTGCAGTAGCCTCTGTGTAACCGGACCCCACACAGTTTTTATCCGGCATGTGTTCTGAGCATCTTGACACATGGCCTGAAGCAGGATCTGAAACTGCGGCTCTCCAGGTGTGACTACAATCTCTGATGTGTTCTTCTCTCACGCTGCTGTCCGTCTGCCTCACTGTAGAAGAGTCTGTCTGTAAATAAAGAGCTGATATCCAGTTCACAGCTGGAGTCCTGCTGGGGTTTGTAATGAGGTTAGCGGCTAAACAGCGACCGAGACTCTGTGTCTCCAAAACTACACTTGCTATTTCAACATTACATCTGATAGTCACCTCTGGCCTCCATCTGAGACATAAACAACATGACAAAAGATGATGAATTAAGCCTTTTCATCTGTGCATGTGTGTGGAGAAAAGGGCACAGACGTGGCTGTTGTTCTGTATATACTAGCTTTATCTTTCACAATCGGCCTTTGCCAGTTTAGAGGCGTGTACAACCGTCCGCCGTGTTGTGTATTAAACAGTAACCATGTGCGTGTGTGCCCGAAACCCTCCCGACTGCTGTATCACTCGTATTTCTGTTATCTTTCCAAGTAATGTGTAACTTGTGGTTTCTCTCACTCTCTGTGTTTGGTATATCACATTAGCCACGCTAACTGCTAACATTTTCCCATGTGTCTTAACAAAAACACATTTTCTCGCTATAATAGCAGTCATATGTGCTGTGGACACAGATCGTGACACTGGCTGTTTGCTGTTGGTTGAATATATGGGATGCTACGTACTTGTGAGCTGCCTGACAGACGTGTGTGTGTCTGAACACTCCTCTGTGACGCAGCTGTTGCTCTGCAGACTATTCGAAAGAGAGGAAGAGAGATGGAGGAATGGAACAGAATATTAAAATAAGACCTCGCCTAGATTACAGCGTCGTTCTCTCACCGATTCTGTCTGCATCTCTCAGTCTCTGCATCTCTCTCTGGAGAAACGTCCCGTGGTTAATTATTTCCTAGGCTAGGTTTATTCATTTTAAAACTGCAGTTAGAGGGAATGTGAATCTTTAGGTTAACACAGGTATCTGATGTGGTGAAAGGGGTGATCGTAGGCTGTTTTTAGGGTTTTTCCTATTTTAGCTCACTTTCCTTTCTCATAAACCCATGCATACACAGTATGTATTTATTAACGACATGGTTGCTGAAGAGGAAGGTTAAATGATTTCAGTTTTAAGAATTTAGAGGTGCTTTTGTTTTTCTTTAGACTGTACCTTATTATATATATTTTATAATGTATAAATTATATTTTTTTCTGTACATTAAAGCCATACCTGATCCTGTCCCATTGCCTGTCACTTGTTGAAGTACAAATAATAAATATTTATTTATAAAATCCATATATAGAATACTGTTCAAATGTTTAGGATCAGTAAGATTAAAAATAGAAAGAAATTCATGCTTTTATTCAGCATGGATGCATTAAATTGATCAAAAGTGACAGAAAACACATTATTTTACCGAATGTGTTATTTCAAATAAATGCTATTTTTTTTACTTATATATATATATATTTTTTTTTTTAAAGGATCCTGAGAAAAACATATCATAGTTACCACAAAAACATTAAGCAGTATACTATAAACATATAAACATTGACAGTAATAAGAAATGTTTCTTAAACACCAAATCACCATATCACCGTATGACACTGAAGACTGGAATAAAACAAAATATACAAAACAAACATTTTTTTTAAATTGTAATAATAATTCACAATATTACTGTTTTTGTTATTTTGATCAAATAAATGCATCCTTGGTTAGCATAAATAATTTATGTAATTTAATAATAAGATAATAATTGACATTCTCACAAATGATTTCAAAGCAAGCCATTTTGCTATAGCGTAGTGTTTTGCATTGCATTGCACAGCCTTTCTCATAAACTCATGCACATACACAGTATGTATTAACAAAATGTTTACTGCAGAGAAAGGTTAAATAATTTGACTTTTATAAATTTTCATTTTGAGGTTTTTGTTTTTCATATATCAGTTTGTTAGTGCCACACCTGATCCAGTCCAATCACCTGTTACTTGCTAAGGTACAAATAATAATAATTTATTTATAAAATGCATATAGAATACTGTTCAAATGTTTGGGATCAGTAAGATTACAAAAAAAAAAAGAAAAGAAATTGATGCTCAAAAGTGACAGTAAAGACTTTATTTTACCAAAAAATATATTTTTTTTTCAAAGAAATGCTATTCTTTTGAATTTTATATTTATCAGGATCACGAGAAAAAATGTATCATAGTTTCCACAAAAATATTAAACAGTACACTATAAACATATAAACATTGACAGTAATAAGAAATGTCTACTAAACACCAAATCAGCATATCAGAATGTTTTCTGAATGATCATGTGACACTGAAGACTGGAGTAATGATGCTGAAAATTCAGCTTTCACATCACAGGAAATACATAACATTTTAAAATATAAAAAGTAAATTGTAAGGTAATTTCAATAGCAGTAGTAATAGTGATTATAATGTAAAGGGAAAGCAAAATGACTGCAGGAGTACAACCCAGCATTTCTGACAGAAACGTACACTAGTGTGTTTAAAATGCATAGCTTTTAAAACTCATGTCGTTTGGTTGCATTTCAGTGTAAACAGAGACTTTCAAAAACATTCACTACCGAATGACTACCGTGTAAACAATAACATCATATTCATTAGGAATGGTCATGTGACATGCATTTTCGGTTGTGGAGTATGGATGGAGATTGTTTCTGAAACGCAGTGAAAACGGCATTGTAGACGAGGATCGTTTTCATTTTAAACACGTTGCATTTTTAAATGAAAACGCACAAGTGTAAAAAGGGCTTTGATTTATCAACTGGTGAACATGTCATACTAGGATATTCAAGACATAAAAATGAAATATAAAGCTTATAATAAGCCTTCTCACCTGCATGTCTGTTCAGTCCCCCAAACATACATATCTGTCCAATGCTCTGTACCCAGATGTTCATCTCTTCTGCCGTTTTGGCCAGCAGGTAAAAGATGCGTGTGGCAGTTTTGACCACAAAGAGGTGCTGATTCTGATACTGCCGTTTAGTGGGCCGCACCTCTGCCTCGATGGTGACCTCGCACTCCTGCAGGTCGATAGTTCTGATTGGTTTCCGGGAGCTCTTGCTACGGTAATATTCCAAAACGTCAGGATTCCCGCTCATCCGACCCCTCCGCAAAACAAACCATCGCTTTCGCCATGACTGAGAGAGAAAGGGACAGAGAGCGAGAGAATAGACGGGAACAGAATTAGATTAACATTGTTCTGCTCAGGTTAGCAATCACGTCAAAGAGTCTCCTTTGATCTTTAGATCTTGTCTTGTTTTCAGATTGCAAGCATTCATTCTGCACATGAAAGCAACATTTGATTTATATCTTCGCACATGTTGGTTTTGATTCGTATTATTTTGAACATTTCAACTATTATATATATATATATATATATATATATATATATATATATATATTAGTGCTGCACGATTAATCGTATCGCAATCGCGATGTCAGCCTGTGCGATTATATGACGGGAAAATGCTGTGGTTATATTATATTAGGCTAATTGTGTGCACTTGAGAACACATGCTTTCTGAGAACAGTTTGCCTATTTTCCGTGCTGCGAACAAAACAAAACGAAACAAAACAAAAGATTAAATAAATAAATAAATAAAAATAAAAAAAATCTGACAGTCTCTCAGTCTCTCAGGCAGTGCATGTGTGGCGTGCATGCGTGCACGTTCACTTGTGTGCGCAGCGCTGAGAGACCAAAACGAAGATGAGTGCCGAGGAGACTGATCTGGTAGGCAAAAAAACCCTCTTTTTTTTATTTGAGATTACTGACACTGAGCAGAGACATGTATTGTGCAAGTTTTGCTAAATTAAAGTTGCTACATCATGTGGCAATACAACAAATTTATATCAAAACAAAACAAAGCATAATTACAGATGTGTTAATGAGCCTCACGCCATATTATAAGTCTTCGTTTAGACATAAAGAAATCAAATTCTAGAATGCACGCTCAGCACCGCCAAGCGCTTCCCTCGACAGTTAAAACGAAACCGAAAGTAAGACTGGCACGCCACTGAAAAGCAATTTTAAGAGAGCGACTCCCCAATGCGCGCGAATTAGGCTACATGACTTATCTAGGCTGTTATTAGCATGTAAGCTTTAATAGGTTGAGTAGTTGTCTTTAGCTCTGTATCATGCTTGAAAAAGTCAGTCTCTATTGGCACTTTGAATATTAAGAGAGTAGCCTACATTGATTATGGCTGCATTTATTGTTTACACTTAATAAGCCTAAGAAAGAACTGTATTGTTTATTTTTTGGTTATTTATACTGTTTTAATTCATGTTCAATATGTGAAAAGAACAGTTAAGTGGTCAAATGTTCTAGAAGCTCATAATTCATGAACCCCCATTTTGTGCCCCCAATACCATTTATTATAATCGTAATCGCATATCGCAATATTGACTTCAATAATCGCAGTATGAAAATTTTCCCAAATCGTGCAGCCCTAATATATATATATATAAGTCTGAAAATATAAAAATAAAACATAATTCAATATTTGAATAAGGACTGATGTCACTGGCTATTAAATAATTATTACAAATTATATATAATTACAAAAGAATATATGATTACAAATTAGACTCGCCATGTCATGTCATATTTTTCACAGTATGCGGTATCTGTGTTCAGCCAATTTTATTGCGCAATAGTCTTCACACAGCAATGAAAACAGCTTGAATTATTTTAACTAAAAGTGAAAATGAAAGTCAAAGAGCATAAGATGAAATTGCAATAAAAGTAAACTTCAGTCAGTTCAGAAATGGTCTTACAAATTGTCTAGATTAATACAATTGTGACATTTATATGAGTGTCATTTCTATAATATCCCTTATTTACACTCATTATAAAATTTTACACCGATGTTACCTCTTACTAAGGCTAGTGTTAATGCAGAAACAAATTTACAGATAAACTTCTGTCTAAACTGGGCAGGGTGTGGTGTGCAGTCAGAGATGACTTACAAACTTACTTCCCAAGAAACACACAGATTAATCTCTCAGAAACAGTTTGCACATATGGTCACAAGAAGTAAATAATCAACACTTAAACACCATGTCAATCAGTATAAATCTCCTGGCTTTACCAGTAACTAGAAATCCAGTTTTTGCACTGTAATAGGTTCCAAAAACATGGTTATTAGATGTATTAAGTTGTTATTCCATTAAAAAGATATTAGGTTATTATGTCATCATGAGGTAATTAGGTTAATATTAGCTTATAAGGTAAATGCATATACTTAGGTTATTAGGTCATTATGTCTGATTATTATACAGTGTGTTATGTATTTTTATTTTTTTTTTGCTCTGGTTTATTAAGTGCAAGCAGTACCTGCCTCAGGTGAAATCTGGAAAAATATCTTTCAGAGAATTCTCCTACGCTTTCCATTTTCAATGATGTAACAGAAACTATTATAGGAACTACTTCAGAAATACTTTTCTCAGGAAAGAGAATGACAGCGAAAAAAAGAGAAAGTGGCAGTTTTTTGCAGTTTTCTCTGTTATCTTTTTCTTATTAGGTAGGATAATACTAAAACCCAAAAAGTTAAAGAAAGGGGGGCACCATACACTTTTTTTTTTTTTTTTTTAAAGGTCACTTTACTGTATGTCTTAGACAAGAAAAAAAAAAAAAAAAATAATATATATATATATATAAATAATAATTAAACATAAAACATATAAGGTACATATATTATATAAATGTTTTTGAATGGTGTGACATACTCAGTCTGAACTTTTGCACACAATTTAGGAATTGATTTATGACAATAAGGTGAGCTAGAGTTGGAAAGCCAAAAACCCACCTAAAACCAAAACCAAACGAGCTTGAGAAACAAACACCATCTGTCATAGCCACTAGCTTATAGTCCAGTTGGACTGGAAATGTATTCCCTTTCTTGAGAATGTTATTGCAGTGAAAGAAGAGAAAGTTCAGCATCTTTGTGTGGCCTTAAAGGGATAGTTCACCCAAAAATGAAAATTCTGTCATTAATTTCCTCACGTCACTCCAAACCTGTAAGACTTTTGTTCATCAGGAGAAGAATTGTTGAATAAACTCATTATTTTTGTGCACAAAAAGTATTTTTGTAGCTTTGTAAAATTACGGTTGAACCACTAATGTCACATGGACTGTTTTACACATGTCCTTACTACGTTTCTGGGCCTGGGAACATGACGTTTGAGTGAGTTAATGACAACATTTTCGTTTTTGGGCGAACTATCCCTTTAAGGTTGCACACATGCTTTTAACGTAACAGCTTTGATCCTGAATATTCTGGAACCATCAGCAACTTGTTCTGTTTTGCTTCTGTCTGGCATCACTCAGTTCTCTGTTGTGTCAAGTTAAAGCGTCTTTGTCTGTAAAGAGTCTGTAACCAAGATTTCACCACATCAGTCAGCTGTTACATAACACCTGACGGTAAAAATGTCTCACAAACAGGCCTCTTAAGAATCTAAATAATCTAATTAACACACCAGCAGGGGAGTGTCATTAAGATCTCTTGAGAAACAAGACCAGTTTTCTGAGCGTCTCCCTTTTCATGTTTAACTCATTCCAAAAAAAAAGTCTTTTTCTTACAGTGATATTTAAAAAAGGCCACAGCTTTGCACTTGTATCATCAGGAAAACCCTGACTTCCTCCCTTGAGGTCTTTTTTTAATGTTCAGTATGATCTAAACAAGTGCATGATGGGTAAGAAAGCCGCAGAGCTGCAGGATTTCTATCCCTCCAGCGTCACAAGACAAACTCTCTTCCTCTATCCAGATCCAGTGCTGACATGGGTCCTGAGAGCCAGATTAAGCAAGAAGAGGCCAGAAAAGACTTCTCTATTTACTTGGGTCTCACAGCCCAGCTTTTCATCCAAAGTGACATGTAGTACACTTACAGTACTTCCAGAAGTGTCATGCCTGTTAAAATGTTTCGTGTGAAACACTAAAGGAGTATTTAAAAAAAAATGTCAAAGCTGTTATTTTCCTAAACAAAAAATATACAATGATCATTGGCTGGTAAGTTCAATAGCTATTCTGCTTTATAAAAAAAAAAAAAAAGATTAAAAAAATTATAAAATTACTATTATCCTTATGTTTTCAGCTGTGAATACGAATACTGTAGTGTGTCCATTTAACCACATTTAAATAAGTTCCATACACTGTATAAAAACACACAGAAAGAAACAGCTTAGACTAACCTGATATCTAAAACTTGTCATATATGGGCCATTCTACAGAATTGGTGCTGCTGTCCCACAACCAAAAAAACTGATTTAAAAATAATTTAAATAGATGTTTACTAAGATCCTTTTATTATCTATTGAAGCCCACAATATTGTTTAAAATATCAATAAGCTTAATATATATAAAACCATCTAGTGGGTAATTTCAGCTGAGAGGTGGCTGTCCCGAACACTAACCCCTAAATTTCAACTTATGAAATAGATTTCTTTTTAAAAGTGAATTTCAAAAAACGTTTTATTTGATATTTTCTTTGTAAATTATGAAACTTCATGTAAAATAATGTGTCCTGCATTTTCATGCCACTACCGAAACAATGTTTCAATCCATTAGCTGAGACTGATTTTAACTACATGGTGAGTAGAATGACCCCATCATTTTGAGGTAAATGCGTTCAGAAATATGAAAAACCTGTGCGTAACTTTAAAGAATGTCACTACTGAACACCATTTTCTATAATTAAACACACTTTTTGGGAGTTAATCCATAACATTTAGTTTTTGTATGTGTTCAACTGTTCATAAGAGTGCTAGCTAACTATGTGCTGATTAGCATCTATGACCTAGGTTCAAAAGTATCTAAAATTGTCACTACCGAAACAGACATAACTGAAATTTGGTAAGGTTTCGGTAGTGACATCATTGTTTTTCTCATAAAACTGTCACTACCATAACAGTCACGACCGAAACATGTCATCATTGTTTTCGGTAGTGACAAAAGGGAACACGTAATCCTTTATTTGGCTCAAAAATATGTTATGTTTTGTCAACAATAAAGTGTACTGATTTATCAAATAAGCTGTTATGATAGTATTTGCTTCAATGTATGAAGAGTTCAGATGCAAAAGCCACTAAATCCATCTGACGTCTTTCTTTAAAAATGCATTTTTATCAGGCTCCGATGTATAGGTTTCTATGTAAGTACTGGTACTTCTGATTGGGCTGAGGGTGGGATTTTAGCGAGTTTGAAGTAAACGTTTTTGATGGATGTGTAATATGTGTCAAGAGCATTCACTCAGTATCATTATCTCATTTTTGACCGAGATGGATTTTAGGGGGTTTTGCATCTGAACTCTTTGAATATTCCAACTAATGAATCCTTAAGTTTGAAATCAGTATGATCAACTTTTAGAGTTGTATTGGATTCAAAATACAACAAATCTCATAAATCACACTTGAAATACTGTTAAAATTGTAATAATTATTGATTTACCTCTGAAAGCTTTAATAATATAGAAAATATATATATTTACAAGAAAGATGTAAGCAAAATCTTAATAGGTCAATATAACCCTTCTTATTGAATTATATATTACTGTGTTTCGCTAGTAACAAATTTGGGGAGAGGACAAATATTCCAAAACCCAACAATTACTAGAAAAGTGTCCCTTTGATATTATACAATTTGCATTTGTGGAACAAGACACAGCTTTTTCAAGATGTTTCAAACTCTGACTTCTGTAGAATGGCCCATAAACTGTAATTGTTTTTGTATCAGACTGAACATTTTTGACACATAACAGGCCACATAAAAAATGGACTTTACAGTAAAGGGGGTGGGGGGTGGTGGCCACAAACACTTCCTTAAAATGTAATCACACCTCATTAATGTTGCACGCAGCGCATAGACGCATACAAAAAAGAATTACAGTAAATGTACAACTGTTTTTGCTTACATGCTGCTTACAAGGCAAAAGTTTTCATCTCCATGATCTTTATGATACAGAAAGCTGACTAAGTGTGAAAGAGGATATATATTACCCTGAAACCTAAGTAGTTTCTCAGTTATTAAACATTTTAAAAAAAAGAAACAAAAATTTGATTACTAGCACTGCTGTACTGTCAAAAACTCAAATGAAACACTTCCTTGTTTTAAATAGCCTTGAACGTATATGGAAAAGTACAAAGCACAAACCAGCAGGCACTGATTAAAATATGGTTATCTTTAACAATTCTTCTATCTTGAGTCACCAATGTGAGAGTGTGTGTGTCTGTCGATTT
The DNA here is from genome assembly GCA_033026305.1 of Cirrhinus molitorella. NCBI lineage: Eukaryota > Metazoa > Chordata > Actinopteri > Cypriniformes > Cyprinidae > Cirrhinus > Cirrhinus molitorella. Next base: position 13,986,094 of record CM065119.1, on the reverse strand, counting down.
CGCTGAACCACACACGTTACCCTTCCCGTGTCTGAACTGTTTTTCTACAGAATTTCTGTCAGAGACCACACGTTGTTCTGGGCATGCTCAGAACGGCAGGGTCAGGCCATGGCCTTGATTTACCTCTGTCGCAAACAAAGACCTTCTCTCTATTCTTTCGTTTGGAATGGTTGTATTTTCTTCCCCTTATGCACGCATGTTTTAGTCAAAGAGAGGAACTAGAGCTACGTTTTCCCAGAACCCTTCACAGAAGGGAAGTCTGAAACTGGCCTAAACGTTTGTCTGCGACATTTGCGTGTGTGTGTTTTTAGGTTGGGTCTGTATGAGTTTGCCTACATATGTTTGCAGCATATATATGAGGTTTGCTCTGTGTAATTCATTTTAGATGGAGATGCTGAGTAAATGTGAATCTAAACTAACATTTAACAACAAAAAGTAAATGTTTTCCCTTAATGTTTTCCACAAACAAGAAACGGTAGTATTGATGAAGTCTTTGTATTTATGTATAAGCTGTTTTCTTTGAATTTGTGAGACTTTCGAATATTAACCTGTAAAAGAATAACAGTGCAGTGTACAGTAAAACTATTTGGGTTTAAAACCAGTGTGTTTATGGTTATAATACATTACTAATATGATAACAAAAACTAGTATGCAGTATAAAACAGCATAACAGACTGTTTTTTTCTACAGACTCACACATTCAAGTTACAAATGGCCGCACCTGCTCTTACATTAAAAGTAAGGTGGAAACATAAAAGTACATTTCCCTGCTAAAACCAGCCTGGTTGGCTGGTTTTAGCTGGTCATCCAGTCTGGTCTTAGTTGGTCATAGCTGGTAGCTGGTTTTAGAGGGGTTTTGGCCACTTCCTTAGCTGGTCAGGCTGGTCCTAGCTGGTCAAACTTGGAGACCAGCTGGAACAACCAGCTAAAACCATCTACTTCCAGCTTAAACCAGCTAAGACCAGCCAGTTATCAGTAACTCTTTTTGCATAATACATCATTACACCAGTAGGTGTCAATAAGTCAAATCACTCAAAAATGTTGATTCATTCAGGAAGGAAACACCACCTGCTCTGTGTTGAACTATCCACCTTTTTCTTTCTGTAAGAGCAGGATTTGTAAATGTTATGGGTCTGGCTTCCAAACTAATCCATGTATAGCTATTTACTGCATGTTGTTATTCTTCTTGTTATTTCTCTATAGTGGATAATAAACAGGAGGTCTCACCCATAGGCTTACTTCCACGTAAAGAAAAAGGTGATAGGCCCAATATGTTGACGGAGCAAAAACAACTGGGAAAGTATATTGTGTCTGCGTAATTCACTAAATATTAACTTCTTGTTTATTAAAATGTTTGGGGACGGAAAGACAAGAATCGAGACACGGCTTAATGTCATGATTAAGGCTATAATTTCATTGAAAAATATAAACACTGCATGTTCCAAAGTCAAAACGCGACGTATTTGTTTTTATTTGAATCTCAGAGAGGAAAAGAAAAATTTATTGGCAGTAAATACATTTGCATGTTTAATAAGCCTTCCTGCTTTTTATATTCAAGGTCCATGCGAACATCAACCCATGTTTTACGCAGCAAACAGCCTTCTAAATGTGCCTTCTAAAAATACACCAACTACACTTTAACAAAAGTCCATAAAATATGTATGAAGGAAGTTTTTAAAAATGTTTCAAATGAATTGTTGAAGGAAAATGCTTTATCCTACTGTGTATCTCAGAATTATGTAGTATTATACAGTTATTATAATTAATATACAATTATAAGGCTAAAATCTTAAAATATTCTAGTTATATAAGGGTTATTAAGATTATTAATTCTCAAAGTGTATAAATGTATATAATTATTGTGCATGCAGTTTTTTTTAAATCATAATAACTGAAAGACTATATGGAATATTTTTTAAATAAAAATAATGTTAAAATGTTATATTTAAGTTCAAGGATGATTAAAAATGGAGAAACATTTTATTATTTTATTCCAAACATTTCAAAGAAATAGTAACCTGTCACAGCTCTTTAAAGGAGTAGTTTAATACTTACAGAGAATGTTGTCCCGAAATGTTCACGTTTTTCTTTCTTCATTCGTAAAGAAATTATGTTTTTTTGAGGAAAACATTTCAGGAATTATGCCTATATAGTAGACTTTCTTAGGTGCCTATGAGTTTGAACTTCCAAAATGCAGTTTCAATGCAGCTTCAAAGGGCTCTAAACAATTCCAGCCGAGGAATAAGGGTCCTATCTAGTGAAACGATCTGTCATTTTCTAAAAAAAAAAAAAAAAAAAGTATATACTGAGAGATGGCAGAGATAGACAAGAAGAGTATTTAGTATATACTCAAGTATATACTAAATACTCTTCTTGTCTATCTCTGCCACGCGCATGCGTACTCCGTGCAGTCCTGTTCAAGAAATCTCATTTTTTACTCCAACTTCAAAGTCATCCTACATCGCTGTTTTACCTTTCTTTTTTGTAAAGGGCATTTGACCTTCTTTGCATATTCACTGTGTAAACACTGGGTCAGTACTTCTGCAGCGATGTAGGGCTATTTTGAAGTTGGAGGAGAAAATAAGATGGAGTTTTTCGACATACGCTAAGTGCATTGAACTGGAATACACAAAGTACAAACAGAGACAAGACAAGCATTTGAAGTTTTTTTTTTTTTTTTTTTTTAAGAAAATGACCGTTAATGTAACTTTCTAGACAAGACCCTTATTTCTTGTCAGGGATTGTGCATTTTGGATGTTCAAACTTGCAGGCACCATAGAAGTCCACTATATGGAAATAATTCCTGAAATGTTTTCCTCAAAAAACATAATTTCTTTACGACTGAAGAAAGAAAGACATGAATATCTTGGATGACAACGGGATTGCATTATCTGTACATTTTTGTTCTGGAATTAAACTACTCGTTTAAATATTTTTTAACCTAAAATGGTGAAAAACATTCACTGACATGCTATTTGTGGCCTACCCATATTGTAGCTGACAATTTACTATGTTCAAATTAAAAAAAAAAAAAGCATTTTGTGTATATATCATAACATGCATACATGTCTACATCTCCAATTCACAGAAAGTAAAAAACAACAAAAGAAGAATAAAAAAGAAGGTGAGAGAAAGCATTAAACAAGAAAAAAAAGAAAGAAAGAAAGGAAGAAAGAAAGAAAGAGATCATACTAGTAGTACACAAGAAAAACTTCCCATTTTACTATCAGATGAAGCCACAAAACCAGAGAAAGAGAGAGAGCGAGAGAGAAAGATCGAGCGAGTGAACAAGAGAACGCGTTTGCTTGCTCTTCTTGCAGTGCCTTAAACTATTTACTATGGCACGCACATAAGCACAAACACAGACTACAGGCGCACTTGTTTACACATGTGCACTCACTATTTGTCAGTCACCGGGTTACACCTTCTAACTAATAGCAGTCAAGCCACTTTTGCCTGTGTGGTCTCTGATAGCACAGCTCATTTCTGAATGCAGGGTCACTCTCAACTGCCTGGCACCCTACACTTCCCATGTTTTGCAACACACCCAAATTTCACAGAAACAGAGCGAAACAGAGAGAGAGGGGGGCGAGA